>QJNS01000120.1:0-108536 GCA_004154925.1 Monosporascus cannonballus | reverse complement strand
CCCGCCCCCGCTGCTAAACTCCTTCGAACACTTTCCGCAGAAGTAATGTTTGGTGCTGGAGGCCAAGTGATCGACGTATGACTTCTTCGAGAAGAAGCTCTCACTGCAAGCCTCGCAACGGTAATGATGACCTTGACGACGTGTGCCTCTCCACCCAGCTCCCCTTCTCGTAAGAAGTCCGCCGTTACCTTAATCAGCATCGAATTTCGCCAATTAGATATGCTGGCTCGAGTCCTTATAGGGGTCGAGCTCGGTTAAGGGATCACATGGCGAATGGCTTCCGATCCACTCTCCGTCGTATATGCACCTCTCTGGGGACTGTTAATAGCTTATTCTTTACCTGAATAAAACACATCAAAAGAAGGGGCTGTGTCACAGTCAAAGTGTGGTGTATTGGGCTCCAATTAGTGTTCCTGGGGACCAAACCCCCCAACGAGGGAACGATCTACAGGTTCACTAGGGCATATATAAATGCCTCGACTAGCGAACGTTCTTAGGACCATCCAAGTGGTTCCCCCCGTCCACCAGCGAGGGCCCTCCTCCCTCCCTACTTCTAGGTATGGATCAGGTACATCGCGAGCGAGTTTTCGGGCGTTAAACCGGCCGTAGGATTTGGGGATACGCCGCGGCTACTCCGCTACATCAGCTACCGGGCCCCTTGGTATCCCGGACTTCCGCCGCCCCAACGTAGCACCGTAGCTACCGCGCAACTCACACCGCCGGAACCCTCCGCAAAACTTTAACGCCAAGACTACATTCCATCAAGGGCTTCATCACGGATCCTCCGGTAACCAGGTACCTGCCCCTAAAGTTGAAGCCGAAGAGCTCCCGCATTATCAATTCCCAAGTCTAACGCTACTATTCTGTCCAAGGCTCCGCCGCGAATCTTGAATCACCAGTTACATCCCGGGAAGTGGAAAGCGAAGGGCCGCTCCCTTATCACAGTACCGGGATCGAAAGCAAACCGCCATGCTATCGCTGGCTCCCTTATACAGGAAGCCAACACGTATTCCGCGTTATCGGCAACCATTAGGCCGAAGGAGGTTCGCCGTCACATAATCGCCTTCGTCGGATCGCCGCGTACGAGCCCTCCCCCGTCGCGACTTTCCACCAACAAGCCACAAGGTCCGATGCTACCCTTCCGTCAAGGGAATCGGCACGAATCGTCTAGTCACCGGGTATTCCGGGGGCAGGCGGGAAAGTCGCGTCGTCCTATAGGAGCCCCTTGCGCCGGCAACGTCCCGTCTAAGAACACCGCTGTATTCCAATGATACCACTAACAGTCAACGCTGGGGCGCAACTTCGCCGCTAACCACCCATTCTCTGGCAGTATGGCAAACGCTACAGCCGGTTTCCCGCTGCATCATAAAGCCCCCCTAGGCTCTACATCGCACGCTACTGCCGCACAAACGCCACGCTGGTAAGCAGAAACCCCCCTTTTTTCTTCTTCTCACAGAGCCGCCACGAATCTGCACGAGCGTCGCTTCTGACCAACCGCGGAGTCGCTACAGCGTCACTCTCTAACGAACATCAGTCACGACGTTATTTAGCGGCTGTCAAGTTGCTAAACCGCCCTCCTCGACAGGATGGTAAGGGTAACCTCTGCCCTCCTACCAACCCGGAGCCGCTACGGCATCACTCTCCACTGGTAGCCCAGAGTCTTACTACTGGGCCGCCAACCGTAGCAGCATAGGAAGACGTCGCTCACCTACCGCCGTATTGGTACGGCACTCTCAAACTAACGGGGACTGTCACGCAAGGGCTGCGTCCCTTTGACTCCTCTGGGTGGCATAGTTAAGGTAACCGAGACAACAGCCCCCTCTCGCTGCCGTCCTTCGCTGCTCGTCAGCTGCCTTGGGCATCATGGTCAAGGTAATCTGGGCGGCAGCCCTCCTCACTGGCGCGCGGCTACTTGAAAGCCACGCCGCAGCCTTGCCGCAGAGGGACGGGGGCCGTGGCTCGTAACCATGACTCGTACCGGCTCAGTTCTAGCGCCCTACCGGTTAGCTAGTGTTCAGTGAGCCGAGACACTGGCGCGCCCTTCGAGGCTGTCACATTCAAGACCGAGGCTATGTCGAGCGCTCTGACCCCAAGGAGGGAAGAATCTTCTCAAGCCACTCGGGCTGATCGACCCGCTTACATACACCCCGATGGAGCCATTAGGTGGCTGTCCACGGGTGGTCCAGGGGGTCTGATTGGGGCCCAATACACCCTCATATTGACTGTGGCAGATGCCTACACGTGAATCGTCTCGGTCAAAATCGGGGTCTATTGGGCTCCAATTAGACTCCCGGCAGGCTTCGAATTTGGCTCCAGCTTCGGTCGATTCCGCCGCGCCGCCCACAGGGTCGCTCTGCTCCCCTAACCCATACAGCGCTGCTGAAGTGAGGGCCAAGGTCTAGTTGCAAGTATAATGACATGTCTCTTGTCAGTGTCGTGTATATAGCAGGCGTCTGCCACCTAGATAAACAGCTAGTTAGAACCTCAATCTACCACGCTCATTATCCTGTTCTCAGCAAGCGCAACACGCTACGGGAGATCTCCCCCATCAGCACGACGATCATCCGGTCCCCGAGGCTGTGCCGCCTTTCACACGCACGCACGCAGACACACACGCGCGCACACACAAGGCGACCGGCAGCCATAGCCCGCGGCGAATAGCGTGAGAAAGGCCTACGTCCTCAGCCCTGGTAAGCCAACGCTGCACACTTAGCTCTCGTACGCTCGGCAGGGACCAGCAGGCCATGGACCGTAAAGCCCGGTGGGGGTTGTCCTCCCATGCAGTGCGTTACGGGAAAAAAAATTCTCGTAGTGCTGTCCAGTATCTCGAGGATCAGACGCTCGGTTACTTTGCGGACTGTTCAACGCACTGCCCAACGGACAACATATACGCTCTGCTGACTGCGGTACGGACAACACTTTGCGGCAACCGAGGCGTTGGAGATACGGTGGACCAATGCGGGAACGCGGCGCTTTGGGGAGCGCGAAGAACCCGGGATATTCAAGGGACCGATTTGCGGCAGATCCTACCGTCCTGTCAATCGAAAGGGGTAGCCAGCGTAGCAGCGCTCGTGAGGATCTTGGCTTCGACGGATCCGGATGGGGCGTGTGTAGGATTAGGTTTAGCCGAGGCTCGGTGAGCTTGGCGGCGGCTGGAGACGACCCCTATTCCCCTATATAGTCCAGCTCGGCCAAGAGATCAACTGGCAAACGCTTCTATTCTACTCTCCGTTCCGTACGCACCTCTCTCCGGACTGTGAATAGCCTCTTCTCGACTGGAGGGAAGCACATCAAGAAAAGGGGGTGTGTCACCGTAGAAACAGGGGTCTCGTGGAGCCACCGTAGAAATAGAGGTCTCGTGGACTCCAATTAGACCCCTGTGATCCCCAACCTCCCCTAGAAAGTCGCCTACTGGCTCCACTAGGACCTATAATAATGGCTCGGTCAGGGCTTCGGGATGGTTTGCTGCTCCGAGGAGCTAGAGCCCTCAGGACTTCCGTGACGCGAATGGAAGCCGGCTACTGGGGCTGGGGCTGCCACAGTTTCCCATTATCCTCGATGCCTGTCTGGAGCTAGCTTGGTCACGACGCGGTCGTGCCTAAGGTACGACGAGGGGTGCCTGCCGGATACGTGGCGATAGGGCGTCTCGTAACTCGCGATCAGTAAATAGGGGTAACAACCAAATGCATCCAGGTCCGAGCAGGCGAGCCTATCTGCATGTCTAGGTGAGTCTGCCAGCCTGACTAGACGCATCTAACGACCCTACTAGATGAACTCATCTGCCTAGATCGCGGGCCCTCCATATGTTGACCTTCAAAGTCGTGTTCTCGAAAGTCAGGCTACCGGAAAGCCGCCCACCCCCCCTGCCAGTTCACGAGCATCCGACCTAGGTGGAAGTGCTTCCAGATGCTGTAGATGCGACCCTAGCATCATCCTCTATCTCCTTCGACCCGCCGTAGACACTGCGGATTCGCACTCTCGTGGGCAACCTGCCATATGCCACACGACCACACAGATTATTGCAAGTGCTTGATCCCTCCCCGGCCTTTCGTCCCTACAAAGTTCACATAGCTTCGCATGCCGTCCATCGCACTCCCGTCACCTACGTCGCTCCCGTCACCTCCGTCGCCCGCGTCGCCTCTGCCACCCGCGTCACTTGCGTCACCCCCGCCTCTCGGTATAACAAGCTAGCCAAAGGATAGGTAGAGGCATACACGGGTAGGTAGAGACACGGATCCGTCGTAGAACCAGCCCCCGACTCGACGGCGTATATCTGACGACCACGCCCGCTAGAGCGGCGAGATAGGATCCCCTGCCTGTAGTGAGTACTGACCGCGGATAGGCGTGGCGGCCGGAGCAGGTAAGCGGGTCACAGGGGGTTGCTCTTGTTCCCTCTTCCCCCCTGGGACGGAGTTCCGTGGACCATTCTACCCAGTTTCACAGCGACCCCGAGCGGCTCCGAAGCCTTAGAAGGCCAGGGCGAGGTCGGGCATCGGCTAATATGGTCGGGTGCTTCAAGTCGAGAGTGCGAGTGTTGTCTAATGTTGTTACGGCACAGAAGAACAAGAGTCTAGCCATTACACCACTAAAAGTGGAACGTTGTCAGGTCGAGCCCTGACCGCCTTGTTCTGCCCTATATACCTACTCGGTGCCACTTGGGACTGTGACAGACAAAAAGTTTATATCATATTAATAAACTTTCCGGGAACTATCAAACGTGAAATAATACGAATATAAATCCTGTCGAGCTTTTTTATTATCTTATTATTTCGCTTTATAATTAATATTTCAAATATAATATATTTTCGAATAATTTAATAATAATGTAATATTACAGTATTAACACGCATTAATTATGTTATTAAATTCAATAATATTTATATACTAATTTGAGAAGTACTAATTTAATAATATTAGCTATAATATTTTATATTATTTTACATTATATTTAGGCATTATTTTCTAGGTTTTAAATTAATATACATATTAAACTTCTATGTCATGTGCATGGAGTATAATATCCATCAATACTAATTAATAATGTCTTAATGCCGCATGTACTTTATTAATAACGCAAAGATTAACGTTATCCTCGAAAATAACCGTTTTAAGAACTATGTATCTGACTCCATGCCACAGACCGGAACGACAGCGCCATGCTAATCGGAACCCACCATCCCTAATGGAACTCTCTATTAGCTCTCAGCGGCGCCGAATTCCCACCCTGTCGGCTTAATATGGCGGCGTTTTCCGTCCCATGCCCAGGTGGCCGAATCTAACCGTACGTTAACCCCGCCTTGCAGGCTCGGGGGGAGACTGGTAACGGAGCCGTAAGGGCAAAAGCGTCATCTAGTACCTAACGTCGTCATTCCCGCGTGCAGGAGACTCGCTGCGGGGGTTGATACCGTGGGATGGCTTCACGGGGGCGTCCCAGAACCGGAACCGGGGTCATGAGACAGAGGATAGGTCGCCGAGTGATCATCCGTTGGACGGTCGCGAGCCTCGTCATGGTCGTGGCGATGAGTCTGGCGCGTGTCATGGTTAGTCTTGGAGGGCGAAGGCGGAGGCGACGATTAAACGCCGGCGAAGCAGATTCACACGCATGAACGCCGCATGGGGCTCGCCGACCAAGGTGAGATGCTGGCCGTGGAACGGGTGGCGACGCTTTTTTCCGTCGAGGGGCAAGTGGTAGGGGGGTGCCCCTTTTCTGAGCTCAGCGGTTTGGGTGCTTTTTGATGCCCTAGCACTCCGGGATACCGCCATTACGTTCCGCGTAGCCGCTGGCGTATGGAAAGGCGCCCCGGTAAAGGACGCCGAGTTATGTGCAACTTCAAGGCCTTGATGTCGCCCAACAACGCCCCTCCCCTCCTGACTTCCCCGACCGAAGTTTCACATGTACGAGAAGTCGCCAGTACACCGAGGCTGTCTTCGGGCGGGCAGGACCGGGTAGGGGTGGCTGATCTCGTGGGCTTGGGTGCCATGAAACGCGCCTGCGCCCTCAAGAACCCTCATGCGCGGCCGCCACATATCTTGGGGGGACGCCGCGGGCCGCCTTCCGTATACGAAACGGTCTAGGAACAGCAAAAATTTGAAAAAACAAGCCCTCGGGCCCAATATTGTTGGTATGAGTCTGTGCCCTGCTTAGCTGCGGCAGCCTGTTCATTCTCAACGGCTCCTTTCGAGGCCCCTCCTCGTCGTCCTTTATTACCTAGCGCTTGGCGGCAATTAGCTCGAAAGCGAGGATTTACCCCGCATTCGAGATCTACAGATGCCGGTTGCCGTCCTACCCCGAAGCAATGTCGACCGGATTGCTCGTCCCGACCTTCACGGACATTTGCGGGAGGCTGCTCGTCATGCTCCGTGCCGGAACTTGCTAATATCTCAAGGCGCTGATAATGACAATCTGGGTTTTAATCAGACTAAGCTAGGTGATGGAGGCAAAGCATAGGCGGAAAGGTAAAACGTAAACGAAGAGTCCGAGAGCGGAGGCTTAAAACGAGGAGGACCGGAGATCTCGGAGTTTGGGCTGCGTTGCCGTATGGACTACATTGACATATAGACTGCCTTACCCCTGACTAGACTGCCATTACCGATCTGCCACTATATTCACGAGTCGTAGAAAACCGAGTTCCGGCTCGGCCTTTTAACCCTTCCTCGGCCTACTAATATCTCACCTTGTTGTCCCAGAGGTCGACCCGAAACGTTATATTCTTGCTTTTCAAATTGAAGACGTCCTCTGGCCCCTTCTTAGGGGATGTTTTATTATTCGCCCTGCGGGTGGGAACTATCAGTATGACCGACTTTTGCTCATGGTTCTAGTGTCTACCACAGTACATTGAGTTCCTCCTGCATCGTGCTAAGCTGCGTAGGGTAGCTATGAACCGACCCGACCGCGAGGGATGCTCCACGGCCCCCAGGAAAGAGGCCAATTGGGCGCCCGAGGAAGGAACCCAGGCCAGAGCGCCCCGAAGGATCTGTTCCCTTGGGACGTCCACGAAGGAAAGGTTAGTTATATCTTATTTTATAACCGTCTGTACCACATCCTAGCCCCCCTCCCCGAACACGTGGCGGAGTCGCGTCTTATGCACCTCCGGGAGGCCTGAGCAGCAGCAAATCAAGGGGAGAGGATCACTAGCGCTATCGTACGGTACAGAAGCTACAGCTGTTACCCTGGGTGCGGGGCTCGACCATGTCGTCGACGCGGGAGCCGGCCTGGCCTCGTCGACGAGGGTGGTTCGGAGCGCTTCCGGACCAAGGGAGGACGAGAACGCCGCGCGTCCTGTAGCTGGGAAGAGAGGTGCGCCGTGGAGGGGAGAGGAAGCCTCTCGAAGCGGCGGGGGGAAGCGTCGACGGACCGCAGCGGAAGTCGACGATGAGGCCATCTACATCGGCAACAGCACCGACTCGGACGGCGACTCGGTCTTTGGCACGCGCAGCCCGAGGCTGGGGAGCACGCGGCCTCGAGGTCTGCGAGGCGATATGGGTGACGGCACGGTCCGAGAGGCTCGCGCCGAGCGGCCCGCCCCAGGCGACCGGTTCTCTCATGACGACCCCGAGCGCCGTTACCTGAGCATCATGACAGGGGTCGAGGCGGAGTCGGCACTAGGGCTGATCTCTGCGGCAAGAGAGATGACGGACGACGAAGACGAGGAGGTGATGGGGGCTCCGTCAGGGGATGCTCTGCCTGGGATGGATGATACGCATCTTCGGGCGGACGGCGAGTCGCAGGAGTGGCTCCGGCTATGGCGGACGACGCTGCACCTGTTCCGGGCAGCCCCGCACGACCTCTTTACTTGGGGCCTGAGACTCGCGCCAACCGTCACCGAGGACGAGTCCCGTCGGCGGTGGCAGGATCTCGAGGCGCTCATGACGCACCCTTTGTGGGACGGCAGGCTGTACGTCCTCAGATACTTCCTACAGAAGGCGGTCTGCCTCCGCGTCCCGGGCCACGTGGAGCCGCTCTGTCTGCTATCCCGCGACTGCGTCGAGGTACTGGCGGATCACCGCTCTAGCCTCTCCCGCATGGGGCTCGACAACGCCACGCGCGACAGGGCGGCCTCGGCCCTGACCTACAGCCTATGGGCCGTCGGCAGACCGGAGGCGTACAGGGAAGGCGACCTACTGTCGTCCCAGATGCGACTGACGGCTCGGGATCAGCCGCCGGCACCGGAAGCCTCCGTCTCCGATGATACACTCTTCTTCATGGAGCGGCGAGACGTGGCGCTGGTTCGAGAATCATTGGATTCGCTACGTACGAAATGGCATTTCGGTCGCTCCGTGAACATGTACGCGCTGGCCTATTCGCGGGCCGCGTTGAACATGCTGCTGCTGCCCTCGAGTCGCCGGCAGATGAGCGACTAGGATCGTCGGTGCGCCGCCAACAAGAACCGAGACATAGCCGCAAAGCGACCGGACGTTCCGGAGAGAGAACGACTCCCGGCCGGGCAAGAATGGTACTGACAGAACCGCCACTGCGACTACCGGTTCGTGTTTACCTTGTACGCTGTTTCCGGAAACGACGACCAGGGAGGTGGCGTCGACAACGATGCGGCAGTGCTTGAATCCCCCTTCTTAGGTCACAGCCCGGGCAGTGGAGACGAGGACGAACATCCCAGCATGCAGGCGACGGGTGGCAGTCATGACCGCCAGGTAGGTGACGGATCCACGCAACATGCGATGGGCGGTAGCCATGACCGCCAGGCAGATGACGGCCGTACCGAGCAGGCGACGGGTGGTAGTCATGACCGCCAGGTAGGTGGCGGGTCCACGCAATATATGACGGGCGGTAGCCATGACCGCCAGGCAGGTGACCGTCGCACATCGGATGACGGGCGAGAGGGCGACGGACAAGGCGATATCAGCAGCACGGGCGGGAAGACGCCCGTCGAGGATACTCCGGCTTCGCCGGCCCGGCCCGTAACCGGCGTTTCTCGGGCGGCCCTTGTCGACTTCGGTCTCGCTCAGCACTGTCAGGTCATTACGCGGCGGGAGATATCATCGGCGCTCGAGGCCGGGGCGGATGAGAAACAGGTGGCGCATGAGCTTGTAGAGGCGTGGCACGGCTGTGGAGCTTAATCACACGCGAGACGGGTGGTCAGAAGGCGTAACCATCACAATCATGTAGAGGCCCTATGCGCTGTAGAGAATGAGAGAATTCCTGCCACTGTCTCGTAGCCCTTCACGTGATGATTCGTATATGCTTTGGCTGACCATTGAATATTCAGCATATTAACCCCTTGCAGCATTCCACGTGCGTCGCCTGACTAAAGAGTTTGTGCGCAAACATGCAATTTGTTGAAGGCGACAAGTGCCAATTTGTCGCAAACCGGCAAAGCATGAAACAGATGCGCCCGAGGCCTGCAGCCTTGCTTCATGCTAATGCGACGCCGTATCCCCGGCCCTAGAACGGCAGCCGGTTCGCAAGATGTCCGACCCGTGTGGGTCTAGGCTTACATATACGCCGGTTCTGTAGTAGGCATTCCCACAGCCGTAAGACAGCTGAAGGCTTCGGACCACCTGCAAGCATCTACCTGCCCGTGCGAGGAAAGGTTACGTGTTATGGAAAGCATACTAGATATGAGACTCGTCTTACTCCCCGTTACACGGCGGTCGGGGTAATGGGGGAAAGCGCCATGGATTGGATGAGGTCTATCTGAGCAGTCACCTAGCTATTTTGTCTACGATTTCCAGGCGCTTAGTTTCATGCAGCCCCCACTCAACCAGATCAGGTTCCTTGGGGCAGTCGTCCCCCTGTTCGACAGTCCTCGAACCGGATATTAACCGCCTAGGGTATTCCCGCTCTACTCGTTCCAGGTCTCGGACTCGATCTCTCGCAAGGGGCTAACTGGCCCTTCGCCAGGTACCGCTGACAGGATTGGTCCTCGTATTTGTATCCCATGCAAGGCCAAGAACGGTGGGTCAGGTGAACCCGCATCCGGCCGATGCAGGGGATGCAAATTGCACTTGGCGAGTCCCCAAGGTCTAGTCTGACCTCTCTAGAGTCCCCTTGCTTGCCGATCTGCCGAGCCAGATTTGACGTCCGCCGAACCGCTTTCCGACGTTAATCGTGTTACTCCGAGCGCGGGCTTGCGCGTGGCAGTTTACTCCAATGGCCGAGCCTGCCATCCATCGACGCCTAGCCTTCGGACTCGCCGCCGATTCCTGCGGCGCCGTAAAAATCCCGGGACGCTAGAGTCAGTCGCCGTCTTGTTCGTCCTTCTCGCCCTCCCCCTCGTCGCCGACCGCGCCGGTCTCGTCTAAGACGTCGTCGAGCAGCGCCCGTCGGATGCGGTCGACGAGGGTCGAGATGGTCATGGTCGTCTCGTATTGGCGTCTCCAGGCTCGGAGGTTGTCGGCGACGGTGCGGCGGTCGAGCTCTATCGCGGCCTCGAGCCTCTTAAACTCTGCGGCGGCACGGTCGCTGTCGTCCTGCATCTGCGCGATGCGCTGGCGTAGCGTTTCGTGGATGTCCCAGACGTTCAGCGACTCGAGGTACTTGACCAACTTTACCCTCTCCGCCACCATCGCTGCCGATTCCTCCATCTGGTCGATCAGCCAAGGTCTCCCTTCGAGGGCGGCCCGTTGGTCTCTCTCCCAGTCGCGGTCCCGCAGGTCAAGGACGGAGCCCGGCACCCAGATGTTGTATCCGTGGCGCTCGACGAAGGAGTCGGCGAGGATCATGCCCATGGTCTCGGAAGCCGGGAGCTGGCCGGGCTCCCACGTCCTCAGGTACGGCACCACGATCACGTCCGGGTCGAGGCCCATGAACTTCATGCAGCTCATGACCAGCCACCACGCCTGGTTGCCCTTCTTCGGGTGCCACCCGGCGTGCGGCTTGTGGTTGTCGGCCCGGGCTCTGGTTGCCTGTCGGCTGCAACCCACGTAACACGGTGGGGACGCGATCGGGATATCGTCCTTGGCGGCCCGCCCCAGGTCCTTGAGGCCGGCGACCAGCGACTCGACCTTGCCCCTGGTTCGCGGCCTCCTTATCATCGCGGTCCACGGGTACTGGGCCCGGCCGTAGACGCTGTCAATCTCCGCCGCGAACCGCGCCAGTTGCTTGGCCCTCTGCATCGTCGGCACCGCACCGTCGCTCAGCCTGCCGCCGGATCTCTCGGCCGCCAGGTACCGTTCTACGAGGTCGACGAGCTCCCGGAGTTCCATTCCCGTGAGCCACATCCCGTTCCTGCGGGAGACGGTGATGGTGGGGACGTAGGTGCCGGGGCCGTCGCCGTGGTATATGTCCAACGCTATGCGGCCGGGGTCACCCGGTGGCAGCCTGCTCTGCATGGCGACCGTGTGCAAGATGACCGCCCTGTGGAGCTTCTTCGGCGCGCCGTGGAGGGGTCTCGTTGCATCGAGCCACGTATCCTCGTCCTTGGCGACGTGCCTGATGCAGCTCATGTCGCGGTTCGCCTCGGCGATCTCTTTCATACCCAGCGCCAGGTCGTACAAGCACCCCCGGTCGAGCCGCCTCAGCAGCATTTTCATCTGTGGCGTCACCACAGGAACCGCGTCTGTGGGCTCGTAGTCCGGCCCCTCTGGTATGTTGACCATCTCTGCCGGGTGCAGCGCTCCGGCCCAAAGAGCAGCGACAATGTTTCTTTCCCACGGTGATGGGAACTAGTCGATGTTGTTGAGACGTCGTGTATGTGCGATACGCCGTGGTGTGGGTGAATGCTAAAGGGGAATGACACTCGTTAGAATTAGACCGGTCATACGCACGAGGGCATCTCTACTGATGTTGTTACCTACAGCAGGTAGTCTAGTCAATCTTAACCACGAATCTAGGTAGACTTGGTTATTCAACAGTTGCGGTTGCTACGCAACAAAGCCAGGTGATTACTCTAATCCAGGCAACCACGTAAAGTAGAATCTCTTGACCTTGGGAGGAAAGAGCGACCCCCGCTCCACTCCAGCCCAGCTTCACTCTAGGATTTCCAGCCGTTCTTTTCCCCTTCCCTTCCATAAACAACTACCACCACCACCACCGTCGCCGTCGCCATCGCCATCGCCACCGCCACCGCCAGCAACAGCAGTGAGAAATCTGTCGTTGACGATGAGTTACGACTTTAGGAAATGGTGAGAATACCTCAGATCCCACATGGTCTCGCGCGGGGCGAGGCCGTGGCATTGGACAGGCTACGCGCGGCCGCGCAGTTTCGTCTGAAGGGCTGCGACCCGGAGTCCCTCACAGTAAACTTCCTGCAGTACCAGATCAACAATGATCTGTGCCGCACCATCTGTAAGGGATACCCAAG
Source organism: Monosporascus cannonballus (assembly GCA_004154925.1). Taxonomy (NCBI): domain Eukaryota; kingdom Fungi; phylum Ascomycota; class Sordariomycetes; order Xylariales; genus Monosporascus; species Monosporascus cannonballus. The sequence continues at coordinate 96,276 of QJNS01000120.1, read as the reverse complement.
TCCATACCGTCGATGCTCGTACTGACAAGAGTCAGCCCCGGTAGCGGGCAGCGAATCACGCGTGTCGCCGCCGCCGCGCCAGGTCCGACTGCCGTACGAGCCGAAGATCGAGAGAGGGATCCTGTTACGCTTGGTTACGGATGCGAACGTAGGTCTGGATGCTCTGGCGCGGGCCATCGAGACGAACGCGCAGGAGTACAGCATGGGTACTCGGAATGCCGTTGCGTCTCCGGCCACCGCCCCCTCCACGGCGGCAGTGCACCGAGTCAAGGGTTCGGAAGCCGGCAATCAGGCCGCGTCGGTGTCCTCCTCTAATCCAGGCCGCCAAGACAGAAACGCGAAATCAGGCGTCTGGATTCCACCCCACCCCCCGTCAGCCGAAACTCGGTAACCTCGGCCAGGCCCAGGGTTCGCCGGTCGTGGCCGCGGAGTATCCGCAAGAGAAGATGCAGCGGGAGCTCGAAAAAAGCATCAGGCATTTTGGGTCCAAGCCGACGGCGCCGCGAATGGCGGGAGGACGCCCCTTGGGAGATCCTTCTGCCGAGCTGGGTGGACCCCCTGGGCTCGATCAAGCCGTACCAGCGAGGCCTGGAAGGCATCCTGGAAGTCGATCTCGTCATCAAGGACGACCGGCTGGAGATCGGACAAAGCCACGGGCGGTTGGGCGCCTGGCCACCGCTTGCCCGGGCGACCCTCGTCTACAAAAAACGCTTGTCCGTCTACATTGAACTCGCGGCCTATATGAAGTCCAGCCTCGACACGGGAGTGGCCCCCGACATCGTGGACTTCTTGTTGGCGCGGCAAGTCGACGTCATCAACAAGTTGGGGACCGAGCACACCGAGCTGGGCGCGACGGAGCAGGCCATCCTCAGCGGCAACGTCGCGGCCCCGGTCGCGCCTCACGGCGAGTATCTCCAGCATCGTGCCGAGCACTCAGAACGCCGGGAGGGACAAGCCTCTTGTACGCGCAGCAAGACCATCGGAGAAGAAGAAGCTTCTCATAAGGGCGACGCGATCTTTGGCGGAGGAAAGGCCCCCCGTAGAGGCAAATCGTCCTTCCGACATGCGCCGTATTAGCAGCCGAAGGTTAAGAAAACCGACGCGATGATACAGGGCAAAGGGAATGTGCATGGAAAGGGCCTGAGGGGTCTAGAATGTGGTGATTTGTCTATGTAAGGAGGCTTCAGGCCCCAGGTCATTAGGGTAGCTCTTCATCCCCCAACTTCAATACACTCATATACCACTAGACACCTTCACTCCGCTTCAACGTAATGGGAAAAGTGACAATATTTAAATATAGATACAATACCTTCATCGAATTCCATTTCTAAATGCTGGAGAAACCATTGATTAAGTAGAGGCGAACCGTTATCAAGGGTTATCTACTCTAGGTTGTCATATATTGCCTAAGCAGCATATTTCGTAAGGAAGTCGGCCCGCTCCTATCTTGCATTACCAATATCGTTGTGGGAAAAAGCACTATCTTGTCTCTACAGCACGGCGGCCGGCATTCCACGGGTTCTGGCATTCATCACGATTCAACTCACACTTACTTATCACCTTCTTGCTGGGCATGACAATTCGTGCGTCTCCTTCTCCTTAGCAATCCTTCGTGTCGCCACACTTCAACCTATACGCGGCCTCACAGTAGCCGGGCGGACTTGTGAGTCACTTGTGTCCTGTCGGGGTGAGCAGCAAATCATAGCAGCATATGAGCGGGGGATAAGATCTGCAGCTGAAGGGGCGGGACGAATAGAAACCAGCTGATAGGACTGACAGCTCCACCCCGCATCTTACCGCATACAGAGCAGACTGCGACAGGAACCCCCAAGAGCCTCCATTGTCCTTTGAACGGCCATGAAATGCCCCAGTGTTGCTTCTATCGTTCCCTGTTGACACGATTTATCTACGACTTCTGACATCGACGCTTTCATCGCCTTCAGAGTCAAGAGCTCCCCGCGATGTGAGCGTCGGGCTGAGAAAAGACGTGTCTTACTCAGACCACCTGGCAACGACAGCACGATGTTCTTCCGACTGTCCCGGCGTGCTGGCGCACCCCGCCATTCTAGCCACCACTCTCGATCATCGCATGTTCATTGCGAGGCTCCACGGTCCCGATCGCGAGACGCCGGTTCTCGAGGTCACAGAATCGAGGTAGAGCTCGTGGATTTTGACGCTGAGATATCCGGAAGACCTGCGACGAAAATCAGCATTAAGCCAACGTCCGAACTGAGCCGCGTAGCTGCTTATTTGCGAAGGCGTTACACTGACGGGCGCCAGCAGATACCCCACGATGCACAGATCGAATTTTACAAGGGTGAGAAGCGGCTCGTTGTGAACAAACTTTCCAAGGGGCTAACCACGCTGTCATACCGGGCGTTGCGTAAAGGAGACGATGGAGCACTTCGGGTTGACTGGAACGGTTCCGACTTAGGCCTCACCGAGCCCCAACAGGAGATGGTTGAATTCGAAATTCGAGAAGGCAGCACTGTGGGTGACATACGCCGAAGTATTGTACAATTCCTTCCACAGTCCAACCCTAACCTTGCCCACCTTGTTAAAGATCCTCGTCAAATCGAAATCTGTGCGGTTGGAGGCCTGAGGCCGGGTGCCTTGCAGGGAGGTAACTGGGAGGCACGGCGGGTCGGCACCTGGCTCTGTCGCTATCTAAGGGTTCACATAAGATCCTACAGCGACTTCTTTATCTTCAGGGGTTTCAACGAGGAGTACATATGGCATCATCCGGAGCTTGACCGGCATGGTTATGGTCATATCCGCCCATTCAAGCAGTGGCTGAGAGACAAGGTCTTCGCGGCCATCTCCAGCGGCCGGTCTCCAGTAAAGGTAGAAGACGACGACATTAGCCTCCTGAGCCACGGGAAAGTCCTGAGAGGTCGCGTCCGCGTCCGGCTAGGCAAGACTATCGAGTTCGCGGTGCCCCGAAAGATCGAAGACAGCTTTGTCCAGGCCGAAGCTTGGCTTCTCCCGGAAACAGAGACCTGTACCGTCTGCAGCGATGACAAGAGGGTATCCGAGATGCCCAGAAGGATTACTGCGTCTTGCACACACCCTGTGACGATATGCAAAGAGTGTGTGGTCAGTGGATTTCATCGAGTTTAGATGCGCTGGCGTGGGGCCGGCTGAAATGCCCTGAATGCCCGCAGTTGCTCAGCTTTGAGGACGTGAGAGCATTTGCGCCTCCTGATGCGTTCGAAAGGTAAAGGGCCACCCTCTGCGGACACCAATACTCTGGGCGTACTTTGATACCTGGCAGGTTACCTCCACTTTCCGCCACCCAATTCTGATATTCCTCAGATCATACTGACATGGAGGCAGGTATAATGCTTTGGCCACAAGAGCCGCAGTAGGGTCGATTGGAGAGTTTAAATGGTGCTTGAATCCTCGCTGCAGCGCCGGCCAGATATATCCTCGGGGTTGTTCTAGGGCTCAATGTTATGAGTGCAAGCGTCATTTATGCGTGCATCACAATGTGCATATAAATGATGCCTACTTGGTATAGAAGCCTCCAGGACTGGAGGTTTTGGGATCCAAAAATGGCGTCCTCCATGCCACGCGCGACCCACAAAATAAATTTCCTCACGTGACCCTCACTCCAATGAAAATTGGACGGTACCGTTGGGTGAGGTCGTTTTCATAGCCGCTGCTTTACGAAACGTTAAGTTCAGGGAGAATTGAGGTTGTGTAGTAGTGTGACGGCTAGGGGGTTTAACCAACTATTAAACCTTAGTCGTACGGGTTTATGTTAGCAGGAGTATCGTAGGAATCTGAGTAATAAATACAGTAATCGTATCACATCTCGTAATTCCAAAGGTGCCTTAGGCAACGAATTATTATTGCAAACTAAAATTATTTAAATTATGGAATTAATAAGCGTATATATTTTTATAGGTTAATTAGATTTTCATTAAATCTTTATATCGTTATAGATCTAATGATATTGGATTTGGTTAATTCTATATAGATTTATTTAGATCTTAATACCAAAAAAGATTTAAATTACGTAACTTTTTGTATAGGTCCGACCGTTTCTGTGGCCGATCTTAGGTTAGGTCGTAATATGATTTTCCCTTTCCTAGAATCTTTGCCCTTAAAGATTTTCCTTTTTGGTAAATCATTATCCTTTACCATAGCAGGTCGTATTATTAATCGTAAACCTCGCAGTTATCCTAATTAAAAAAAAAGCTTAAATTTTCTGGCTGCTTATATTATTAAATTCGGTTTTAAAATTAAGCCATATATGTTTTATTTCGAAAATAATAATAAATATCAGATAATTAAAGAAATTCGTCGTTATAACGAATATATTAAAAACTATTATCGTTATGATAGTTCCGGCGTCCTAATTAATTCCTTACGTCGTATTGGAAAGGAAAAAAATCGTTTAAATCGCGAAAAAATCATTATTAAAAAGACGTTTTTACGTTTTTAATAAAAGTTAAAAAAGGATTTAATACGTAAACAGCGTAATATTAACGAAATTATTAGTCGCTTTTTTCGTTTTCGTCGTCAAAAAAAATTTCTTTACGTTAAAAGGATTAAAATTATTAATTATAATTTTTAATTAATAGATAAATTAAACGAATAAGAACGTACGAAGGCTAAGGTTTTTTCCTTTATTTCGTTTATTAATTCCCTTAACTAATTTATTTTCGAAAACTTTAACTGGGGGTTTTTTTTTAATAACTTTGTCGCCGCTGGTAAAAATTCTTTAATAGGCGTTAAGCGCCAATAAGATTTTTGGCAGGTTCCTAAATATTTTCGGAATTCGGGTGCTTTTTTTTATTTAATCAGATATTAGATAAGTCCGTTTTATTTTCGTATATCGAAATTTTTTTTTATTTCGTATACTTATTCATCTTTTACCTCCATATCCTTTTGTACCGTATGTATTTTAATTATATTTGCTATTAATTCGAATAAAAAAATATAAAAAGTTGGATAAAATTTAATTTTTAGTAAAAATTCTAATTAAGAATTATTTTCTGAGATTTTTTTAATAATTTTTATATAGACCGATATATTTGAAATTAAATATTTTGTTAAGTTATTTTATTTAAATATTTTTTATAATAAAAAAAATTATTTCCCCCTTTTCGAAAGTTAATCTTTTTAATTTTTTCTAATTATAATATTTACTTATTTAATTTCGTACAAATTTCAAATCTGTTTTTATTTCTTAATGTAATTATCGTAATTATTTTGATATAAGGATTATTTTAACGTTAATTAAATTATTATCGTATATTTTTTTGTAAATTTCTGGAATAAAACCAAAATTTGCATTTATTAATATTATGTTGATGCTTTCGTAATAACTGGTATTATAAACTAATTATACGATTAATAATTTTTTAACCCCATTATTTTATTCGTAATTAATATAATATTATAAGTAAGTTTCCAAAATTTGATTTATTCGTTTTGTTTATTTATCCGTTTATAATTTAAATACGTTAAATAATTTGTAATTTAGGTCGATGTATGTTATTAGGCTTTGCTAAAATTTAATGCAAATATCGATTTTTTATTTAAAATAATTTTTATTAGTAATAGGTATATGCTGAAAATATATTTAAAGAAAATATATACCAATTATTTGGCGTTTATGTTTTTATAAAATAGTAAAAAATAAGAAAATTTCGTAAATCGGTTAACGATTACGAAAATATTATCGTAATATATTTTTATAATTAGATTTTTTGATATAAAAAGTTTGGTAATAAAGTCGAATATAATTAAATATTATAGTTATTTTACAATTAGTAATGGTTATAACTTTTCGTATAGCTTATGTTATCGAGCCTTTATTTTGGCGTAAATATCGTATTAACGTATAATTTTTTATATTATTAATTTTATTCTCTAAAAAAATATATACGTTAAAATCGTTTTAGGATTTTGTAGATCCCTGGATATTCGCATAACTGATATTTGTATATTTTTCGTATTAAATCCTGCTAGTATTTCTTTAAAATTTATATTTTATCCGTTCTTTGGTCTTCTGAAAGATTATCGTTATATTATTAGATTTTTTTAATACATATAAAAGGATATTGCCCGAATTGTCGTAATTTGTTATCAACGTAAATATCTTTTTATAGTAATATCGAAAATTATATGGTTAACTTTAACCAATTTCTTTTTGAAGTTTGATGATTTGTTTAAAATATTTACTTTGCCATTTTTTAATTTTTTTTTATAAATAATAATAAAGTCGAAATTCGCCAATTTTTCTACGTAACGAAATTATCGTTTTATAAGTTCCTTGGTTATAGTAAATCGGGTAAAATTTTGATAATCCGTATAAATTTTAACCTAGTATAAGCTTCCTTTTAAAAAATGCTTAAATTCTCGAAATATCATAATAATAGCCATATATTTTTGATTTGGAATACCGTAATTAAGTTCAGTTCCTTTTAACTTATACGAAAAGAATATAATAAGGTATAATTTGCCTTAATTATTTCGTTATTTAATTATTGCGTTTAATATATAATCCGAAATATCGGTTTTTAATGTAACAGGGCGGTTCGAATCGTACATAATTAATATTAATTCGTTAATAATTGTATTTTTAATATTTTAAAATGTTTTTTCCGTTTTAAACGTTTATTTAAAATCTTTTTTTTTCGTAAAATTCGTTAAAAATATAATTATCCTGCTAAAATTTCGAATAAATTTCCTGTAATAATTAGCGAATCTAAGGAATATTTGTACCTTTTTAACCGTCGTTGGCGTTTGTTATTTTGTAATTATAGTAATTTTCTTAAGGATTATCCTGATATGTCCTAAGATAATAATATATTCCAGATATTTTACTTTTTATATATGAAATTAATCTTTTTACGTTAATAAATAACCTTACGTTTTATAAAGTTTGAAAAATTTTATGAACGTATTCTGTAAATACTTTTTCCGTTTTCGAAAAAATGAAAATGTCGTTAAAATAACAAACGACGAAAATATTAAGATATTTTCGTAATACGTAATTAATTATTTGCTGGAAAATTGCTGGTACGTTCGTAAATCTTATTAACGTATTTAAATATTTAAATAATTTATATTTCGTTCTAAAAGTTATTTTTTATTCGTATCCTTTTTTAATTTTGATAAGGTTATATTTATCTTTAAGGTCGCATGTTATAAATTATTTCGTTCCGTAAAATCGGTTTTTTATTTCCGGAATTAAAAATAATAATATTCGATTTTTAATAATAATATTGTTTAATTATTAATAATTAATTATAGGTTGTAATTTCCCGTTTTTTTTGATACGAAATATATCGAATATTTTGCTAGTAATTTCGAAAGTCGAATTTATTTTTTTTGTAGCCGATTTTCCAAGTACTTTTTGAAAATACGTAATTCGTTTCCGTTACAATTATAAATAAGGTAAAACTTTGTCGAAAATCTTTTTTTGAAAATTATTTTATAATTTTATTCGTTATATTCTAATAATTTCGTATTAAGTTCCTTTTTGAAAAGCTAGTTATATCTATGGTATTATAATGGTATATTAATTAAATTTTCTAATTTTTAGGATTGTTATTATTTTAGGTCGTTATTTAATTGCTTTAGTTTCGCTTTAATAATAGCAATAATACGTTATATTTTTCTTTAATACACGTTTTTTTATATTTTATCCCTTTAGGTAATAAGGTTTTTGTTATATCTTTATGTTTGTATTCGTCGCTATTTTTAATCGAATGTTAAAATCTTAATTTTATTTTATTTATTAATAAGGTATAAGATAAATTTTATCTGGGTAGTTCCTGCATTAATTAAGATTCCGTATTAACGTATTTATAATAATTCTAAAATTATATTATAGTTCCTAAATAAAAGGATATTAAAATTAATTATTTAGTATCGTTTTTGGACTAAAATTTCGAAATAATTAATTTCGCATATAATTTTTCCGTTATCGTAAAGGAATTCCTAATTTTCGGCATTCGTCGTTATATAAGGTTTTAACTTATATTTGCATAGTAATTTAAGTTTATTAAATATATTTGATATAATATAATTCCCGCTCAAAGTTTCGCAATTTATTATTACGATATACTAATACGTTCCGATTTGTATTTTTAAAATAATAAGGTTATTAATATTTCTTATCGTCGCATTTAAAGCCTTTTTTAGGAGTTTTTTTGTGATTTTTTTGGATTTCGTTATTCTGCGGCTTTTTTAAAGGTAACCTTTTTTTTTAATTCCTATTCGAATTTGTCGAATTCTATCTATATTTTTTCGTTTAACGTGTTAAATTCGTATGTTTGTCGTTATTGCTAGCATTTTATTTTTTCGAATTATATTAATTATCCCTAATTTCGTTATAATTACTCTTCTTATCGAATAAAGTATTTTCTTATATTTGCGATTATATTTTATTATGCGTTATTCTAATTGTTATTTTAAAAATTTCTTATAAATTAACGTATTTTTTCTTCAATAAGTTTTTTTTCTTAAGGGTTTATAATAAATATTAATTAAGAATAAAGATTTATAATAACTTTTTAATAGTGCTTTTTTACTATACGTTAAATTAATTTTGCTTTTATTTAATAATTACATTATTAATAATAACAAAAAGGGTTTTTTTACGGACATTATTTTTTTCGAGCTAGTTTTTTATTTCGGCCAACTATTAAATATCTCCTAGGGCTATAGTTCGAAAATATCGATACTATTATTTATTATTCTTATTATCTCCGATACGGTTTGAAAAATCGAATCCCTTATAGTACATACGGGTAATTCGTTTATAAATATATTACTTTTATTTTTTGTATTCGAGATATTTTTATTATTAACAATATATGGCGTATATTTTGCCGTATTAATCAGGGTTTCCGGGGCAGATTTCCTTTATCCAACTTTAATACTTGCGTAATTATCTTTATAATACTTCTTATTATATTTACGATACTTATTAAGCCAGCTTTTTGGCTTTTCGTATTTTTCGTCGAATCTTTTATCATAATAGTCTTTATTAAACCTTTTGCCATAAAGCTGATACGTATTTGGCTTAAATTATATTAATAGTCTTATTATCGTTTTTTAATTATTTCTGGATTATCTTTCCGGTATAGGTATCTAATTATCCTATTATGGCTTTTTAGGTTTTTTGCATTTATAAACTTTATATCCCATTTTGTCACAATTAAAGCACTTAATCTGGCTCCAATCTTATTTATAGGTCGCGCCAAGTTCTATAGATCTTAACGCCGTTCTATAAAAAATAAAAAGTACGTTTCGTTTTTTCCCTTAATTGGACTTATTATATCCCAAACGTAAAACGTATTATCTTTTTTTTTATCGTTTTTCAAACTGTCGATTATCAATCTTAATTACTTTTATAATATATTAGTTTAAAGCAATTAAACGTTTAATCCGAATAATTTTATCTTTTATATTATTTTTTAACTTTTTATAAAATATATCGATAAAAACGTCGGCTTTATCATCTCCTTATCCGGCCTTGGCCGCAAAGTTTTTGAAAATTACGGCATACTTGGATACGGGTTTTTTTGTCGAAATTATAGAAATTATTAAGCTGCAAATCGTTCTTTACCGGATTACCGAAAATTATTACACATTTTATCTTCGAAATTAGTATATCGTAAAAAAATCTTATTAATAAAATCCTTCCTATTTAACTTTCTTATTTACAGAAAATTTCTTATAATAGGCTCAAATTAATTAACCGCATTTTCCGTTAGGCATATTTTTACTGCTAAAACCTAATCCGCTAAGTTATTAAGGTTTAAAAAACAAAAATAAATTCGTATCTAAATCAAAAATATTTAAAAATTGCCCTTTTTATTATAGGGCTCCGGCTTTTTAAGTTTTATGCGGATAAAGAAAACTTAAATAAATAACGTAACTCTAATTTGTCAGATTTTTTTCTTTAATTCCCGAATTCGAACCTAAAATTATTAAATAAAGGTTTTTTAAGCGTTAATCGACATTTTAACAATATTAAATATTATTCAAAATTTAACGATATTATTAAACAAAAGCTTATAACGTATAACGGCTAAAAGATTTAATTAATTATTAAACCTTAATCGTACGGGTTTATATTAACAAGAATATTGTAAGAATCTAAATAATAAATATAATAATCGTATTACGTTTTTTAATTCCAAAAATACCTTAGGTAACAAATTATTATTACAAACTAAAGCTATTAAATTATGGAATTAATAAGCATATATATCTTTATAAATTAAATAAATTTTTATTAGATCTTGAAATCGTTACAGATCTAATGCTATTGGATTTGGTTAATTCTGTATGGATTTATTTGGATCTTGAAACCAAAAGAGATCTAAATTACGTGACCCCTTATGTGGGTCCGACCGTTTCTGTGGCCGATCTTGGGTTGGGTCGTAACAAATAGAATGCAAATCGTTAGGTGTTAATATTACTATATAGATTTTTTTTAACTTATAATAAATACGACTTATAATAAAGTATCGACTATTAGCAGAGGAAAACGGCTGTAATGCTAGAATAAAAACGGTTGCGTACCATCTTTAAAACAGTAAATTACGTCCTTAGGTTAAATTTAAACACGGACCCGCTAATGCTCACCCTATAGTGTATATCTATTGACACAGCTATGAAAGCTTACCATCTCTATTTCGGTTTAGTTTATTACAACGACGGACCAATTAATATTAGCCATCAGATTACCGTATTATATCTAAGATATCAAGTATAATAAAGCACTGTAAGTCGCCTAATAACTAAATCTATCTATTGATAAGTTCAATAATAACAGGACAGCTAGTAATCCCTTAATACATATTATAGGACATTAAGGAAAAGTGCTTGTTCCTTTAGCCGCTTATCCTTATCGAAAAATCGAACGGTGGATTAAGCTTTAGCGAAGCATAATGGTGGGGCCAGTGTTTTGTAGGTCCTAACTGTTATGACCTAACGGTCTTGGCTCCTGGAAAATGGTCGGAAGCTTGAAAAAGTCAGGCTCCGAACCCAGCCAAGACGTCACGTAACCAGCTCAAAGGTCTCAAGGTGCCAAGCACCTTAAGCCCCTTAAGCCGGCAAAAGAGCTTAAAGGGCTTAACGGGCTTAAAAGTTTAAGCCGTTTAAATATCTTAAGCCAAAATAAATATATATATATTTATTATTTCCATAATTTAAATAATTTTAATTTATAATAATAATTTATTATTTAAAATATTTTTAATATTACGAAATATAATATATTATTATATTTCTTATTTAAAGTTTTACGATATTGTTATTAATATAAATTTATATAATTAAAGTTTAATAATTAATTAAATAATTTAATTATTATATATTATAAATTTTCATTTAATAATATTATTAATATTATATGTATTAATGAATAACTTAAATAATTTATTTATTAAATTTCTAATGATTTAAATATTAAAATAAAATTTAAAAAAATTTCGATATCTGGTTACCATAAATAAACGTATTATTTAACTTAAAAATAATAATAATGATTTTACGATTTTCTTTTAAACAGTTTATAAATAATTTAAATTATTTAATTAAATTTTATTAAAAGTTTAAAACTTTTTTAAACTTTTATACCCGAAATTTTCGACAAGATTTTAATTAAATTGTAATTATTTTAAATTTAATATCGAATATAGTTCGGATATTTTTTTAATTTATTATTTTTATTATACATATAAAATTTGTAATTACACGATGTATTGGAAATATAATTATTTAATTGAAATCAGTAATAAAAACTATATTATTTTATTAATTAATAAATCTAATTGAAAAATAATATAAATTTATAATTTTTACAAATAATTCGAATAAATATTAACGAAAATCTTTAAAATAATAAATAAAAAATTAAAAAGAAAATATAAATTTAATACTTTTAATAAAAAATCCGTATTTAATTACGGTAGTACTTTTATTTAATTAATAATTAAATTAAATTAAAACTGAAAAAAATATGAATTATATGTTTTAATAACTTAAAAACTTTTTTTTAAATTTAATCGGCCTAATTATTTATCGGATTATATCGTTATAATAATTAAAATTGATAACCTATAATATATATAATATATAAAAAAATTAAAGGAAAGAATAATAATAAATTCCGATATATAATTAACACTAATATTTTTTAACGTAATAATATTTTTTGCGATATAAAATCAAAATTTATGAAATTAAAAGTTATTAATAAAAACATTAAAGCCAAATTAAATATTATAATTATAATAAAATAAAACATAAAGTAATATAATATAAAATATCTAAAAAACCTTACTAAGATAATTAAAAACCTATATTTGAAAACTAATTTTAAAAATAATTAAAAAAATGGAAATAAATATATTAACATAATTTAACCTAAATATGTACTAGGTTCTTTATAACAAAAAATCTAATAAAACTTGTTACGATAAAGGATTTAACGAAAAATACGAAAAATTAAAAAGTTAATTTAATAAATATGGCAAATATAATAAAAAAACATTATAAAAATAATTACGCAATTATTAAAATTAAACAAAAAAGGTTTATTCCGGAATCCGTAATCGATATAGCAAAATATATACTATATATTATTAATAATAAGAATATCTCGATAACGAAAAGTAAAAATAATATATCTATAAACGGATTACCCGTATATATTTTAAAGAATTCGATTTTCCTTACCGTAATAAAAATAACAAAAATAATAAATAATAATATCGATATTTTTGATTTATAATGTTAAAAAAATTCCGTAATTAACCGCAATAAAAACATAGCTTAAAAAATACTACCCGTAAAAAAACCCTTTTATTATTTTAAATAATATAATTATTAAACGGAAAAGATTAATTTAATATATATTAAAGAAATATTACCAGAAGATTATTACGGATTTCTATTTTTAATTAATATTTATTATATATTTTAACAAATACGATTATTTAAAAAATCGTTAATTTATAAAAAATATTTAAAAGAATAATTAAAATACCGTGTAATAAAATATAGTCGTAAATATAAAAAACGATTTATTTAATCAAGAAAACAATTATAAAAAATTTAAAAATAATTAATATAAAATAAAGAAATAATATACCTATAATAATAACAAATATATTGATTTAACGCGTTAAACGAAAAAATATAAATAAAACTTAATAAATTCGTATAAAAATTATAAAAACGTTACTTATGAGAAAGTAATAAAAGAAAAGAACTTAAAAAAATTAAAAAGACTTTTTATAAAAGATTTCAAACGTAACGATAAAAACTATTAATAACTTTATTACTATAAATATACGAATCGGAACGTATTAATATATCGTAATAATAAATTATAAAACTTTAAATAAGAATTATATTATACTAAATATGCTTAATAAACTTAAATTATTATGGAAATACAAATTGAACACATATATAACGACAAATACCAAAAATTAAGAATTTATTTATAATAACGGAACAATTATACGCGAAATTAATTATTTCGAGATTTTTGTCCAAAAACGATATTAAATAATTAATTTTGATATCGTTTTATTTAAGAATTATAATATAATCCTAGGATTATTATAGGTACATTAGTACGAAATCTTAATTAATAAAAAAATTAACTAAATAAAATTCGTTTTATATCCTATTAACAAAAAAGAATTTAGATCTTAACATTCGATTAATAGTAGCAACGAATGTAAGCATAAAAATACGATAAAAACCTTATTACCTAAAAATTTAAAATACAAAAAAAAAACCGGGTATTAAAATATATAACGTATTGTTATTATTATTAAAACGAAATTAAAACAGCTAAATCACGATTTAAAATAATAGTCTTAAAAATAAAAAAATCTAATTAATATATTACCATAATACCATAAATATAAATAAATTTTTAAAAAAAAGCTTAATACGAAATTACTGAAATATAGCGAATAAAATCATAAAATAATGCTTAAGAAAAAATCTTTAATAAAGTTTTACCTTATTTATAATCTTAACGAAAACGAATTGCGTACTTTTAGAAAATACATAAAAAATCCATTATAAAAAAATAAATTCGACTTTCAAAATTACTAGCAAAATATCTTATATTTTTCGTACCGAAAAAAAACGAAAAATTACGACTTATGATTAATTATCGACAACTACATAATATTACCGTTAAAAACCGCATATTATTACCCCTAATTACGGAAATGAAAGACCAACTTTACGGAGCCAAATAATTCATAATATTCGATTTTAAAAATAAATATAACTTTATTAAAATAAACAAAATAAATAAAGAATAAACTTTAAAATAAAATACGGATTATTTAAGTATTTAATTATATTAATAGGATTTACGAACGTACAAGTAATTTTCTAACGAATAATAAACCATATATTATCAAAATACCTCGTTATTTTTATTGTTTATTATTTCGACGATATTTTTATTTTTTCGGAAACAGAACAAAAATACGCAAAATATATTTATAAATTTTTTAAACTTTATAAGACGCAAAAATATTTATTAACGCAATAAAACAATTAATTCTATATATAGGAAATAAAATATTTAGAATATGTCATTATCTCACAATATATTAAAATAAACCTCAAAAAGTATTACAGTTATAAAATAATAAATATTAATTGTAGTTAAAAAGGTATAAGTATTTTTCGGATTCGCCAATTATTATAAAAAGTTTATTCGAAATTTTAGCAAAATAATTATATCCTAAACGAATTTTACGAAACAAAAAGGAATTTAAATAAACGCCAAATACGGAAAAAGTATTTTAAAATATTAAAAATATAATTACCAGCGAACCAATATTAATTATATACGATCCTAACCGTTTTATTAAATTAAAAACCGATATTTCGGATTACGTATTAAACCTAATAATTAAATAACGAAATAATTAAGGTAAATTGTACTTTATTATTTTTTTTAAATAAATTAAAAAAAGCCGAATTTAATTACGGTATTTTAGATAAGGAATTTATGGCCATTATTATAGCATTTCAAAAATTTAAGTATTTTTTAAAGGGAAATTTGTACTAGATTAAAGTTTATATAAATTATTAAATTTTTACCCGATTTATTACGACTAAAGAATTTACGAAATAATACTTAAAATACGCAAAAGAATTGGCGAATTTCGATTTCGTTATTATCCACAAAAAAGGCTTAAATAATAAAGTAAATACCTTAAGCATGTAACCAGATCTCGAAAGAAATTCGTTAAAATTAGCTATATAATTTTCGATAGTATTACGGAAGGATATTTACGCCCGTAACAAATTGCGACAATCCAGGCAGTACCTTTTAATATATATTAGGAGATTTAGCAGTATAATACCGGTTTTCCAGAAAACTAAAAAACGAATAAAATACGAATTCTAAAAAAATACCTAAAGGATATAGTACGAAAAATATACGAATATCAGTTACATAAATATCTAGAGATTTATAAAACTTTGAAGCGATTTCGACGTATATATTCCTTTCCTAAAATAAAATTAACGGTATAGAAAATCATACAATAATGCGATATTTGCGTTAAAATAAAGGCTTAACGATATAAGCTATATAAAAAGTTATAATTATTACCAATTATTAAACGATTATAGTATTTAATTATATTTTATTTTATTACCAAATTTCCTATATTAAAAAGTCCAGCTATGGGAATATATTACGATAGTAGTTTCGTAATCGTTGACGGATTTACGAAATTTTTTTTATTTTTTACCATATTATAAGAAAGTAAATGCCGAACAAATAATATACATTTTTTTCAAAATATATTTTTAAAATATACGGATTATTAATGGAAATTATTTTAAATAAAAGATTAATATTCGTATTTAAATTTTGGCAAAGTATTATAATATAAATCGGCTTAAATTATAAATTATCTAACGTATTTAAGCTTTAAATAAATAGATAAATAAAACGAACGAATTAAACCTTAAAAGGTTATTTATAATATTATATTAATTACGAACAAAATAATTAAATTGGAAAATTATTAATCGCATAATTAACTTATAATACCAATTCCTATAAAAACATTAAAATAATATTTACGAACGCAAATTTTAAATTTATTCCAAATATTTATAAAAAAACACATAATGATAATATAATTAATATTAAAATAATTTGAACATTAAAGTAACTATAACAGTTATACCAAAAAATAAAGACAAAACTAGAATTCGTACGGAATTAAATAAATAAATATTATAACCGGAAAAAATTAAAGAAATTAATATTTGAAAAAGGGAAAATGGTTTTTCTCGTTACCAAATATATTTAAATAAAACGACCCGATAGAAAATTCGATTTCAAGTACATCGGTCCATATAAAATTATTAAGAAAATCTTAGAAAATAATTACTAATTAAAACTATTATTAAAAATTAAATTCTATTTAATTTTTTACATTGTTTTATTCAAATCAGTAACAGAAATAATTAAAATATATACGGTACAAAATGATATAAAAATAAAAAATAAATCAGCATACAAAATAAAGAAAGTTTTCGATATACGAAAATAAAACGGATTTACCTAATATCTAATTAAGTAAAAAAAAATATCCGGATTTCGAAAATATTTAAAAACCTGCCAAAAATCTTATTAACGTTTAACGCTTATTAAAAAACTTTTACTAATAATAACGGGCGCGTTCTAGTTAACGGTCGATTAATTAATAACCGGGATATCGAATTAGCCGGCCGGAAACGCGGCTTATATTAACATGGCAACTATAAAAACAACCTCTAATTATTTTTGTTTTTTTTAAAACGTTCAAATTTCTTTTTTGTTTCCGTACTTTAAATATTGCACCAAAATATCTTAATATTACGATAACGAAATAACCGCCTTTGCTTTTATAAATGGTTTAATTTATTAATAGCCGTTCGTAATGTTTTGCGAATTTTTTTTTCGCGTTTTAAACGATTTTCTTTATTTAAAGATTTTGAATACTTGGTTTTTAATAGACAAAAAATATTATAAGGATTACTATAATAAATATAACGCGTACATTTTAAAGAACTTCGAATAACCTTATATTCCGTACTCTCTTTTTTATAACGAAACCAAAAAAGTATTTTAAAATTTAAACGGTTAATGCGTTTTAAAAAAAATAAGGGCGTTAATACGTTTACGAAACCTAGATCTTTTAATACGGCCCGATATAATAAATATAAAAAAAGAAAAATTATTTACCAAAATAAATAACGTAATAATTTGATTTTTAGGAATAAAAATCTTGAAAAAGGGAAAATCGTATTATAACCTAACGGTTTTAGCTCCTGGAAAACGGTCGAAAACTTAAAAAAAATCAAGTTCCGAACCTAGTTAAGACATTACGTAACCAGTTTAAAGGTTTTAAGGTGCCAAATACCTTAAACCTCTTAAGCCGGCAAAGGAGCTCAAAGGGTTTAACGGGTTCAAGGATTTAAGCCGTTTAAGCACCTTAAACCAGAATAAGCATATATACGTTTATTATTTCTACAATTTAAATAACTTTAGTTTGTAATAATAATTCGTTACCGAAAGTACCTTTAGTATTACAAAACGTAATACGTTATTATATTTATTACTTAGATTCTTACAATACTTCTGCCAATATAAACCCGTACGACTAAGGTTTAATAGTTGGTTAAACCCCTTAGCCGTCATACCAACAGATATGTTCTAAGATGACAGATAAGCTCTCGGGTCAGCCAGTGGCGACTTTATCGTTCGTTAGCCAAAAATCTGCCTTACTCTTTAAAGGCATCCTGACGTGTCAGATCCAGCCATGTTCCAAAAAGCTCGAGGCCAGAATTATGGCTACGACCACGTCACCAAGCCCTAGCCCATATTATTTTGGCCGTCTAGGCCTGGCTCACAGCGCTTAGGATTCTTAATTCTAGCCCTGGAGGCACTGTGATCGGATATGCCGATGTTTCAAGGGGGAATAACAAGCCTTCGCAGATAATGGATATAACCTGTTCCAACAATATTAGGGATCCGCCCTTTACGCCTTACCGGGGCGCCAATCGGAATCTAATTTGAGCACAAATGCTAAATATCACAAATAATTTTTGGCCGTTCCCCGGGGTCCATCGTAAGGGCTGCCCTGCCATCCTTAAACAAGGCATATCCGTTAGAGTTAAAAGCACAAGCTCTAATAAATCCTGGGTGATTTAGGTATAGTGTCGTGGAATAGGGGTATCTGTGTTAGTTATCAAGCTTCACAGCACCCGGAAAAACCTTATTCCGGCGTTCCCACAGTATATAGAAAGCTTCCTAGCTACCGTTCCTTAAAGCTTAATTGTAATTGGATAATTATTATTTTTCATATTTTATGCAACTTTTTCTCGCAATCAGCCTAATTATAATAGTTATAAACCCGGTATTCTAACTGCGCAAAATAATTATAGTTAAATTAATCGCAACTTTCTATTTACTGATTTAAAATACCACATTATCCATTATGTCGGATGATCCCATTCCTAAGAACGTATTCTTTAAGGATCGTTTTAGGTATTTTAATTGGTTTCTTTTTTTACGATTTAACATTATTTTACGCGGCGTATGACACCTTATAAACCATGATACACTTGACGCAAATCATTTTACGAGCCTTCGGAAAATCCTTTCGATCGAAAAATATATTGTAGAAGTTAACGCCACAGTAAAAAAATAATATGTAAAGCTATTAACTTTTTAGGAAAGCTTTTATACTGATATCGTTTAACGTAAACCTTTTTCAAAAAAACCCAAAAAGTTATTTTCTAATATTCTCGAAAAGAAATATAACAGGGATATTAAGCGTTTTACGGAAACCGTACGCAAAAAGTAATAGGAAATTTCCAAAACTAATATCTAATACCTTAATATTTAGATATAGATTAACGTAATAATAAAAAGCCAGATCCTTAACAACGCCTAAGTTACCTTGATTATTTAAGGAAAAATTACGGTATAGGATTTGCTTAGAGAACTAAAGGATTAATTCGCCTTTTTTTTGCTAAGTACTATTTTGAAAATGCGCGAAAACTACCATAAAACCTTACGCCTAACTAAGGTAGGTTATATAAAGCCTAATTAATAACATTAGACTTGGTACGTTACTTATATTAAAGCGAAAGTGTATAATCTCTAAGAAATTAAGGGAACGTTTGCAGCAAAGGATTTTTTGAACGCCGTAAAAAAACATTTTGCACTAGAATAAGAGTAACGGAAATTAATTAATCTTATTAAGAATAATTCTTTTGGCAGGTTTATAATAAGCTTAAAGGAATTTAAAAATTGGTTTTCGGTCATATACCATGAAAACAAATTAAGGGCTAAAACTAAAAAACTCGGAATCTTCGCCATTATATTACCAGGATCGCAATCTGAAAAAAAAGTACCATCGTAATCTAACATAAGTTCTATTCCGCTAAATGCGCCTAAGAAAAAAAGGAACAAATATCTCTGCTTAATTATGTTAAATAAAACTTACTTATAAAAGCTTAACAAATACGTTTACCTACGTTTTGCAATCACGGAGATAATTATCCGAAAATTCCGCCACCTAAACTAAAAAGATATTAAGGAGATTCGTAAACGGTTTAAGTATAATCGGTAAAAAAAGTTCCGTAAAAACCTTGTAAAGTTTTCGAAGTAAAAAGAAATTATTCGGGAAATTATAAAACAATTAACGCTTATCCTTATTATGCAATTCGACAATATTACTACAGCATATATCAATTTACGTACCTTTAATCCTTTTAATTTAACTTTAAAGATTTATATTATTATTTATTTTGGTACGTACCCTTTATCCGAATCTACCTTGATTAATAATTACGGGGCTAGGTATTTGGTAAACTTTAAAAACCTGCTTATCCCCAGCACCTTTATACCTAATATTACGAGAAATATAATAGAAACGGGTATTTTCTTATTCTCGATCAATGGCACAAAAAAAATAATTAAAAAAGTATTACATAAAGCTTTTAGTAAATCAAAGCATAATCTTATACTTAAAAAATATAGTAATAATAGAAGAATTTTACGTTAATATTATTTCAAAAGCTTTATTTCGTAAAGTTAAAATTTGGTACTATAATCTGGATTACTCTTTTAAAATAAGAAAAATTAAGGAAAATATTATTTTTGCGAAATTCTAATAATTATATAACTTAGTTTTTTTCGAATATAAACCGTTTTCCTTTTATTCAAATATTTTACTAGTAATTTCGCATAACTTAGCTAAAATTTTGATATATCCGATGATTAATAAAAAGAAAAAAAGAAGGCCGTAAAAACGATCGAAAGATTATTTATGCCTCTATATAAAAACAAAGAATTTTTGGTACCTAAAGTTAGAGCACTTAGAATTTGCGGTATTAAAATCGCTTATCAAAAACGTGAAAACGTTATTATAAAAGGGATAGCGCGACGGAAATATAAGGCTTATGCTTGTACGTACTCCTTTTAGGTAATTTTAAAACGCTTACTAAAAAGCCGAACCCTTAAACCCTTTTAATACATTACGTAAGATTATTTTGATTATTTTGCGGGCTATAATGGCTTTAAGTAATTCCTAATAATTAAAAACAAGTATAATAAAAATTTTTGCCTTTTTAATTATAAATCGTATTTAAAAAATAAGGTTCCAAATTATTAAGGATTTCGAATATTAAATACGTAAATAATATAAGTTTCTTATTTGCAAAACTAAGTAGGATTACAATATTAAGACGATCGTAATAAACGGATATATAATTTATTAAATATAATATATTAAAAAAAGAAATAATTTAAACTTTCGCCTTTATATATTAAAGAATTTGTAGGGAAAAACGAGCGAATAAGTTAAAAGCTAATTAATAAAGCTTTCAAAATAAGGCTAGAAACAAATTTCCTTAAAAAGTTCTGGTTTAAAGCAATAAAAGCAGTAACGTAGTTATATAATATAAGCCCGAATAATTTTTACGATTAATATTTACTTAATAAGGTGTTCGTTCGCTGGTTTAGGTAATATTTCCGTTAATATAGCCCTGCTGTAATTAACGCGATTACCGCAAACCTTAGGCCCGACTGGTTTGGAATTTTCGCATACGGCGTACGAGCGTATCTGTTAACAAAAAACGAAAAATAGGAATAAATAGGCGAACACAAAAGGTTGAACCGAGAACTTATATCGGATATTTAGTAAAATACCGAACTTCTAATATTTACTAAATATAAGTATCCGAATTCCGCAAAATTATTATTAGGCGTAACGTTATATTTAATAAAAATATCTTTTATTAGATAAAAAAAAGATGTTTGCCCTAGTTAGAAACCGAAAATTCGCAGAAAATCTTTATATTTCTAAAAACCTAGCTGAAAAAAAGTATTTAATTTTCGAAATGCTTAATACATAAAATAATTTATATATTAATTACAATATTTTAAAGAACGCAGAAAACTCTGATCCCGAATTTAAAAACTTTACGGGTGGCCAACCGAGAGGTTAAAATTCGGGGGTAAAGGAGTTTATGGGCAAAATTAAAGTTAATCGTAAATTTTTAATCCCTAAAAATATTTTTGATCCGGAAAATAAGGTCCAAAAAAGCGCTTAAAAAGCAAAACTAAGTTATTCGCTAAAGCCGAAATTTAGTTACTTGTTAAAAATATAAAGCCCGCGGAATATCCGTAGGTTTACTGCGAAAAAAGTGGTATGAAAAAAGCCTTCCAGGAAATATATTTAACGAGAGCTATAGATAAATCAGCTTATTTATATATACCTGAAGTTAGGTTCGGGATTTTAATAAATAAGAAAAGTTCCGATAATTAAAAAACTTTGCCTTTCGTATTTTTATATCTAAGAAAAACAAGGAAAAGTAACCGTAAATACCTATTTGCAAAAGTGAAAAATTGCGAAAACGAGAAAATCCTAATAACATTAAAAATAGCGGCGTTTATTCGGTAAATTCTATCGTAATTTACGGAAGCAACAAAATTTATTTAACTTTAAATCAAAATTAAAAAGAAGTTAATTAATTACTTTCGTTATTATAGTATACGGTAAAATAAATATACGAAAAGCTTTATACCTTTTATATAATAATTATAATAAAAATATTGCAAAAAAACGTTAAAAAGCTAGGCGTAATATTTGGCAGATCCAAAATCTATAGGGATTAGTTAATTAAGCCGTTTAAGCTTTGGAAAAATTTCGAAAAATACCTTTTAAGGCAAGTTTTTAAAGAAAATGCGAAAAAAAGATTAAAGCGCTTACGGAGCGCAGAATGTGGGAAAAAATACCGATTATATAAGTTAAATTTAAATCGATTTCTTTAAAATAAGTTTTTATATATAAATTCGATAAAAATAGCTGGCTAAAACGTTGCAAATTACGTATTTGTGTACGCGGCGATTTTTAGGAAGTTAATTTGCTTATTAGCATTTATGTTATTACGTTTGCGGCTAAATTTTTTAAAATAACCATGGCTATAATTATTAAATTCGACCTTGAAATTCGTTAATTTAATATCGAAATAACCTTTTTAAACGTTTTTCGCGAAAAACAGGTTAAAGTAATTTGCGCTTTTTTCGATAGCTTTAAGAAAAATAGAATATGCGCAAAGTTCGAATAAGCGTTATATGGATTTAGACATTTACTTTTGTTATAATATCGGGAATTCTCTTCCATTTTACGGAAATTAAGGTTTACCGCATTTTCAAAAAAGCCGTATTTGTTTTATAATAAGTAACGTACGTTCGTTTTCGTATTTTCTTATTAATAATTTATTATTTTTCTATTATCGAAAAAATTAGCGCTAAGCCGATAAATTATTTTTAAAGCTAAGAGGAATATATAAAGTTAAAGATTAAAGCGAAACAAACTAGTTTTTAGGTATTCGAATAATTCGGAATAAATTAAAGAAAAAAATCTTTTTGGTCCATAATATTTATATTAAGAAAATCGTTATTCGTTTTGGGCTTATGAAAAGTATTTATGTATTATTAACCCGTTTAAAAACTAAAAAGTTTACCCTTAATACCGAAATAACATTCAAGAAATAAGTTAAAAATTATTAAAAACGCGTAAGTTCTATTTTATATATATTAATAATAATCCGCCTAAACATAATTGATATAATTTCCGTACTATTAAAATCTTAATTAATCCGTTTAATAAATATATTAAAACGGTTAAGAAAGTAATTTATTATTTTTATTATATACGTTTTTTAGCGATTGTATACGGGGGTAAAAATACGGAAACCCGAACGTTATTAATTTTAAAAAACGTATTATTTGCCGATAATCCCGAAATGCAACGATTTTCCTAAAGTTATATAATAGCCCTTTTTGGAAAACTAATCATATAAAAAGTAATTCGTTAAATAATGGTAACGACCTTTATAATAAAGGTTAAACTATTTGCATTAAAATATACGGTTTAAAAAACCATAATTTTTAAATATTTATTTCAGGATATGAAGCTAGTATTAAATTAAACTTAAGAATTGTTTTATAATAATTAACAAACGATTAAATTTATAATAAGAAAAAAACGAAAAATTAATATTTAATTACGTTATATCGATATATAAAATATATAGTTACGTTAAAAGCAAATTCGTAAATCGTTTAACGTAACTTTTTTATTTATAATTTAAATACTTATTAATAGATTAATAAACATTTCTCCTAAATAATAATTCGAATATTTCAAGTTATTTTTAATATATAGAACTTATAGCAGATCTAGTCGGAAAAGCGCAAAAGCAAATAAAATACGTAATATTTTATTAGGTTTAAGGCTTCCGAGGCGAACTTTCCTTAATCTTTAAAAAAAAACTAAGGAAACTATTATTATTGTTACTATTGCACTTGTAGCAAAAGCAAATCGAGGATTTACTTAACTAAGACCAATACTTACGCGCGTACGATAAGCGTATTATCGGTAAGCGCCGTAATAACGGTAAAAGTACCCGTATTTTCTTATTTCTCTTTTTGTTTTTTAAGGAGTATACGAATAGCTGTACGAAGGTAATTTTCCTTTTGTGATCTTAGTTAGTACCTTTTCCAAAATATAAGAACGGGGGTAAAAAAAGAATATATACGGCAGGAGGCGTCGTTTTCAAACGTTTTTATAAGGCGTATTATAACGGCGCGGATAACGGCAGGGTTACGATTAATGGTTAACAGAGGAAAAAGCTCCCAGGGAGCAGGAAAGTACGTATACCGGTATATAGGTATGTCCGGAAGCGTAATATTAATAACGATTGCTTACGGCGGCATTATAACACGTACTATCGGAACGGCCGGTAAATACGGAACGTAAGCAGCCAAAATAAGGTTCGGCGTAACGCGTTTTACGCGTAGGGCGTTAACGGGGCAGGCGAAAGGGCGTTACAGGGGTCGCAAACGCGGCAATAGGCGTAAGCGCGGATAAAGCAGGAACGTTTTGTTCGCGTTCGGCATCGGCCGCGGCATTTACGGTAATAGCGGTAATAACGGCGGCGGCGGCGGCGGCCTTTACGCCTATCGCGTACGTTATGCGAACGCGAACGGCCGTAACGCGTTAAGCTTAAAAAGGCATTTACCATAATTATTATTAATAGGTTTAAATAAAATTATTCAATAATAATAATAATTACGACTAATAATTAATATATTTAATAATTTATAATATATATAAAATGCATGTAAAAAAATAAAAAAGCAATTATTTTTAATAATAATAATGGTAATAATAATAATAATCTATATTATATACGTTAATATTACAATTATCTTTTCTTAATATAAAATGCTTACGAAATTATTATGCGAATTAAGGAAAAAAAGAAAAAAAGGAAAAATTTTAATATACGAAATTAATAAAAAAGTAAATAAATAAAATATAAACTTTCTTATTTCGTTACTTATTACCGCGGCAATAATAAGGGAAAATAAATATAATAATAATCTTTTCTCTGCATATTTATTATACGTATAACTTATTTTTTTATTAATTAAGTTAATTAATTATATTATTTTTATTATTATTATAATTATTTAAAAAATACAAAAATTACGATAAATAGATTTAAAGGGGCAATTCCTTTTTATCTAAAAGGTATATCGTGGAATAAAGGCATTTATGTTAATTATCAAGCTTTATAGCACCCGGAAGAACCTTATTCTGGTATTTTTACAGTATATAAAGAGCTTCCTAACTACCGCTCCTTGAAGCTCAATTATAATCAGACAATTATCACTTCCCATACTCTATGCAACCTTTTTTCGCGATCAGCCTAACTGTGACATATGGGGTATAATGGTAAGGTGTAATAATTGCCATATTCATCTAACTCTTAGGGGCTTATTTTTCCGAGATACCTCATAATCGTAAGCCGCAGTTTTCGACCCCAGTTATCTGCTTATCAAAATTCTAGATAAGAGAGGGTTCGAAACGTATCAGGTGAATAAGGCGTAAGAGACTATGTCGCCTCTTGAAGGCCTAATTCGACAGAGAACGGGCTGACGAGGATAAGGATTAAACGTCTCTTACCTAGAAAGAAAGCCAGTACCTTCGATGATGGCTTAGGGACCTAATCCTCATTCGGTTTAAGTGCCACCCACTAAATCTTAACCAACTTTGTCAAACGTATGGAGGCCATCTAAACCCCGATACTATTGGATTGTTACCATGCCGCTAGTTTTACCCCAGCCTGATACCAATTATAAAAGCTAAGTATATGCTGGATTCTTACGATTCTTGTTCCGGTCTAGTGGCTATCTGAAACCCATTATTCTCAGCCGGCCCTCCGCCTTTTTTAAAGATGGCCCAGTAAGCTCTGTTAGGCCTCGTATACCTGAGAGCAAATCTCATGCGCCTTAAAGTTAACACCGTTCAAGCGTCTGATAGGTCTGTATCCCTCGTAAGGGGTTAAGGGGCAACCTTTGTCGGACATTCTGGCCTCTGTATCGACTTTGATAGGTCAGCGAACGTCAGAAACCTAGGCGCTTTGCGAAGCAGTTTTGCCAAAGGTCACCAGACTCCGAAAAGAAGGCCGCCCGAGGCATAAAGTTCCTAATATCGAGATATAAGTATCGAGTTTACACTCTCTCGATTCTGATCACTTTTTAGCCACCTTAATTTAATTTCCTTCCTTATACTTAATTACCATATTTAATTACCTATATTTATTAATAGTATGGCTAATAAATATGTGAACCCTTTTCGTTGTAGTAATATCGGGGTAATAGTTAAAAACGATATATCGGATAATACGTTAAACGAAAAGCTTATTTTTATACTTTTCCGAAAAATAGATAAACTAATTATTGAAGTAATTAGTTACGTCTCGTAAGAGCAAATTGTTAAAAGGAATTTGAGTAATTAAGCTATATTACAAGCTGATGGTATCCAGATTATAAGAAAAGTTATAAGCGTATTTATACACTGGTGCTGCTACAGTTATAACGGCTAGGCGGTTTAACCAACTATTAAACCTTAAGTCGACGAGTTTATGTTAGCAGGAGTATCGTGGGAATCTGAGCAATAAATACAGTAACGTATTACGTCTCGTAATTCCAAGGGTACCTTAAGTAACGATATTATATTGTAAGCTAAAGTTATTTAAATTATGGAAATAATAAGCGTATATATTCTAATTCTTTCGTTTTTATCGAACCCGGCTTTATAGGCTTTACGATCGATCCTATCGTGCTATTACGTAACTCGACCTACATAGCTTAGTTATTTTCTTATTACGACCGTTTCCCGAGGCCGCAACCTATTGGGTTATAATATAATCCTCTCTTTCCGCAATTTTCGTCCCGAAGATTTTTCTTTTTTTCTGTAAGTTCTCCTTTCGCCATTATATCTGGCCATATTAAAAAACCGATTAACCAAAAAACAAAAAAGCGGAATAACTTGCTTAAATTAATCACCTTTCGAACCGTAAATATGGCCGTATATTCTTATTATGCTCGTCGCGGGTTATCATCTTGTCGTATTTTTTCGTCGGATTCCTTCCGGTACGAAAAATACGTAACGCGAAATCAAGGTCTTTATAATATTAACGGTTTTTCTACTTCTTAACTTGAAAAATTTGTTTCCAACCACCTTAAGGTTAAAACGGAACTTAAAAAAACTAAAAAAGAAACGGAATAGGCGTAAGCCAAAGTTTATCGTTTTCGAAAATAAAAAGATTATAGGCCGATCGTATAATACGTATATTATTCTGTGGGCTTCGATCCCTAAAGGAATTAGATAAGTTAAAACGTCAAAAAAAAACAGGCCGAATTGGAGGCCGTTAAGGTTACGTCGACAGAGACCGTACCTCTTTTCGACTAGTCCAACTTGGAATTCACCGATTGGTCGTCTATTGATTAGAGAACTTTTAACCCTGTTAATCTCGGCGTTATTGGTAAAAATTCTTTAATAGGCGTTAAGCGCCAATAATATTCTTGGCAGGTTCCTAAATGTTTTCGAAATCCGGATGCTTTTTCTACTTAATTAGGTATTAGGTAAATCTATTTTGTTTACGTATATCGAAAATCTTTTTTATTTCGTATACTTATTCCTTTTCCATTTCCATATCGTTTTATGTTGTATATACTTTAATTATATTTGTTATTAATTCGAATAAAAAAACGTAAAAAATTTAAAAAAATTTGACTTTTGGTGGAAATTCTAATTAATAATTGTTTTTTGAGATTTTCTTAGCGATTTTGTATAAACCAATATATTTGAAATCGATTTTTTTGTTAGGTCGTTTTGTTTAAATATTTTTTGTAACGAGGAAAACCATTTTCCTTTTTTCGAAAGTTAATCTTTTTAACTTTTTCTGGTTATAATATTTATTTATTTGATTTCGTACGAATTTTAATTTTAATTTTATTTTTTGGTATAATTATCGTAATTATTTTGACATAAAATTTATTTTAATATTGATTAAACCGTTATTACGTACTTTTTTGTAAACTTTTAAAATAAAACCGAAATTTACGTTTACTGGTATTATCTTAATGCTTTCGTAATAGCTAATATTATAAGCTAGTTATATGATTAACAATTTTGTAACACAATTATTTTATTCGTAATTAATATAATATCGTAAGTAAACTTTTAAGGTTTAATTTATCTGTTTTATTTATTTATTTATTTAAAGTTTAAATATATTAGATAACTTATATTTTAGGCCGATTTATACCATAAAGCCTTTCTAAAACTTAAATACAAAAATTAATCCTTTATTTGATATAATTTCCATTAGTAATCTATATATGCTAAAACTGTATTTAAAGAAAATATATGCTATTTGTTCGGCGTTTATATCCTTGTAATACGGTAAAAAATAGGAAAATTTCGTAAATCGATTAACGATTATAAAAATGTTATCGTAATGTATTCCCGTAATTAAAATTTTTCATATAAAGAGTTTAATAATAAAGTCGAATATAATTAAATACCATAGTCGTTCCGTAATTAATAATGGCTATAATTTTCCGTATAGCTTATATCGTCGAATCTTTGCTTTAACGCAAATATCGCATTGCTGCATAAATTTTTATACCGTTAATTTCATTTTAAAAAAAATATATATGTTGAAATTGCTTTAAGGTTTTGTAAATCCTTGGATATCCGTATAACTAGTATTCGTATATTTTTCGTACTAGATTTTTCTGGTATTTTTCTGGAACTTACATTTTGTCCGTTTTCTGGTTTTTTGGGAGACTATTATTATACTACTAAATCCTCTAATATATATTTAAAGGTGCTACCCGAATTGTTATAATTTCTTATAAGCGTAAATATCTTTTAATAATGGTATCGAAAATTATATAACTAATTTTAACTAATTTTTCTTCGAGGTCTAATTACTTACTTAAGGCATTTGCTTTACCGTTCTTTGACTTTTTCTTATAAATAATAACGAAGTCGAAATTCGCCAATTTTTTCGCATAACGAAATTATCGTCCTATAAACTCCCTAATCGTAATAAATCGGGTAAGATTTTAATAATTTATATAAACCTTAACCTGGTATAAACTTCTTTTTAAAAAATGCCTAAACTTTTAAAATGCTATAATAATGGCCATAAATTCTTTATCTGGAATATTATAATTAAATTTGGTTTTTTTCAACTTATATAAAAAGAATATAATAAGGTATAATTTGCTTTAATTATTTCGTTATCCAATTATTACGTTTAACGCATAATCCGAAATATCGGTTTTTAACTTAACGAGACGGTTTAAATCGTACATAATTAATATTAATTCGCTAATAATCGTATCTTTAATATCTTAAAATATTTTTTCTGTATTTGGTATTTATTTAAATTCTTTTCTTTTCGTAAGGTTCGTTAGGGGTATAACAATTTTGCTAAAGTTTCGAATAAATTTTCTGTAATAATTAACGAATCCAACAAATACCTATACCTTTTTAATTATTATTAGCATTTATTATTCTATAACTGCAACGATTTTCTTAAGGTTTATCCTAATATATCCCGGGGTAATAATATATTCCAGATATTCTATTTCTTATATATAAAATTAATTTCTTTTACGTTCATAAAAAATCTTGCATCTTATAAAACTTAAAAAACTTTATGAACGTATCCTACGTATACTGTTTTTATCTTCGAAAAAATGAGAATGTCGTCGAGATAACAAATAACGAAAATATCAAAATATTCTCGTAATACGCAATTAACTATTTGTTAAAAAGTTATTAATACGTTCGTAAATCTTATCAGTATAACCAAATACTTAAATAATCCGTATTTCGTTTTAAAAGTTATTTTCCATTTATATCCTTTTTTAATTTTAATAAGATTATATTTATTTTTAAAACTAAGTATTATAAATTATTTAGCTTTATAAAATTAATTTTTTATTTCCGTAATTAAGTGTAATAATATTTAATCTTTAATAATAATATTATTCAATTACCGGTAATTAACTATAAGTTATAATTTTTTATTTTTCTTAAATACGAAAAACATAAAATATCCTATTAATAATTTCGAAAATTAAATTAATCCTTTTTATAACCGACCTTTTAAGCATTTTCTGAAAATACGTAATTTATTTTTGTTAAGGTTATATATATGGTAAAACTTTATCGAAAATCCCTTTTTAAAAATTATTTCATAATCTTATTTATTATATTTTAATAATTTTTTATCGAATTCCTTTCTGAAAAACTGCTTATATCTGTAAGATTATAATAATATATTAATTAAAGTTTTTAATTACTTAAGTTATTATCCTTATTATTTCAAATCGTTATTTAATTATTTTAATTTCGTTTTAATAATAATAACGATACGTTATATCTTTTTTTTAATGCCCGTTTTTTTGCTTATATTTTATTTCTTTAAGTAATAAAGTTTTTGTCGTATCCTTATGTTTGCATTCGTTATTATTTTCAATCAAATATTAAGATCTTAATTTCTTTTTCGTTTATTAATAAGGAATAAAATAAATTTTACTTAACCAGTTCCGCCGTTAATCAAAATTCCGTACTGGAGTATTTATGATAATTTTAAAATCATATTATAATTCTTAAATAAAACGATATCGAAATTAATTATTTAATATCGTCCTTAGATAAAAATTTCGAAATAATTAATTTCGCGTAAGATTTTCCCGTTATCGTAAACGAATTCCTAATTTTCGGTATTCGTTGTTATATAAGATTTTAACGTATATCTCCATAGTAATTTAAACTTATTAATTACATTTGGTGCAATATAATTCCCGTTCAAAGTTCCGTAATCCATTATTACGGTATATTAATACGTTTCGATTCGTATTTTTAAGATAATAAAATTATTAACATTTCCTATTATCGCATTTAAAGCCCTTTTTGGGAATTTCTTTTAACTTCTTTGGATTTGTTATTTTTCGGCTTTTTTATAAGTAATTTTTTTTCTTTTAATTCCTATTCGAATTTATTAAGTTTTACTTATGTTTTTTCGTTTAACGTATTAAGTTGTTATATTTGGTATTATTGTCGGCGTATTATTCCTTTAAACCGTATTAGTTTTTTTAATTCTTTTGCAATTTTTTTCTTTATCGAATAAATTATTTTTTTATATTTGTAACTATATCCTATTATACATTATTTTAATTATTATTTTACAGATTTGTTATAAATTAACGTATTTCTTTGATAACTTTTTTTAAGCATGCGCAATAAATACTAATTAAAAATAAAAATTCGTAATAACTTTCTAATAATATTTTTTAACCGTACGCTGGATCAGTTCCTTTTCCGTTTAGTAGTTACATTATTTATAATAATAAAAGGGGTTTTCCTGCAGATATTATTTTTTTTCGGACCAGCTTTTTATTTCGGCTAATTATTGGATATTTCCTGGGGTTATAGATCGAAAATGTCGATATTATTACTTATTATCCTTATTATTTCCGGTACGGTTTGGAAAGTTAAATCTTTTATAATATATGCGGATAATTCGTTTATAAATATGTTATTTCCATTTTTTATAATTAGAATATTCTCGTCGTCGACAATGTATAACGTGCATTTTGCCGTATCGATTAAGGGTTCCGGGATAGATTTTTTCCGTCCAATTCTGGTATTCGCGTAATTATCCTTATAATGCTTTTATTATGCTTACGGCGCCTATTAAACCAGCTTTTTGACTTTTTGTATTTTTCGTCGAATTTCTTATCGTAATAATTCTTATTAGACGTTTTATCGTAAATTTAATATGTATTTGGTTTAAATTATATTAATGGCCTTATTATCGTTTCCTTAATTGTTCTCGGATTATCCTTCCGGTATAAGGGTCCAATTATTTCATTATAACTTTTTGAGCTTTTTATATTTATAGACCTTATGTCCTATTTTGCTACAATTAAAGCATTTAATTTGGCTCCAGTTTTATCTATAGGTAATGTCGAATTCCATAAATCCTGGTGCCGTTTTATAAGAAATAAAAAATGCGTCTTGTTTTTTCCCCTGGTTAAATTTATTATATTCCGAACGTAAAAATATTAGTTTTTTTTCTTTTATTATTTTTTTAATTATAAATTCTCGATCTTAATTCCCTTTACAATATTCCGGTCTAAAGTAACTAATTATTCGATTTAAATAATCTCATTTTTTATAATATTTTTAACCTTTTATAAAATATGTCGATAAAGGCGTTAATTTTATTATCGCCCTATTCCGCCTTAATCGTAGGGTTTTTAAAGGTTATGGCATATTTGGATATAGGTCCTTTTTGTTGGAGTTATAAAAATTACTAGGCCGTAAATCGTTTTTTATCCGGATTACCGAAATTATCGTACATTTTATTTTCGAAATTAATATAAGGTAAAAATATTTTGTTAGTAAAATCTTCTTTATCCGATTTTTTATTTCCAGGAAAATTCTTATAATAGGTTTAAATTAATTAGCCGTATTTTTTATTAGATATACTTTTACTACTAGAACTATATCCGCTGGATTATTAAGGTTTAAAAAGCTAAAGTAAATTCGTACCTAAATTAAAAAGGTTTAAAAATTGCCTTTTTTATTATAAGGCTCCGGTTTTTTAGGTTATATGCGAGCGAAAAAGGTTTAAGTAAGTAGCGTAACCCTAAGTTGTCGAATCTTTTTTTCCAATTCCCAAATTTGCGCCTAAAGTTATTAAGTAAAGGTTTTCTAAATACTGGTTAATATTTTAATAATATTAAATATTATTTAAAGTTTAACGGTATGATTAAACAAACTTATAACGTATAACGGCTAAATAATTTAACCAATTATTAAACTTTAACTCGACGGGTTTATATTAGCAAAAGTATTATGGGAATCTAAGCAATAAATATAGTAACATATTATATCTCGTAATTCCAAGAATGCCTTAAATAACGATATTATATTATAAATTAAAGCTATTTAAATTATGGAAATAATAAGCGTATATATTCTGATTTTTTCGTCTTTATCGAGCCCGGCTTTATGGGCTTTACGATCGATCTTGTCGAGCCCGGCTTTACGGGCTTTACGATCGATCCTGTCGAGCCATTACGTGACTCGACCCACATGGCTTAGTCATTCTCCTGTTGCGACCGTTTCCCGAGGCCGCAGCCTCTTGGGTCATAACAACAGTGAAATCTCTTATATCGCTAGGCTCGACAGCGATCGCAATAATATTATTATGTGATTACGCAGTTAAGTCCCCGCTTCTTTAACCGTTTCTAAAGGCATAAAGAGTGTTAGGTTATTGTTATGGCTGTACCATGCCATTACACCACCAGGGCAAAAGATCAGTGGAATGACCGCAATTGTGGCAATCATCCTGGTGCTTACAGCTGCATATATACTGGAGCTCTTACGGTGGACCAAGCCATAACAGTTACAACAAGGAAGTAGTAAATTATAGAAATATAAATCATCGCGGTACTCCTGGCCCTATCTTTTGCAAAGGTAATAAAAAAATAAAAAGAAAAAATTTGTAATTAAATGCCGAAAGAAATGCAAGATATGCGCAAGTAACCGTATGGATATAATTTATTGGAAAAGCTGTTCGGCCTTCTCGTATTTCCCCTGCTTGCGGAAGACGAATGCGAAGTTATTTATGCTAGTAAGTATATCGGGATGCTCTTTGCCCAGCACCGCCTTCCTTAGCTCTAATGTCTGTCGGTACATCTGTTCGGCCTCCCTGTACTCCCCCTGCCTTCGTAAAGCTTATGCGAGGTTGTTTATGCTGCCAAGTGTGTCGGGATGGTCTTTGCCTAGCACCGCGTTTTTTAGCTTTAATGCCTGCCGGTATATCTGTTCGGTCTCGTCGTATTTCCCCTGGCTGTCGAGGACGGCCGCGAGGTTGTTCATGCTGCCGAGTGTTGAGGGATGCTCTCTGCCCAGCACCGCCTCTTTTAGCTCTAATGTCTGCCGGTGTATCTGCTCGGCCTCGTCGTACTTCCCCTGGTTGTGAAGGATACTGTTACGGACCAAGAATGCGCCCCGGCCTGGAAGGAGACCCAAGGCCCCACTCGGAACGGATTAACCCTAGAACCGGTCTTTGTTATGTCTATAGAGACCATCCAGAGACACCACGAAAACCTTACAGAGATAACATAAAAACTCTAAATAGGTAAAAAGAATATATAAGATTATAAATTTTTTATATAAATAAATATTTTTTAATTTTTTACTTGTTAGTTATTAATTTAAACCTATAGCCAGAAAGATCGTTTTTTGTTATAATAAAAGTTAACAAATCTTTTTAATATATAAACCTTTTGTAAATTATTTCTCGCCTTATTATTATCTACAAATTAAAACCTGTGAAATAAGCGAGGGTGCGACGTTAACTACAAGACCAAAAGATCAGCAATTCCAAACCCTTAATTGGGGTTTGAACACTTTAATCCACCTTATAAGGATTAGCCGTGCATATTATCACAAAACCCTATTTCGGATATTACTTATACCGTTAGGTAGATATATAATAAGTTCGTAATATTTTGATGATTTCTTAATTAATAATTAACGAATAATTTAAGGCGTAGTTAAATATAAGCTTTTTAAATTTTAAAAAAAAGATCTTATAAAATAACGTTTAAAAATAAATATTATACTTAATCTATGTTATTTTTAATAAAGGATTAATAATTAAATTAAACGATTTATCTTTTATTTAAAACGTTTTTTAATTAATTAATAATATGGCTTATTTTTTACTTAATTTTGGAAAAAAAACTTTTTTTAATTTTTTTAACTTTAACAATAACCATTATTTATTAAGGATATTATTAAAAGGCAAGGATTTAAAGCAAAAAAAGTAAAAAAGAAAGTAAAGGAAAAACGCTTTATCGAAAAGTTAAAAAATATAGAAAAGGAGCTAATTATTAACGAAAACTTATATATCTTAATAATAAAACTTAAAGCCTTGCAAAAAGAAACTATTAAACTTGCCTAATAATAAAAAATCTTGATTTTACTTATTATTTAGCGCGAACAGGTTAAAAAAGAAATTATTTTATCTTTTAATTATTATGAAATACCAGACCTTAAAAGTTATAAATTAACCTTTTCCAAGTTATATAATAAATCGGAAATCTCGAAAAAAACACCTGGTTTAGACCAGATTATACTTTAAATTTTTTGAAATATTTTTAACGAAAGATTATTAAAACGTGATAGATATTTTTAATTATTAGTTAGAAAAGGTTCTTAATGGTTATAATTAATTATAACGAATTATTTCATAAATTACCTTTAATATTTATTAAATAAATTAATTATGCTTTTAACAAATACAAAAAGTTTGAAAAATGTATAAAAGTTTTATTTAAAGATCTAAAGAAAAATACGTTATGAAATAGCTACATTCTTTTATTAAATTAAGTTAGCTGCTAATTATATAACTAAGTTTAATTATTTAGTTGTTATCTTAAAATTATTGGAAAACGTTTTGTTTTATTTATATTATAGCGGTTTAAAGCTTTAGGTTAAAAAGTAAAATATATATAAAACTTATGTTAGATTTTGTTTAAAAAATATATGGATAAAATTATTATTCTTAATAGACATACTTTTAATAGGTATTTAAAGAAAAAAGAATTTAATAAACGAAGAAATAATAAAAATCTAAGTAATTAAGCCTAGAAAAAAGGGATAAATTTCAAAATAAAAGTCCAGCATAAAAATGCTTTAATTATGGGAAGAAAGGTTATTATAAAAGCGAGAGTTGCTTTTTTACTAAAAAAAACTTTAAAACCGGAAGCATTTCTTAATTGTTTTAAAGAAAATATGGATAATAAAATAAGAATTAGATAATAAAAAAGAAGAAAATATAGTTAGTATTATTTTTATCGAAGAAGATTATAATATTACTATAACAAGTATAATAAAAACGATAAAAATAATTATTTAATACAGTTTCAATGATTAACTTAATAGTCTTACGAACAAAAATTAAAATACTAAATATTAAGATAATATCAATAAAATTACGGAATAAATTGTAAGTTTTAATAACGGATAATTTAATATTATAACAGGAAAAAGGTTAAAAACTTAACTTTAGTTAATAAGATAAAATCCATTTATTATAACAAAAATAAAATATAATATTATAAATTTCGTAGATTAAAACGAAAAGATTTAATAATAAATTCGATTTTAGAAAATTCGGCTTATTTAAAATTAATAAGGTTATTTTTAAAATTAATAACGGATTATTAGTATTTAAAATAATAAAAATATACCTTATATTTTATATTTTTTTTCTTAAATTAATATCTTCAACGTTTCGTTAAAAAAGTCTAAAAAATTATAGAAAATACCGATAAGTACAAAATTTATAAAATACTGGATTTTAAATTAATTAAAAAAATCCAGTATTGAGTTAAATCAATAAAGTCTTTATTGAAAGAAACTTTTAGGAACTTTTTAATCATTTAACGAATGTTATAAACTTAATTAAAAGGTTTTATCGTTAAAATTTTAACCGATTATTTTTAAAATAATTAAAATTATAAGCAATAAAAACCTAAGATTTAAATTAACTCTTGCGGTATTTTAATCGAAAGAATAAAGATTTAAAACAATCTATGCTTGTTTTTAATATAACTGTTATTTTTTTTATTTATTTCTCCTTCTTTTCTAATTAATTTACTAAACGAAATCCTTAACGAAGTATTTTAATACCTTAATACTTAAAAAGTCTTATTATTAGCTAAGCTTTATTAACCTAGCTGTAATTTCGGTTTATAATCGTTATAAATTTAATAAAACCTTTTTGGCGGCCTTTTTTTCGGTTAATCCGAACTTTTTTTAACCAAATGTTTTAAAGTGATTTTAATAAAATGTTATTACTTTTATATAAAACGTTTGTTTAATAATAATAATAACTTTTTTAATTATTTTGTATTTTAAATGTAAAATTTCGTAAGGTTTGTAAGGTATAATAAAATAACTCAAATTAATAATAAACGATATTAAACTTTTTCGATTTTTAATAAAAAGTTTCATTCGTTTACGCGAAGGTTTTATTATAATAATGGATTAATAAAAATTCTAAGAATTAAAAAAGTTTTTAACAAGCGGAAAAGAATTAATCTATTTATTTTTGCGGATAAAGATCCTAGGAGAAAGAGAATAATGTTACGAACTAAGAATATGCCCCGGCTTAAAAAGAGATCCAAGGCCTTATTCGGAACGAATTAACCCTAGAACCGGTTTTTGTTATGTTTACAAAAACCATCCAAAGATACCACGGAGATCTTGTAAAGATAATACAGAAACTTTAAATACGTAGAAAAAATATATAAGATTACAGGTTTCCTATATAAATAGATACTCTTTAGTTTTTCGCTCCTTAGCTATCAATCTAAGCCTACAGCCAGAGGCATCGTTCTTTATTATGGGAAGAGTTAGCAAATCTCTTTAACGAACAAACCCTTAGTCAATTATTTCTCGCCGTATTGTTACCTGCAAATCAAGACCCCATTTCGGATACTGCTCATACCTCCAGGTGGATGTATGACAGATTCGTTATATTTAAATATGGTAAATAGTTTATGGTTAAGGCCGATTTATATTATAAGTCTTTGCTAAAAGTTTAATACAAATGTTATACCTTTATTTGAAATACTTTTTATAAATAATCCGTATTTACTAAAGATGTTTTTTAAATAAAAATATATATTATTAATTTAGAGTTTTTTTTGTAGTAAGATAAAAAATAGAAGAATTTTGTAAATCGATTAACTATTACGAATATGGTATTGTAATATATTTTTGTAACTGTATTTTTTAATATGGGAAGTTTAGTGATATAATCGAATGTAATTAAGTATAATGAAATGCATTGCCCCTTTCGATTGCAGCTTATTGCTTGGTTGGTAGGCCAGTCCTCGTTTATGTAACCAGGCTCCTGAACTCGGGGTACCCCAACTTGGGCCCTGTCAGCTCGGGCCCTGTTAACTCGTATCCGAGCCGGACTGCTACAATTGTCTTGCCTTGCTATAAAAGCGATATCTACTGAACTACGCCCTCTGGAAGCCTGACATCAGTCAGCGGCTTGTTGAACCACCATCCCTCCATCCTAAGCACTATGAAAGCTCTTACAACAAAGTTCCAGGTCCAAGCGACACCACCACTCAAGGTGTGGCAATCACTGAAGAAGTGCCTCCCGTCCCCGAACAACAAGGATGTCGAGTTTTGGTGGCGACTCACCGGGTACCACCTAGCGGTTATGATTGACGCGGCTGGCTATTCCACCGAGAAGCAGTACGAGACGCTGTTTTTCCACTATCACTGGATCGTAAGCAAGCAATAGCGTCATAATGAATCATATAATGTTCAAGAAGTATTCTGATGGAGTCCACTGGGATGTTCAGGTATCTCGATTAGGCCCAGCGCCAGAGCCTTGACGGCCGTCCTGTATTCAAGTCGCTTATAGCCTACGACGGTTCGCCCTTGGAGTACTCGTGGAAATGGAACACTATAGGTGGTGAGCCCGACATCCGTTACTCCTGGGAGGCAATAAACGATACCTCGGGTACGGCCGTTGACCCGTTGAACCATGATCCCACACTCGAGTACATGGAAAAGGTACCGAGCGTACTCCCAGGCACGGATTTTATTTGGTATCGTCATTTCTTGGCCGAGCTGTATAACCCGGATAGGTCCGTTTATGCCAAGGAACTGGAACAGGGTGATCCACCAGCCACAACTCTCATGCACGCTGTCGAGTATAACAAAAATACCAGCTTCGGACTTAAGTCGTACTTCTTGCCGAGGAAGCTATTCCAAGGAGGAGACCCCGCGACTTTGTAGGAATGGGACAATGCTATCGTAAAGCTTAACCCCGGCAGAAGCCACCCTGGCCGTAATGCTTTGATGAATTTCCTTGCGAACAGTCCCGAGGGGCGGCTTATGAAACCCAACGTTATGGGCATGGATAATGTGTAACCATCCAAGTCGCGGCTCAAGATGTACTTCACGTCGCGTCACACCAGCTTCAAGTCAGTCCGAGAAATCATGGCCATGGGCGGACTCCGAGATGTTTCCGAGTCCAGTCTGCAGGATCTGCGTTCCCTAATCCTTACCGTCTTGGGGCTTCCTGGCGACTACCCCGAGGATGCCGAGATTCCAGTCGAGGCTAACGGCGGTAATGCATGGCCTGATTTCGAGGCATTATGCGAGGGTTTCGTTTACTTCTTCGACATTGCTCCCACAAGTAGCAAGCCCGATGTAAAGTTCTACCTAACTACGCGTAAATACGGGGCTGACGATACGACCATCGTCCGAAATCTGGTGGCTTGGATATACGCACATGGTTGCGGTGCTTATTGCGATGCGTATCTCGGCATGTTGGAGAAGCTTGCTAAGCACAGAGGGCTGAAGAATGGGAAGGGCATGCATGCCTATATCAACTACCAATGTACCGAAAAAGGAGAACCAGACGTTAAGTCGTATATTTCTCCCGAGTTATACCACAGAGCGCGATATGCTGCAGTCTGAAATACACAGTACCATTCTAGGGAAAGCTCATGATCAATTTCGAATCCGCGTTGAACCAATCACAACCTTTCAAAGTGA
Organism: Monosporascus cannonballus; assembly: GCA_004154925.1. Classification (NCBI taxonomy): domain Eukaryota; kingdom Fungi; phylum Ascomycota; class Sordariomycetes; order Xylariales; genus Monosporascus; species Monosporascus cannonballus. The sequence goes on along the minus strand of QJNS01000120.1, from coordinate 56,689 downwards.
CGTATATGTATACTAGTTGAATGACGACTAGGGGTGAAGCCAGGCTTCCAGATGTAGGAACTCTCATGAAATCTCAATGCTCCTACGCTGGGAATCCTCCCACAGGAATTGGCCAGGAACGTCGTGCAACGTATGTATCCAGGGAAACCCACACAGCTGACGACGTACAGCTGACCAATCATATAGGTCCAGTCGTTCACAAATCTCCAGGATTAAGAGTGACAACCACCGATAGTCCCTGCGTTTCCAAACTGAGACGCCGCTAATAAATAGAGCCCATAAAAATAATGAGCATTCGCTGTCCTGGGCACCTGTGTACGTAATATGGAGATCCTGAATGGCGCTCTCCAGACAATTAGAAAGAAGAAGGTAACTGGAGTGGTCACGGCCGTATTACGGAAGCAGGGTGGTCATAAATGCCAGCATTGCCAGATGTGCCACATCGTCATAGAGTCCTCCCGACATGGAGCGTGGTTGCCCCAGAGGAGCAATCTCTATCAGACGATAGAGGAGCGATAGTAACGTTTCCGTATAATTCAGCGGGTCAAGCTTCGTTCGCCCCTCCCTCTCCTTGGAGTTTAGGAGGCTGGCAAAGCTGATGACATCGAGCATAATACGTGAAAGCGTAGGGGCAGTGCTGGGGAGGTGCTCTTTGATAACGTGAGAATCGCCTGAGACGGCGTTTACGGGAATTACATCGCTGCTAAAAAGAGGTAACCCGGTTTGCAACGCCAACTCGATGTCGAGCCTAGTTATCATAAGACTTTCCGCTTCCGAGGAAAAAGGTAAAAATGAAAAGAAAAAAGAAAAGGAAGAGGAAAGAGCGGCGGACGTAAGCACCTACACGTACCTCAATGGCTTCAGCGCCAATGCACGGTTCTCTTTTATCAGTCTGGCAATTCCACCCCGTAGCTGGATCATTCGATGGAGCCCGTTGAGGTGTATCAAGCCGGTAGAGTACTGATGATGTATCTGTTGGTAGATGGCAAGGGAAACCACAGCAGCTATGGCACTGTCTGAAACAGACTCGGGACCTGACAGCTTTAGATTTACCAAGGCATATGCCTTTGAGATATGATATAAAGCTTTCGAGGATATTGCAGGCCTACGCTCGAAGAAGTCGACGTAAGATGCTGATATAGCCAATGTGCAGTGGAAGTCTGGGGGCTATTAGCGTTGCTAAATAAACGAGGCGTTTACCTTACTTACATGCTTCATCTGCCAGGATACAATTCACCCATATCGACTTCAATATATCGAATGTCGAACAGAATTGGGGCGGAAATAGCGCATCACTAATGTCAAAGAACCCTGAGAGAAATGTGTGAGAGAAGATGAAGTAAATGATGGGTTGAAAAACACTGTACATCGATGCATAAGTTTTGTAGATTCAGAATCAAGTTGTTGAGGGAACGATGTTAGACACAGATCGTTCCAGAGTAGCTGTCGTGGTTTCGAGCATCCTGATCCTGGTATACCGGGTGAGGTCAGAACACGGTTGACATGAACTATGGTTCTCCGTTTTCTCATCGACCGGCGTGGCTTGCCCGCATTCTTGCCTCTCATAACATGGGAACGAATGATGCGCCGCTCAGACGTGCCTATCCTTATCGCACTCTGGTCGATGAGTTGCAGCGCCATCCCTGTCATGTTAGGCTGTCCTTGTTACGTGGTCCACCGAATCAATCAAATGTGAAAGCCATGTTGTGCTTGGTCGGTATAGGGCCGGAGTGGCGGAATGACCCGCAGCAAAAGACTCGAGCAGGATTTGGTATCGTAACTGCGAAATTTTTTGGCGAGAGGGCTTAAAGTTGATACGACGATGACCTGGACCCCTTCGCGGGGTTGTCTCCCCTAACCATGCAGTCTCACCTCAGCTCCCCCCTGCCTCAGTTGACCAATGAGAGTAGGCGATGGTCTCACAGCCTTATCTGTGCTGATCTTGCCTGTATTTACCGCTAACCCTATCGCTTATTACGTGACGAGTAAATCAAGGCCAAATAGTGGGGAGGAGGCAAACGCAACACTAAATAAGGAACAGCTAGGAGGAGCAACTTTGTATAAAGAGACAACCACAGCTGATGGCTTTAAACGACCAAATTAACGAAAAAGCATGAAAATATTAAATTAAAAAAAATGTACTAATTCAGCAAGGACGCAGGAAGCGAAGAACAGCACCTTTGTGAGATAATGGAACGTTTACACCTCCCCAACGTCCCCGAGAAGCCACAGCAGTCAAGATCAAGAAATCGAATATGTACAAGAAAGAAAGTTTCTCGTGAGATACGCCGCCAGCTCTTCTGTCTATGTCTATTTTGCTCGCTCCTTCTTGTTGTCATTAATGTCTCGTCACACATGTAATCGCTCAACCTCCAGCGACCTGGCTATAACAAGTATATGTGTAGCTGTAACGAACCTGTCATACATCCACCTGGAGGTATGAGCAGTATCAGAAATGGAATCTTGATTTGCAGGTAACAATAAGGCGAGGAATAATTTACAAAAGGTTTGTTCGTTAAAGAGATTTGCTGACTTTTCCCATAGTAAAAAACGATACCTCTGGCTATAAGCCTAGATTAATAGCTAAGGAACTAAACTAAACGAGTGATTATCTATATAGGAAATCGGGGATCTTTAAATATTGTTTTCGTTATTAGGGTCTCTTAGCCGTCTTTGTAGGGTCTCTGTTGTTTCCGTAAGGTTTCTGTGGTGTCTCTGGCTGGTCTCTGTAGACATAACAGAGACCGGTTCTGAGGTTAATCCGTTCCGAGTGGGTCCTTGGGTCTCCTTCCTGGCCGGGTTTCATTCGGGGTTCGTAACAGTAGCCTGCACTGCCCTGTTCTTCTATGACCACTCTGCCAGATCGGACGGCATAGCGTGGTACCTATTGAAGAAACCGTGAGGATCATAGGTGTTCTTCAGATGCGTCAAACGCTCGTGGCGCCACTTCTGATATCCGTAAAGGGCCGATAAAGGCTCATCGTCGTGAGCGTAGTTCTGGTAGACATAGAGCTTGTGTCAGGTGCCAAGGTGCGGCCCCCTTTCCGGAGCCCAGCGACCCACCAGTGTGGCTCCAATTTATATATATATAGGGGGGCTTCGCCCCCGAGTAGTTAGAAAAGGGCAGGTATTAATGGTTATCTATTTACTACCTATATTATGAACTACCTGCTGGGCTGTTTTTTCTGCCTTTTATTCCGTACTTTATTATTTTCTCTGATATGTTAATACCTTTATTTATCCGTACGGACCGTTAGGCAAAGGATAATTTATAGCAACCTACGTACCAGGATATCGAATAATAATAGGAGGAAAATACGGAGCAGTAACCTCGTATGGTATAGCTAGCCAGTCCGAAAATTCCCCGATAATAAAAATAAAAATACCACCCGAATCGTTAATTTTAAATCAGATCCCAAAAGTTATCGTTTTATTATCAGAAAAAAAGCTAGATCGTAAAATCCAAAAAAAAGGAAAAAATAACGAAAAAATAAAGAAAACGATAATATTTGACAGCTTTGGAAAAAGAAGAAGATCCGTTTTTCGAATTGGATAATATTAACGGATTAGATTACGAAAAACCCCCGAAACGGAATTATAATAAGGCCCATTTTAAGGTATCGTTATTTATCTTACGGTATAAAGGGGTTTTCTAAGCAAAACTAACGAATTTCTTTATTAACTTAAAGGTTTGTTTTACGTTATTAACGTTGAATTTCCTTACGGACATAACGAAAATAATATACGTTAATATTTATTTCGAAAACCTATATATTAAAAAATTGTCAAAATTTCTAACTTTAAAAAGGAATAACGATTTAATGGTATTAACGTAATAGGAATTTGAAATTTGGCTAGAAAAGGGTATCGGCAATAAAAGAACCTATAGTTTTATAATTAACATTAAATTAACGAAATTATAATAATAACCTGGAAAAAAATTTGTAATTTTTTTGGACCGATACGAAATAATAAAAATCGAAAACTTTAACGATTTTCTAGAAGGGATACGGGTAATACGATTATTATTTAAATTTACTCCTAAATTATAAGGCGAAATTATTAAAGGAATTTTTTTAGAAATTAAAAGAGATTTAATAATAGAAATATAATGGATAAAATTAATTTTTATTATTTTGTACGAAATGAATTTAACGAAAAAAAAGAAATAAGAAAATTAAAAAAGCTATACCGGCATATAATTAAGCCCAGACCGGGGACGTACCGGCGAATCGACGGCTTATTAACTTTATTAACCTTATTATTACTATTAATAAAAAGGCTAGGACGGAGCTTATATCAAGCTTATTAAATAGCCGTAAAAAGCTTATTACGGTTGTACGGCATTATAATTGCGGGAAAAAAAATATATAAGGCTTAATTATTCCAAAATAAAATATTTTAGGTTTAAAAAACCCGGATATGCAGGAAATTAATATTTATAAGGTTATAGTTCCTTAATGATTAAGTCGAATAATATATTATTCGAGATACGAAACGTTTAGGTTACGGAATAAAAAGCCTTAATTTTTCGGCCCAGATTTAAAGTAGTAATTAGGTTTCGAATTGGAAAAAATAGGTTACATATAAGGGCTTAATAAACGGCAGTAATAATTACGACCTGGTACAAAAAAGGTTGTTATCAAAATTAATAATTTAAGATTTAATAGACAGTAAAACGATAAAATGCGTTTTTGCAAAAAGGGCTTTATTAGGGGAAATAAATACGTTAATAAAGGTAATAAACGATTAAAAAAGGATATAAAGAATATAAAGCAGCTTTTACGTTTTAAAGGACTTTTAAAGATACAACGTAATTTTAAGTTTGCTTTAAAGAAATGCTACCAATCCAGATTTAGATTTTAAAAAGAAATTATGGCATTTTAAGTTAAAAAAAAGGCGACTTTATTATGGTTACGACTAAAAAGGAGATTTGTAGGGCGGCTAGAAAATCGAAAAACTAGTAACCCTAATAGTAATTAACGTATTATATACGAAATAAATATTAAAGAAAACGTAGCCAAATAAGAATGGTATAACCGTTAAAACCCACAAAAGGGCTAGTAATAACGTTGCGTTTTTTCCCAAATATCAGGATTATAAAGATATATTCGACGTATTTTTTACGGGAACCCTACCTTAATACCATTATATAAAATATTATATCGATTTCGAAAAGGGGAAAACGGCTTTTTAGAGTTTTATATACCCCTTTTCGGAAAGGAAATAAAAGATTTTGTAATAATATATAGAATAGGCGTTAATTAAGGGCTAGATACGACTTTATCAGAGCTAAATTAAGATATTTGCTTTATTCATTTTAAAACTAGGGGGTAAATTGCGATTATATATGGATTATAAGGGGCTTAATAAAATTACCTTAAAAACAGAATGGTATTATTATTAATTAACGAAATACTGGATAACGTTTTAAACGCAAAAATATATATTAAGTTTAATTTAAAATATATATATTTCCGGTTATATATTAAAACGAGAAACGAATAGAAAACGGGTTTCCGTACGAAATACGGTTATTTCGAGTACTTAATAATATTATTCGGGTTTGTTAACGTTCCGGCGTTTTTTTAAAATTATATTAATTACGTATTAATAAGGTTAATAAAAATAATTTATATTATGTATTTAAATGATATTTTATCTATTAGAACAATAAAACGGATTATTTAAAGTATTTTCGTAACGTATTAAAACGTTTACGGTAATAAAGAATTTATGCGAATCTCGAAAAATATATATTTTATATAAAAAAGTAATTTTTTCAAGTTTTGTCGTTAATTCGTAAGATATTAGTATTGATCCTGAAAAGATTAAGGTAATTTAGAAGTAACCGGAGCCTAGAAATATTTACGACGTTTAAAACTTTTTGGGCTTTGTAGGTTTTTATAAAAAGTTTATTAGGAGTTATTCCAAAATTACCGCCTTTTTAATAAATTTACAGAAAAAATCCAGCCGGCAAAAATCAAACTAGGAAGTAAAAATTTACTTATATTTAAAAAATTAAAAATACTTTTTGTAAACTTATTTTTGCTTTGTTATATTAACCACCGGTTATTAATTATATTAAAAATTAACGTTTCGGATTTCGTAATTAACGCGGTATTTTCGTAATAATACGGTAATCGCTAATACTTAATAATATTTATATTTCGAAAACTAAAAATGACGAAATTACGTTATTATACTTTAAACATTAAATTATTAACGATTAATTAGGTTTTCGAATAATAGTAGCGTTTTTTGCTTTATTTAAAATACATTATTTAAGTTATTACGAATTATTTAAATTATAAATATTTAATATTTAAACTTAAGTTAAATATTAAATAAGTAAATTAAATAAAATAATTAATTAACTTTAATTTCGAAATCCATTATAAAAGAAACTAGTAAAATCCGGTAAATAAATTATTAAGACGTCTAGATTTAAAGGATATATTTGCAATGTATTAAGCAAACAAATAGATTTTATCTTATTTTCTAAAGAAATTCAAAACAGTATTTACGGGGCTTTTAGCGATAGATATTAAAATAATAAAAGTTCCGAGCTGTTAATAGGCAAACGATTATTTAATAATAATTTAAAAGTTAAGATATGTTTTAATATTAATTATATTAAAGGATTAAAATAAATTAGAAAACTTTATTATAGAATTTATATAAATTATTTAATAAAGAAATAATTATATAAAATGGTTAATATAATAGTAATGCTGTAATAAACGGGCCGTTATAAAGTATATCTGGCAAATAAGTAAAAAGTTTTTATTATAGTTTAAAAAAGAGGTTGATATTTCCGAAAATTACCCGTTATAAGGAATTTTAATACAAATTATTATAATAATTTAACAGCGGAATATTAAAAGGTTTTTAAAACCGTTAAGCAATTAAATATTAGTTATTTTTGAAAAAATATAAAAAAGAACATAAAAAATATATAATAATATATGCGGTTTGTTAACAGACAAAAGCTAGGTATTATTTACCTTATAATGAATTAGGGTTTTTGCCAGTATTTATAATTTCTTTTTAAAAAATTTCGATAAATTTTGTTATTAATTTGCCGGATTTTTGGTTTGGAACGAGAAAATAACGCAATAACGTTTTAATAATAATAAACCGGTTTATTAAATATGTTTTTTATATTTTAACAATTAGAAACTTTATAGGAAATAAGTTGGCGAACTTTTTTTTATTTATATTTTCTTTGGTTTTAAGTTATTTAACGATATTATATTAAATAAAACCTCGATATTTATTAGCCGTTTTAGGGTAATATTATGTTATCGATTAATAATATAAAAACGCTTAAATATAATCTTTTACTTATAAACGGACGGCTTAATAAAAAACAGAATTAAAGTTTAAAATATTATTTATAAACTTTTTATAATTATAAATAAAATAAGTAGGTAAAACAATTTCAGTTAGCGAAATAAATATATAATATATCGGTATATTCGGCCTATAAGTAAATCTTAATTTACGTATTATATAATTATTAACCGCAAAAATCCGTTTATTTTGTAAAAGACTTCATAGAAATTAACGTAATAAAAATGTCGAAAAAATTCGAAAAATTATAAATAAATAAAAAACGGTAATCCGCTTTTTAAAAACAAACAATTAATAATATGCCGGATAATATAATTAGACTTATATAGATTAATTATTCAAAATAAAATAATTAATTTTTTGCGAGTATAAAATATTAATTAATAATAAGTTTGCAAAAAATTTATCAATAAATATTTAAAACCTTTTTAAATAAAGCAAATAATAAAGTATTATAATTTAGCGTATAAATTAAAATTTTTAAAATCATATAAAATTTATATTATATTTTTAAAAAAATATTTAAACTTATTCCATTTTAAAGACAATAAAATGCTAGTTAAATATACTTTTTAGGTTGTATAAGTAAGTTCAGAATGTATTCGTTCAATTATTTCCCTTATCGGATATTAATTTTTTAAAGAAATTGTAATATTTTTAATAATAAGTAATAAAACGTTGAACGTAGGTTTTTGCGTCTATATTCAATATTAGCTTTAAAATAATTATTTTTATTAAACGATTATAAAATACCATAAAAAAACGGGGGTCTCTTTTTTATCTTACCGGTAAATCGAGTATAAAATTTAACGAAAAATCTAAATATAATCGGTTTAAAATAAGTAAAAACCGTAATAACCTTTTTTTGTTTTTCTTTATACGTACGATTTGTTATATTAGTCGCAATTACGGCAAAAATGGCATATATTCTAAGTTTCTTTTAATTAATAATAATTACGGATTAATATTATTAATGTAACGTTTTTTCCTGGATTGCCGATAATATGGAAGTTATATATCCGTTAAATTAATAATGTTCGGAACGGTTTTTAAATAAGGATTTAAATACGTCCTTTAAATTATAAAAAACTTTTGGAATTAAAGAAATATTTCGTTATAAAAATTTTTACCGCGCTTATAACTAGGAGGAAATTAGGTAATTTCTGAGCCACGGCGGCGTACGTTACTTTTAAGGTTTTATTTTGGGTAATTTTTAAATTTTATATTTCTTAAAGGTTTTTTTTCAAAAAATATTTCCTTGCCGGAAGGTATAACCGGTCGTTCGTTATTTCCCCGCTTTAAATAAATTGCGGTTATTAGAACCTTCTGAATTTATATCAATTCGTTAAATAATTATTTTTCTTAATTAATCAAGTTATCTATTTTTTAAACTTAATATTTTTTGGCCACAAAAAACATTATATAATTTGTAAAATATAATATCGAGTCGATTTTTTAATTTGTTAAAGTAATATTTAAGTATAAAATTAAAGGCAGATAAAAAATTAACTTATTAAATTTATTTTTTAATAGATTTACAAATACTTATAAAATGTTAAAAATTCATGTAATTTATTAAGATTATAAAAAGGTTAATTAATTTTTAAAACTTTTTTTTATTTTATTAACGTTTTAACGATAATTAATAATTCCTTATCGTATATTTCGTAATTATATTTTATTGGCCATAATTTTCTTCAAAATTACGCTATTAATTATAAGCGCTTTAATAAATTAAATTAAGATAAATACCTTTTAATTACTTAGCCGGAATAATTTGTTTTTATTACCGTTTTTTGGAAGGTTTTAATACGTAAAGATAAACGTTATAAGAATTTTTTTTAAATCGGTTAAAAGCTTAGAATTTTTTGTTTTTTCAGCGGAAAAAGGTTTTTTTTAATTAGTTATAAATGGGGAATTATTATTTCGTTAAAGGTTTTTATAAAAGTTCGGTAAAAGTTAACGAACCCGATAAAGTTTTTAACTTTTTTTACGTTAATAAAAACCTTTTATTTCTAAATAATAATTATTTTTATAGAATTAATTTTTAAGTTTATTTTGATTTTAATAATAAATCTTAAGTATTTTATTTTCTAAATTACGAATTCGCATTTATCCGGGTTCAACTTTAATTTAATTTTCGTTAAAGAGCGAAATATTAATTTAATCTTAGCTATATAATTAATTTAAAAACCGGACGAATAAATTAACATATCGTTTATATATAAGGAATAAAAGTTATTAAGATAACGTTTTAACGTAATATTAATATAATGTTAAAGAGTAACCAGTATACTGTTAAAATCGAATAAATATATTAATTATTCGAAAAACTCGAAATATATACGGAACGTAATTTTCCATTTTTTTCTTTAATAAAAATGTAATTAATAAAAGGCCGTTCGAACGTTAAATTTCGTAAACTACCGGGCCTATAATAAGATTTGTAACGTTTTTTTTAATAACGGAAAAAAATAACGGTTTTATTTCGTAATCTTATTTAATTCCTTATAATTTACGCAAAACCGTAAACTCTTATTAAGCTTTTTTACGAATAATATCGGGGTACTTGCGGAAAAAATATTAATTCAAATCCAGGTTTTGTCGAACAAATTTATAAATATTTTACGTAAAATTAATAATTTTTTTAAATATTCCGTATAAAAATCTTTATAAGATTGCTTTTTTTTAATTCGAAATATTTATTTCCAGGTTTATCGTTACGTCGTTATTATTACGATAAAATAATAATAACGAATTTTCGTTATTTACAAAAAGGTTTTGGAATTTCCGTATTTCCTTAAAAAAACGTTCCGTTATATTCTTAAAGGTTAATTGCGGTTTTATCTTTAAGACCTTATTAATATCTTTTATAAAAATTACGAATAATTATATTCTGTTTTTTTACGGCGGTTTTGCCGCGTTATTACCGTAAAAGTCGCAGTTGTTATTAGGCGGGCTTTTTATATATTTATAGCCGCCCTTTTAAACAGTTTTTAAGCTTTTTATTAAATTATTTTTTTTTGCATAATATAAGTACGGTAACGTTATTCGTAAAGCGGATAAACCGTTATTTTGCTTTATATATAATATTATTATATTTTATCCAAGGTGTTTTTAATATAAAAAAGTAAAATAAAATTTTAATTACGTACCCCCAGATTCGTTTTAGGTGGCCGTTTAAATTTAGGTTAGTATAAATAATTTTTCGGATCGTAGTTATTATAAGCTTACTGTTTTTCGCCAATTTTAATCGATAAAATATAATAAATATATATTATAATTTTAAACGGCAAATTAATTATTAATTAAATAGGAAATAATAAATATATTTATTATCGATTAAAACATATATATATATATAATATTTTTAATTAAGATGTTTAATATAGAAAAGGTATTATTTAATTTATTATTAATTTTTTGCAATTTTTCTTTTATTATGTTTTCCTTTTACCAATAATTTTAATAAAGATTACTTTTTTAAATTTTCGTTATTTAAATCGTTATTCCCGTTAACGGTATCCTACAAATTTGTTGCCGTAATTTCCGTTTTAACCGGACGAAACCGTTTTGTAAGTTTATATTTAAGGCATTTTTAATTCGAATAATTCGTAATAACGTAATGGAAATATTGTTTTTTCCGTTTCCGAACTTTTACCTTATTATCGAAAAACTATTTCGCATAAGGCCGGTTATCCGAATCCTATTTTGAACCATTTTTGGATCGAATTTTTCGATTATTTCGTTATTAATTTATAAGGTTATAAATTAACGTAATTAATTACGTAATATTTATTATAAATATTTTTTTTTTAAATATTTATTATTTTAACCGGTTTATTTATTTAATCAATATATTATTATTAATTAATTATTTTACCCTTTTTACCATAATATTAAATCGTTATTTTTTTTGCTTATATAATAATCGGATAAAAATTTTAAATAATTAATTACTTTTTTTATTTTATATATTTAATGGTTATAATTATCGTAAAATATATTTTTCGTAATTAATGCGTTATAAAATTACGTATTAATACCGGCATTTAGGAAAATTACTTAAGTTATTAAAGGTTATATTAAGCCTTTATATTTGGCCAATTTAAGTTTAAAATTTAATAAATAATTTTAAAATTATTAATTATTATTTTACCTTATATATTATAATTATTTTCTAACGGATTATATTATGTATTTATTTTCGAATTAATAATTAAGTTATCATTATTTTTCGGTAACTACAAATATTATAATACCTAAGTAAATTATTATAGAAAAATTAAAAATAAGACGGTTTTTTTTTTTACCTTTATACGGAATTTAACGAAAAACAAACGGAACGTTTTTTATTTTCCGTTTTATAAAAGCTATTTTATAGGTTTACGATTCGTTCCTGTAAACGTGTTATTAAGTGGCGGGCCTACCGTAAGTTCTTAATAAAGCGGGTCTTATTTTATAAGGGTTCTTTTTTTCCATTTTATAAAAAGGTATTTTTTTATTTCCGTTATCCGGTTTAATAAGTTATTTATGGTTTCGTTACGGTTCAAAACCAATTTAGCAAATTTTTCCTGCTATATATTAAATTTTTGAAATATATTTACGAATAATTAGTATTATAAGTTTTTCTTAATGGTTCCCGATAAAGTTAGCACCGTAAACTCGCTTACGGTTTTGTCGGTTATATTACTTTGCAGTTTTTTCGTTATAAAACTTTTTTTGGCTTATTATCCGTAATTAGGGTATTTTTGGGAAACGTTTCGCTTTTACTTAATTTCCTGAAAACTGTAATAAATTATAATTTTGAATATATATAACGGGCATAATGCGCAAGTTAAACGGAGGTACGGCCTAACGAAGGTTTATATTTAAGGTAAAAAGAGAAAGGGAGAAATAGTTAGCCACCAGCGAGGTGGCTGCTCCCTATATACATATGGGTGAGCTCGAGCTAAGAAGCTCGCTCCGTAAGCCCGAGCTGCTCTATAGGCTTTAGCCTGTAACAATTTAAAATTAAAAAACAGTTTAGTTATAAAAAGTACGGCCGTAACCAGTAATACTTAATACGGTAAAAAAAGCATAATAACGAAAAGAATTCGTAAAAGCTATCGAATAACGTAAATAAAAAATTAAAACGGAAATATAAAAGGAAATAAAAAAACTTAAAGATAAAATAAAATAATAATAATAATTTTATTTATTTGGGTAATAAGCTGCCAGTTATTAGCAAAGCTCCGGCATTATACTCGACGGGTATTTAAAAACTTAAAAATCAAAAAAAAAAAAACGACGAGACCACATAACGATCCAGCAACGACCCCCCTACTACTCCTCCAGACCTTCGTCCTCCTCCTTCTCAGGCGAGGGAATCGAACCCCCGTAAAAAAATGCCTATAAGATATCATGTGACGGCTAAAGGGTTTAACCAATTATTAAACCTTAGTTATACGGGTTTATATTGACAAGAATATCGTAAGAATCTGAATAATAAATATAGTAACGTATTACGTTTCGTAATACTAAAAGTATTTGGGATAACGAATTATCGTTATAAATTAAAGTTATTTAAATTATGAAAATAATAAACGTATATATGTTTATTTTGGCTTAAAGTATTTAAGTAGTTTAAACTTTTAAGCCTGTTAAGTTTTTTGAGCTTTTTTGCCGGCTTAAAAAGCTTAAGGTATTTGGCACCTTAAAACCTTTAAGTTAATTACGTAACGTTTTAGCTAAGTTCGGAACCTAACCTTTTTAAGTTTCCGACCGTTTTCCAGGAGTTAAAACCGTTAGATCATATTATAATTTCCTCTTTTCCAAGATTGCTGTTTTTAAAAATTAAATTATTACGTTATTTATTTTAATAAGTAACTTTTCTTTTTTTATATTAATTATATCGAGTCGTATTAAAAAATCCATGTTTCGTAAATATATTAACGTTTTTACTTTTTTAAAACGTATTAACCGTTTAAATTTTAAAATATTGTTTTATTTTCGTTATAAAAAAGATAGTATGGAATATAAAGTTATTCGAAGTTTGTTCTAAAAATATATGCGTTATATTTATTACGGTTTTTTTAACGATATTTTTGGTCCTTTAAAAACCGAATATTAAAAACATTTAAATAAAAAAAATCGTTTAAAATGTAAAAAAAGTAAGTTTGCAAAACGTTACAAACGGCTATTAACAAATTGGACCGTTTGCAAAAATAAAGGCGGTTATTTCGTCGTTATAGTATTAAAATATTTCGTTGCGATATTTAAGCAATGGAAATAATTAAAGGTTATTATTATAATTATTACGTTAATACAGGCCGCGTTTTTAGTCGGCTAATCCGATATTCCGGTTATTAATTAGTTGACCGTTAATTAGGATGCGCCCTTTATTATTAATAAAAATTTTTTAGTAAGTATTAAATATTAATAAAATTTTTGACGGGTTTTTAAATATTTTCGAAATCCGGATATTCTTTTTTTACTTAATTAAATATTAAGTAAATCCGTTTTATTTTCGTATATCGAGGATTTTTTTTATTTCGTATATTTATTCGTCTTTTATTTTTATATTATTTCATACTGTATATATTTTAATTATTTTTGTTATTAATTCGAATAAAAAAGCGGAAGAAAATCAAATAAAATTTGATTTTTGGTGGCAGTTTTAATTAATAATTATTTTATAAGATTCTTTTGGTGATTTTATAAAAATTGATATAATTAAAATCGAATTTTCTGTTAGGTTATTTTATTTAAATATTTTGGGTAACGAAGAAAATTATTTTTCTTTTTGCGAAAATTAATTTTTTTTAATTGTCTGAAATTATAATATTTGTTTATTTAATTAGGTTCGAATTCTTGTTTTATTTTTACTTTTTAATATAGCTGTTGTAAATATTTTAATGCAAGAATTATTTTGATATTAATTAAATTGTTATTACATATCTTTTTACAAATTTCAAAAATAAAAATAAAATTTGCATTTATTAATATTATTTTAATATTTTCGTAATAATTAATATTATAAGTTAATTATATAATAAATACTTTTTTAATTTAATCATTTTCTTTGTAATTAATGTAATATTATAAATAGGTATTTAAAGTTTGGTTTATTCGTTTTATTTATTTATTTATTTAAGGTTTAAATCCGTTAAATAATTTGTAATTTAAATACGAGTATCGATTTTTTGTTTAAGATAATATTTATTAATAATTCGTATATATTAAAAATACATTTAAAAAAATATTTGTTAGTTACTCGGCATTTGTATTTTCTTAATATGGTAAAAAATAAGAAATCTTCGTAAATCGGTTAACGATTACGAAAATATTATCATAATATATTTCCGTAATTTTATTTTTTGATATACAAAGTTTAATAATAAAGTTAAATATAATTAAATATTATAATCGTTATATAACTAATAATAGTTGTAATTTTTTATATAGTTTATGTCGTTAAGTTTTTATTTTTACGCAAATATTATATTGCTGTATCATTTTCTATACTGTTATTTTTATTTTAGGAAAGGAATATATGCGTTAAAGCCGTTTTAGGGTTTTGTGGATCCCTGGATATTTATGTAGCTAATATTCGTACATATTTTGTATTAGATATTTCTAATAACCTTCTGGAATCTATATCTTATTTATTTTTGAGTTTTTTAGGAAATTATCGTTATACTGCTAAGTTTTTTGATATATATCAAAAAGTATTACCCAAATTATCGTAATCTGTCGTAAGAATAAATATTTTTTTATGGTAGTATCGAAAATTATATGGCTAATTTTGACCAAGCTTTTTTCGAAGTCCGGTCGTTTGTTTAAGGTATTTGCTTTGTTATTTTTAAGGTTTTTTTTATAGATAATATCGAAATCGAAATTTGCTAGTTGTTTTGCGTATTTTAATTATTATTCCACAACTTTTTTGGTTATGATAAATCGAATAAAATTTGAATAATCTATATAAATTTTAATTTAATATAAGTTTTTTTTAGAAAATATTTAAACCTTTGAAATGCCGTAATTAAATTCTGCTTTTTTTAAATTTGTATAAAAAGAATATAATAAAGTGTAATTTGCTTTAATTATTTTATTATCCGATTATTACGCTTAATATTTAATACGAAATATCGGTTTTTAATTTAACCAAACGGTTTAAATCGTATATAATTAATATTAGTTTGTTAATAATCGTATTTTTAATATCTTAAAATATTTTTTCCGTATTTGATATTTATTTAAAAATTTGTTTTCGTAAAATTCGTTATAAATATAATTATTTTGCTAAAATTTCGAATAGGTTTTTTATAATTATTAAAGAATCCGAAAAATACTTATATTTTCTTGACCGTAATTAACATTTATTATTTTATAATTATAACGATCTTTTTAATGTTTATTTTAATATATTTTAAGGTCATAATATATCCCAGATATTTTATTTTCTATATATAATATTAACTTTTTTTTGCGTTAATAAATAATTTTACGTTTTATAAAGCTTAAAAAGTTTTATAAATATATCTTATATATGTTTTTTCCGTTTCAGGGAAAATAAGGATATTGTTAAGATAGTAAATAATAAAAATATAAAGGTATTTTCGTAATATATAGTTTATTATTCGTTAAAAAGTTATTAATACGTTCGTAGGTTTTATTAGTATAATTAAATACTTAAATAATCCCTATTTGGTTTTGAAGGTTATTTTTTATTTATATTTTTTCTTAATTTTAATAAGGTTATATATATTTTTAAAACCGAATATTATAAATTGTTCGGTTTTATAAAATCGGTTTTTTATTTCTGTAATTCGGGATAATACTATTCGATTTGAATAATAATATTATTCAATTATTAATAATGAATTATAAGTTATAATTCTTTATTTTTTAAGGTACGAAAAATATAAGATATTTTGCTAGTAATTTCGAAAGTCGAATTTATCCTTTTTATAACCGATTTTCCACATATTCATTAAAAATATGTAATTTATTTTTGTTAAAATTATAAATAACGTAAAACGTTGTCTAAACCCTTTTTTAAAAGTTTTTTTTTAAAATTTTATTCGCTATATTCTAATAATTTCGTATTAAGTTTTTTCTTAAGAAATCCCTTATATCTATAGTATTATAATAATATATTAATTAAATTTTCTAATTTTTAAGGCTATTATTTTAATCGTTATTTAATTAATTTAATTTTGTTTTAATAATAATAACGATATGTTATATTTTTTTTGATATTCGTTTTTTTTATGTTTTATCTTTTTCAGTAATAAGGGTTTTATTATATCTTTATATTTACATTTATCGTTATTGTTAATCGAATATTAAGATTTTAATTTTCTTTTTTCTTATCTATTAATAAGATATAAGGCGAACTTTATTTAATTAATTCTTTTATTAATTCAGATTTCGTACTAACGTATTTATAATAATCTTAAAATTATATCGTAATTTTTAAATAAAATAATATCGAAATTAATTATTTCGTATTATTTTTAGATAAAAATCTTAAAATAATTAGTTTTGCGTATAATTTTCCTTTTATAGTAAACGAATTCTTAATCTTCGGTATGTATTATTGTATATGGTTTTAATTTATGTCTTCATATAAATTTAAACTTATTAATTATATTTAATATAATATGATTCCCGTTTAAAATTTCGTAATTTACCGTTATAATATATTAATATATTTTAATTCGTATATTTAACATTATAAAGTTATTAATAGCTTTTATTGTTATATTTAAAACCTTTTGTAAGAATTCTTTTTAATTTTTTTAAAAATCGTTATTTTCGAAATTTTTTATAAATAATTTTATTTTTAATTTTATTCGAATTTATCGAATTCTATTTATATTTTTTCCTTTAATACGTTAAGTTATTATATATATTGTTATTGTTGGCATATTATCTTTTCGAATTATATTAATTATTTTTAATTTTGTTATAATTATTTTTCTTATTAAATAAATTATTTTCTTACATTTTAATTATATTTTATGATACGTTACTTTAATTATCGTTTTAAAGTTTTCTTATAAATTAAGATATTTTTTCCTTAATAATTCTTTTTAACGATTTATAATAAATATTAATTAAAAATAAAAATCCGTAATAATTCTTTGATAGTATCTTTTATTATATATTAAATTAATTCTTTTTTCTTTTAATAAATATGTTATTAATAATAATAAAAAAAGGTTTTTTATAAGTATTATTTTCTTTTCGGTTTAATTTTTTGTTTTGACTAATTATAGAATATCTTCTGGGTTTATAAATTGAAAATATTAATATTATTATTTATTATTTTTGTTATTTACAATACGGTTTAAAAAATCGAATCCTTTATAATAAATAGAAGTAATTTATTTATAAATATATTATTTTTATTTTTCGTAATCGGAAAATTTTCGTCGTCGACAATTTATGGTATATATTTTGCTAAATCGATTAAAATTTCCGGAATAAATTTTTTCGTTTAATCTTAATATTTGCGTAATTATTTTTATAATATTTTTTTTATTATATTTTCAATATTTGTTAAATTAATTTTTTAATTTTTTGTATTTTTCGTCGGAGTTCGTATTATCATAATTCTTATTAAATTTTTATTATAAAAAATTTAATAGCTATTAAAACTAAATTATGTTAATAAATTTATTTTCAGTTTTTGGTTTTTTTAAATTATTTTTTAAATATATGTTTTTAATTATTTCAACAGAGGTTTTTAAATACTTTATATTCTATTATCTTATGTTGTATTTTGTTATAATTAAAATATTTAATTTGGTTTTAATTTTTTTATAAATAGCTTTTAATTTTATAAATTTTGGCTTTATGCTGTAAAACATATTATTACGTTAAAAAACATTAATATTAATTATATATTAAAATTTATTATTGTGTATTCCTTTAATATTTTTGGTATATTTAATATATTATTAAGTATTAATTTTAATTATTGTAATAATAAAATACTATAAATTGTTAAATTTATTAAATTTAAAAAGTTATTTATACATTTTTCAAACCGTGGAAAAATTTAATTGTTAATTTTTTTTATTTTTAATTTAATGTAACAATTAATTAAGTTGACGTATTATTGTAATTAAATATTAACTCTTTTATTATAGTTATTAAATTTATATTTTAATTTTTAATTTTTATTTATTATTTCGAAATTGTTTATTAATATTTATTTAAATTATTCTTAATTATTATAAATTTATATAATTTTTAAATTTCGTTTTCTATTTAATAAAATAATATAATATTTTATAATAAACTTAAAATAAATAATTATATTTTTAATAAATTATTTAATTATAAGTTGTATTTATATAATAAACATAATTAATTAAATACGAAAATATTTAAAATATATTCGGTATTAAATTAAAAATAATTATAATTTAATTAAACATTTATCGAAAAAATATAATTTAAAAAGTTTAAGAATTTTTTTAAATCTTGTAATAAAATTTAATTAAATAACCTAATTTTATTAAACAGGTTTTTCGGTTTCGAAAATTCTTTTTATTTGGATTTTTTTTAAATATTCAAATAATTAAGATTTTAATAAATAAATTACTTAGATTATTTATTAATATATATAATGTTAATTAATATTATTTAAATATTAAAATTATTATTAAATAAATACTTATAATTTATAACCGTTAAAAGATTTAATTATTAAATTTTAATTATACGGATTTATATTAATAAAAATATCGTAAAAACTTAAATAATAAATAAAATAAAATATAATATTTTGTAGATTTAAAAATATTTTAAATAATAAATTATGATTATAAATAAAAACTATTTAAATTATAAAAATAATAAATACATATGTATTTATTTTGGCTCAAGGTATTTAAATGGTTTAAATTTTTTAGCCCGTTAAGCTTTTTAAAATTTTTTGCCGGCTTAAAGGGCTTAAGGTGCTTGGTATCTTAAGACCTTTGAGCTAGTTACGTAACGTCTTGGTGTGACGGCTAGGCGGTTTAACCAACTATTAAACCTTAAGTCGACGGGTTTATGTTAGCAGAAGTATCGTGGGAATCTAAGCAATAGATATAGTAATCGTATTACGTTTCGTAATGCTAAAAATGCTTTAGGTAATGATATCGTATTAATAAATGTTATAAGTTAAAATTATTTAAATTATGGAATTAATAAATATAGATATTTTTTCCCTTTTAGCTTAATTATTCGTAATTACGCCGTTAGTGGTAATTACGATTACTTGGGATTATCTTTGATTATTGATAATTGCTGGCTTGGTAGTGATTACCGTTACGTAACCCGGGAGGTGGCCGTATGTTTCTGCCTAACCGTTTTTTGAGACCGGAGCTTGTCGGGTCGTAATACGATTTCCTCCTTTTTCAAATTTTGCTCTTAAGATTTTTTTTTTCCTTTTTTTCGTTTGGTAAGTATTTTTTTTGTTTTTAATTATGTTATTTTGTATTTTTAAAATTTGTCGTATTTCCCGTTCTTTTACCGTTTATCGTATTGATTTCGTAAAAGCCTTTAACAAATTTGATTACGAAGTTATATTTTGTTCTCATTGTTTTTTGAAAAATATTTATTAGAAATATTAATACTTAGAATGTGAAAAAGCGTTTGCCGAAAAACGATTATTAAAATTTTAGCGGCTTTATTTTAAGGTTTAACGTAAATATTAGGAAAAGATAAATAAAGTTTTTTCTCGTTTTATTCGTTTACGTAAATAAAAAGCATTAATTCGTTTAAAAGGTATTATTATAGTATAACGTAAGTTTTAATTATTAGATAAGTTAAAAAAATAAAAGTGTTAGGAATAAGAGCAGTTAAAGGCCGTTATTGCGGTTATTACGTTAGCGTAGGCCGTAATCGATTGGCCCGATATCCTGGCTATTAATTGGTCGATTGTTAATTGGGACGCGCCTGTCGTTATTAGTAAAAGTTTTTTAATAGGCGTTAGGCGTTAATGAGATTTTTGGCGGGTTTCCAGGTATTCTCGGAATCTGAGTACTTTTCCATTTGATTAGGTATTAAGTAAGTCCGTTTTGTTTTCGTATATCGAAGATTTTCTTTATTTTGTACGTTTGTTCGTTTTTTATTTTTACGTTATTTTGTGCCGTATATATTTTAATTGTATTTATTATTAATTTAAATAAGGAAATATGAAAAATTAAATGGAATTTGACTTTTGGTAAGAATTTTAATTAATAATCATTTTTTAAGATTTTTTTGGCAATTTTGTATAAACCGATATATTTGAAATCGAGTTTTTTGTTAGGTCGTTTTGTTTAAATATTTTTTATAATAAAAAAATTATTTTCCCTTTTTCGAAAATTAATTTTTTTTTATTTTTTTTTTAATTTTAATCTTTATTTATTTAATTTCGTACAAATTCTAGTTTTATGTTCATTTTTTAATATAATTATCGTAATTATTTTAAGGTAAAAATTGTTTTAATATTAATTGAATTATTATCGTACGTTTTTTTGTAAACTTTTGGAATAAAATTAAAATTTGTATTTGCAAATATTATTTTAATATTTTCATTATAGTTAATATTGTAAATTAATTAAACAATCGGTAACTTTTTAATTTAATTATTTTGTTCGTAATTAATATAATATCGTAAGTAAATATTTAAAATTTAATTTATTCGTTTTGTTTATTTATCCGTCTAAGGTTTAAATATGTTAGATAATTTATAATTTAGGCCAATTTGTATTATAAAGCCTTGTTAAAATTTTGATGCAAATATCGATTTTTTATTTAATATAAATTTTATTAGTAATTTATATATGTTGAAAATATATTTTAAAAAAATATATGTTAATTATTCAGTATTTGTATCTTTATAATATAGTAAAAAATAGGAAAATTTCGTAAATCGATCGACGATTACGAAAATGTTATCGTAATATATTTGTGTAATTGGATTTTTTAACATAAAAAGTTTAATAATGAAATTAAATATAACTAAATATTATAGTTACTTTGCGATTAATAATAGTTATAATTCTTTATATGGCTTATATAGTTAAACTTTTACTCTGGCATAAATATCGTATTACCGTATAATTTTTTATATTATTAATTTTATTTTAGGAAAAGAATATATACGTTAAAGTCGTTTTAAGAATTTATAAATCTCTAAATATTTATGTAATTAATATTTGTATATTTTTCGTATTAAATTTTTCTAATATCTTTTTAAAATTTGCATTTTGTACGTTTTTTGATTTTTTAAAAGATTATCATTATATTATTAAATTTTCTAATATATATTGCAAGGTATTACTTAAATTATCGTAATCTGTCGTAAGCGTAAATATCCTTTTATGGTAATATTAAAAATTATATAACTAATTTTAACCAATTTTTTGCGAAGTTTGGTTACCTGATTAAAGTATTTGCTTTGTTATTTTTTGATTTTTTTTATGGATAATAACGAAATCGAAGTTCGCTAATTTTTTTACATATTTTAATTATCGTCCTATAAATTCCCTGGTCGTAGTAAATCGGGTAAGATTTTGATAATCCGTATAAATCTTAATTTGGTACAAGTTTCCTTTTAGGAAATATCTGAATTCCCGAAATGCCATAATAACAATTATAAAATTTTTATTTGGAATGCCGTAATTAAATTCGATTTTTTTTAATTTGTACGAAAAAAATATAATAAGATATAATTTGCCTTAATTATTTCGTTATTTGATTATTACGCTTAATACGTAATCCGAAATATCGGTTTTTAACTTGACGGGATAGTTTAAATCGTATATAATTAATATTAGTTCGTTAGTAATTATATCCTTAATATCCTAAAATGCCCTTTCCGTATCGGGCGTTTATTTGAATTTTTTTTTCGTAAAATTTATCAAAAATATAGCTATCCTGCTAAAGTTTCGAATAAACTTATAGTAATTGGCGAATACAAGGAATGCCTGTACTTTTTTAATTATCGTTAACGTTTGTTATTTTATTATTACTGCGATTTCTTTAGAGTTTATTCTAATATGTTTTAGGGTAATAATATGTTTTAAATATTCCATTTTTTGTATATGGAATTAATTTTTTTTACGTTAATAAGTAATTATGCGTTTTGTAAAACTTAAAGAATTTTATAAATATATTTTGTATATGTTTTTTCCGTTTCCGAAAAGATGAAAATGTCGTCGAGATAGCAAATAACGAAAATATCGAGGTATTTTCGTAACATATAATTTACTATCCATTGAAAAATTGCTGGTACGTTCGTAAGTTTTATTAATATAATTAAATATTCAAATAATCCGTATTTCGTTTTAAAGGTTGTTTTTTATTTATGTCTTTTTTTAATCTTAATAAGGTTATATTTATTTTTGAGATCGAATATTATGAATTATTTGGCTTTTTAAAGTCGGTTTTTTATTTCCGTAATTAAGGATAATAATATTCGATTTTTGATAATAATATCGTTTAATTCTTAATAATTAACCACAAATCGTAATTTCCTATTTTTCTTTAGTACGAAAAATATCGAGTATTTTGTTGGTAATTTCGAAAGTTAAATCTATTTTTTATAGCCGATTTTTTAAGTATTTTCTAAAAATGCGTAATTCGTTTCCGTTAAAATTGTAAACAAGGTAAAACTTTGTTAAAAATTCTTTTTTAAGGATTATTTCATAATTTTATTCGTTATATTCTGGTAATTTTATATTAAGTTCCTTTCTAAAGAACTATTCGTATTTGTAATATTATGGTACTATATTAATTAGATTTTCTAATTTTTTGGATTATTGTTTTTATTGTTTTAAATCGTTATTTAATTACCTTAATTTCATTCTAATAATAATAACCATACGTCGTATTTTTTTTAATACCCGTTCTTTTTTTTTGTATTTTATTTTTTTAGGTAGTAAGATATTTATTATATCTTTATGCTTGCATTTATCGTTATTATCGAT
Source organism: Monosporascus cannonballus (assembly GCA_004154925.1). Lineage (NCBI taxonomy): Eukaryota > Fungi > Ascomycota > Sordariomycetes > Xylariales > Monosporascus > Monosporascus cannonballus. Next base: position 33,374 of record QJNS01000120.1, on the reverse strand, counting down.
TAAATATTAAGATTTTAATTTTTCTTCCTTTTATTTGTTAATAAGAAATAAAGCGAATTTTATTTAGCTAATTCCGCTGTTAATTAAAATTTCGTACTAATATATTTATGGTAATCTTAAGATTATATCGTAATTCCCGAATGGACGATATCGAAATTAACCGTTTGGTATTATTTTTTAATAAAAATTTCGAAATAATTAATTTCGCGTATAATTTTTCCGTTATCGTAAACGAATTCTTAACTTTCGGCATTTGTCGTTATATAAGGTTTTAATTTATATCTTTATAACAATTTAAATTTATTAACCATATCCGGTATAATATAATTTCCGCCTAAAGTTCCGTAATCCATTATTACGATATATTAATATATTCCGATTCGTATGTCTAAAGTAATAAAGTTGTTAACGTTTTTTATCGTTACGTTTAAAGCCGTTTTTAAAAATTCCTTTTAACTTTTTTAAGTTTCGTTATTTTACGGCTTTTTTATAAATAATTTTTTTTAATTTTTATTCGAATTTATCGAACTTTATTTTTGTTTTTTTATTTAATACGTTAAGCTACTATATTTGTCGCTGTTATTAACGTATTATTCTTTCGAGCTGTATTAGTTGTTCCTAGTTTTCTTATAATTTCTTTCCTTATCGAATAAATTGTTTTTTAATGTTTGCAATTATATCTTATTATACATTATTTTGGTTATCATTTTAAAGATTTCCTGTAAATTAATGTATCATTTCCTTAATAACCTTTTTTTCGTAAAAATTTATAATAAATACCAATTAAAAATAAAAGTCCGTCATAATTTTCTGATAATATTTTTTTACCGTACGTTAGATTAATTCCTTTTCCGTTTAGTAGTTGCATTATCTCTAAAGACAGAAAGGGTTTTTTTACAGGTATTATTTTTCTTCCGGCTAACTTTCCGTTTCGGCCAGCTGCTGGATATTTTCTGGGGTTATGGTTCGAAGCTATCGATATTATTATTCGTCGTTTTTATTATGCCCGGTACGGTTTGGAAAATCGAATCCTTTGTAATATATATAGGTAATTCGTATATAAATATGTTATTTCCATTTTTCGTAATTAAGATATTTTCGTCGTCGATAATATATAACGTACATTTTGCCGTATCGATTAAGTATTCCGGGACAAATTTTTTCTATTTAATTCTGGTATTCGCGTAATTATTTTTATAACGTTTTTTACTGTGTTCGTAATATCTATTAAGCTAGCTTTTTAATTTTTCGTATTTTTATCGAATTTTTTATCGTAATGGTCCCTATTAGACTTTTTGCTATAAACTTAATTCGTATTTAGCTTAAATTATATTAATAACTTTATTATTATTTCCTTAATTATTCTTAGATTATTTTTCCGGTATAGGGGTCCAGTTATCCTATTGTAATTTCTTAAGCTTTTTATATTTATAGGCCTTATATCCCATTTTGCCACAATTAACGCATTTAATCTGGTTCTAATTTTGTTTATGGGTAACGCCAAGTTCCATAAATCTTGGCGCCGTTCCGTAAAAAATAAAAAGTACGTTTCGTTTTTTCCCCTGGTTGAACTTATTATATTCCGAATATAAAGTATATTATCTTTTTTTTTTGTCGTTTTTCAAACTGTCGATTATTAATTTTGATTATTTTTACGATATACCGATTTAAAGTAATTAATCGTTTAATCCGAATAATTTTATTTTTTATATTATCTTTTAGCCCTTTATAAAATATGTCGATAAGGATATCGGTTTTGTTATTTTTTTATCCGGCCTTAATCGCAAAACTTTTGAAGGTTATGGCGTATTTGGACGTAAGTCCTTTTTGTCGGAATTATAAAAGTTATTAAACCGTTAATCGTTTTTTATCCGGATTGCCGAAATTATCGCGTATTTTGTTTTCGAAATCGGTATAAGTTAAAAAGATTTTATTAATAAAATTTTCCTTATTTGTTTTTTTTATTTTTAAAAAACTTTTTATAATAAGCTTAAATTAATTAGCCGTATTTTTTATTAAGTATATTTTTATTATTAGAATTATATCCGCTAGGTTATTAAGGTTTAAAAAATACAAATAAATTTGTATTTAAATTAAGAAAATTTAAGGGTTATTTTTTTATCGTAAGGTTCTGGCTTTTTTGGCTTTATACGGGCGAAAAAGAATTAGGTAGGTGGCGTAGCCCTAAATTATTGGACTTTTTTTTCCAGCTTCCGAATTTGAGCCTAAAACTGTTAAATAAGGGTTTTTTAAGTACTAGTCGATATCTTAATAATGTTAAATATTGTTTAGAGTTTGACGGTATTATTAAATAAAATTTTGTAACGTATAACGGCTAAACGGTTTAACTAATTATTAAACCTTAAGTTAACAGATTTATATTAACAAGAATATTATAAAAATCTAAGTAATAAATATAGTAATCGTATTACGTTTCGTAATGCCAAAAATGCCTTAAATAATAATATCGTATTAATAAATATTGCAAGCTAAAGTTATCTAAATTATGGAATTAATAAACGTATATATTTTTTTCTTTTTTGGCTTAATTATTCGTAATTATGCCGTTAGTAATAATTACGATCATTTGGGATTACCTTTAATTACTGATAATCACTGGTTTGGCAGTGATCACCGTCACGTAACCCGGGAGGTGGCCCGTGTGCTCCTGCCTGACCGTTTCTTAAGACCGGAGCTTGTCGGGTCGTAACACTTGGCTAGGTTTGGAGCCTGACTTTTTTAAGCTTTCGACCGTTTTTCAGGAGCCAATACCGTTAGGTCATAATATATCGGCATTTTAGGTGGTAGCGAATTAACGGTTGCGACATTATTAAAAATTAGGCATAAGAATATATACGATTTTACGGTAAAATTTTTAAAAAGCAACCAGCTTTTTTTAAATACTTTCGAAAATCTCGGCGGTACGTTTTTATATAATTACGAATTCGATAAAGTAATTGGTCGCGTCGTCAACCGCTTTAACGTTTTTCTCGGCGGCGGCAAGCAAATAATTAGTAATTAGATATTTATATTTTTGCTGTTCCGTTATAATAACGGTATCGGCTTTTGCCTTTTTAGTAATAAGTATAATGGCGGCGGTTTTTTTATCTTATAAGGCCTTTTTTACGGTTATTTAAACCGCCTTAATATTTTATTATAATTGTTTAATAATAAGCTTTTAATCGGAATATAATTATAACATTATAAAAATAAAAGTTAAATCATTTATATTAAAAGTATTAAAGTTAACGGTTAATATCGTAATAAAATTAAAAACGTAGGTTTTAAGGCGTTAATAATTTATTATAAAAAGTTAATAATAATATAAATAATAAAAAGTAAAATATTATGTAAATTAACATATAACAATATAAGGCTTATTTTAAGCCTTATAATAACCATATTTATTCGAAACCGTTAAAAAATTACGTTAATTATTATATTTATTATTTAGTTATTATATTATAAAAAACTTTTAAAATAAAAACATTCAAAATGATTTATATTTGTTATTTATGTAAACAAACGTAAAGCCGGATAATTACTAATATATAGCATTAAAATAACGGTAATACAGTACTGCATAAAAAAACATATTATTATTTTTTTTACTGGTATTATTATTATTATTAATATTATAACAATACTAATATTAATAAAAAGATTATTAAAAAATTAAAAAAATATAAAAAAGTATAATTTAAAAAAAGAAATCGAAAAAAATAATTTACATTAAAATAATTAATTATTTAAAGAAATGCCTTACTTTATTTCGTATTATATTAAAACTTTATTTTACGATACCTTTATTTATAAGGGTTATTAAAAGCTACCGGTTATTTTTTTTCGACCTCCCCTTTTACGGGCCTCTAATAATACTCCTAAGGATAGGAGCACGGTAAAAGGGGTAACTCTATTAGGTGCCAAGGTGCGGCCCCTTTTCCGGGGCCCAGCGACCCACCAGTATGGCTCCAGTTTGTGTATATATAGGGGAGCTTCGCCCCTAAGTAATTAGAAAAAGGCAGGTATTAATGGTTATCTATTCACTACCCATATTATGAACCACCTGCTGGGCTGCTTCTTCTACCTTTCACTCCGTACTTTACCATTTTCCCTGACAGCTTGTCGTAGCCGGAAACCGCGGGTTCAGCGAATCTGTCGCGCTACTTACGGAAGAAGTTATCCATAACGTTTGCCACAAAGTTATCTGTGTACGACCCGATGGATTTTATCATGTTGCGAAAGTGGTTGCGGTGAGGAAAGGCGGAATAGTGGTCTGGAAATGCCTCGATACCCTGGACGGGGAACGTCTCGACCATCATGGTGGATCCGTTGGCCTGGGGGTAGTTTTGCATGAACTTCTCGAAAGCGTAACTGAACTCGACGAAACTGTCCGGGTCCAAAGTCCTGGTAATCGCGCTGTAAAGATTGTATCGTGGTCCGGTTGCGCACGATGCAGGGATGAAACCGAGAACTGATCTTGTGGGCAGCATTGCCCACGGAATCATGTTCTCTTCAAGACCCAGGCTGAAAGGCGAAAATAGTTTAGTATACTTCCGGCCCTCCTCCATTGGACCAGCATATACGAGATTGACGATGACGGTAAGCTCGATTGATCAGCTGTGAACTGTAGTAACAATCATGGCGAACGACACGCTGCCAGGAACACTTTACTTACCTTGGACGTTGCGGCATCCGACGCAAAAAAAAATGACGAAGGATAACGCGGCATCCAATGCGGGAGTCGTCAGGTTATTAGTAATTTCCATAATCCGCCCCACGGAATCTTTGGTGAAAATCATGTCTGCGTTGTAGTGCATGCCTCCATTGGTAGCGGGCCAAGTCTCGAATGTGGATTCCATAACGATGCCATAATTTTGGCCTAAGCCCCTTATGCCCCAGAACAGGTCTTGATTAACTTTATCTGAAGCTTCAATAATGGTGCCATTCCACAAGGCCATGCGGACTTTGCGAAGAGCGTCGCTCGTCAGGCCGTATAGGCCCTGAAGGCGCCCGAGACCACCACCAAGCATGGCGCCAGTTGCACCCACGCAGGGGCATGAACCCACGGCTGTGTGAAAGTTAAAATAAGCACAAGCTACTCGCGGCTGTAATGACTTACTTAGCTCTTTTCCCGCAGCCCTTATAATGTTGACTAGGTCTCCGAAACGTATGCCGGTACCTACGACAACTGTGCCATCGTCTTCCACCCTGACGTAATTGAAGTTCTCCAGGTTAATCAAGACGGCATTCTGGATCGAATGGAGTGTTGGAGAATATCCGTGACCCCCCGATTTAGCCAACCAGGGCAAGCTATTGCTTGACATGTATTGAAGCTACACACCGCGTACTTCAGTTTACATCTATCCCTTGATATGAAAGGACAATGTACTCACGCCGAGGGAGAGTTCTTCCTCAGTTTCTGGAAGGAACACTTGGTCAAAAGTCGGGGCTGCGTACGAGGACTACCGCGTCGTCTTTTCCGTAAAGTTGGGCCAAGTTTTGTTATGGGCGAGACCAGCCAGGTCACTGGGCCAGACCGGGTCGTCTGGTTGGGACTCATTCCGCAGATGAAGGCCTCCAAAGGTCAACGGTGTGCTCGACACGGTCTGAATGATGGCGAGGAGCGCCGGCAAGGCTTCAAAAATTGCGAGGCGGGCCATTATTTGCGGTTAGAAATTGATACGTGCCAGGCTACAAGAGAAAAACCGACACAGGCTCGCCGAACCAGAAGTACGTATAGTACCTGTTACAAAAGATGGCTACTCCCTTTTATATTCCTCTCTTTTTGCGCTTTCGGCGGCTTACTCGGGCAGCCATACCTCACTTTGTCGCCCATAACGCCACTATATCTTACGTTAAAACTATTCCTATCCTTCTCGTGACTGTGCCGCTGGGGCTGAGGGTGAAATCGAATCCTCCTCCTTCTATGGTGATGGTGGTGGGTGGGGGCGGCTAGTGCTTTATCAGCCTCGCAAGGAGCTGGAACCCAGCTCGCTTTGCCAAGGTAATGCGGGTTGGCTCAGGCGGAATCTGCATTAGCTGAATGCAGGTACCTTGAGGGCCCTGCTTGGCTTCGGGGGCCTATGATCCGGAAACATACTTTTTCCCGAAGATCGAAGGTACGTGGGGCCTTGATGATTCGGGTCCGTTGATAACTCAGGTCCATTGATGCCTCAGCTCGGGCCTACCCTGTGAGATAGCAACTTCGGTAGCCCTTTTCCGCTTCCTGGGTGCCCGCCACATGCAACGTTGAGACGCTCTAAAAATAGCAATCCTTAAGTCGGAACCGAAAGTCGCGGACGTTTTATAAAGAGCCAGCTGCGCACGTAATCGAACCATCATCTCTCAAATCAACTCGAGTTGGTAATTTGCATGCATAATTATGGCACGGTCCAATTTAAAGCCTCAAAATCCTTCAGCCCTGGGTCTCAATTTCACCTTCATAACGCACCGGGATAGCTACGTAGACATCAGTCCCACAGTAAACCCAGCACCATGCGCTGGCACGACTGTGTTGGTCACTGGTGCCGCCAGAGGGATGGGCCAGGCCACCGTTATCTCGTTCGCTGCTGCGGGGGCTGATCGCATCGCCGTCGTGGATCGCGTTAACGCTTCTGCCACTCGCACTCGAGCACTACAGGCCGCTGCTGACGCTGGTAGGCCAGCTCCTGAGATACTTGTTCTGGAGTTCAATGTTTGTGATGGCACGAGCGTCGAGGCCGGCGTCAATGAGGTAGGCTCGAGATGGGGACATGTTGATATCTTCATCAATAACTGGGGCGATCTGTCCCCATTTGAGCCCCAGCCACAGCCCCTTAGAGCGAGTAACATGGACACTTGGTGGAGAACTTGGGAAGTCAACGTCAAAGATGTTTACTTGGTCGTTCGGGCCCTGCTACCTCTACTACTTCAGGGAACAGAGAAGACCATCGTCAATGTGACCTCCGTCGGCCCCCTTGAGTTGACGCCGGGAGCAAGTGCGGATCGGCTATCCAAGTTGGCCGTTATGCGCCTGTCCGAATGCCTGATGCTCGATTACGTACACGAGGGGCTGTTGGCTTACTCGGTGCATCCGGCTCTTGATCTTGCGAAAAAAAATGCCAGAGGCCGTAAGAAAAGGTATATCGATTGGCTGACCACGACCGTAACAAGCACTGCTGGCTAAGTGATACTCGGCAGGTGTGTGCGTCGGTCAACCAGAGCTGGCTGGCGACACTGTTATCTACCTGACCAGCAAACGGCGCGAATGGTTGGCTGGGAGGCATATCAACTGTGCGTAGGATATGTACGAGCTCATGGCTTGGAAAGACGAGACTGTTCAAAATGATCTTTTGAAGCTCAATGTCTCTTTTGAAGGAGCATCTGCATACAACGGGATGCATGTACCATATCAGGGAATCAAAGGGCGGGTGCCCCGAAGCAATTACTAATCAGATATCTAGATGACATTATTCGTTAAAGGGTTGATAATGTCTGAATGTACCTGGATAGGTAGTATGTGCTCCTAGATCACCAATACAGCCCACGAAGAAACAAAGACGAGTTTGATAACAATACGCTAGTCTCCTAAAACCGATTATGGTGTTCTACTGGAATAATGAAACCCGATAGTAAAACCACCATCAAATCCTCGCCTGGAACGAAAGTGACAGCTGGAATCCCCTTGTACAGAAATTTGAGTATATCATGCGGACCGCTTTGCGAGGGTAACGATATATTGAGGCGGGGGTTAAGGTATTGCTAACAGATACAGTGACATATCCTCCCGTCAGTATTATGTATATATAGAAAGGCTTTGTCACTTAGATAGACAGCGAGATTAAACCTTAACGTATACTTATTACGCTATATTTCGGCACGATACCAGTTGTCGCCTCCGTATGGTAATCGCCTGAATGTAGGAGGTTCGACTTACTAAGGCGTTTACGACTAGATATAACTACTTGATTATCAACCACTGGACAAGGAAACAAGATTTACGGAAAAGTGCTAATTTGTTCACCCGCAAAACTCAATCAAACGTCTGGCGACAGCGCCGGAACCCTTGTTCCAAAGCCAGAAAATGCTTCTTATAACGAGAGATGAGGGATAGGGAACTTTCAACAGAGCTTATCAAACCCAAGCATATAATTAGTATCGGAGAAGCATCTGGGTCTTCAGAGTACTTCTTGATTCACATTTAACCTGGAAGTACTTTGCGCTATATTACGCCTGAACTCACCGGAGATCACTCGCGAAGCTAGAGGCCCGGTTACTGTATCTTTAATTTTCCCAAAAGGGAATCCAATATCAGATTGGTCAAACGAACGGCCTGAAGTCAGACGTACGGTGCATGGAGTCATGCTGCGTCGAACCGCTAGTCCAAAAGAAGAAAACAATATCTGATTGGTCGAGTGACCAACACATGGGAATGCCGATCTAACCTGAAACGGATACTAATATCTAATTGGTCCGTCTATCAAGGACCCTGTCGGGACCTACTTCTAGGGTGCTTAACGAAGGAGGCAATATCTGATTGGCATGGACGGAACTGCCCCCCTTTGTTGCACGTCGCAAGTTGGAATCCAGCATGGCCCCCCGGCTTTAAGGATACCCGAAAATCCCTGAGAAATCCGATACTTGCAAATAATGGCCGATGCCTAAGATATAAACGAATATCACAGTTCCATCGGAAAATGGAGTTTATCCCTCTCAACTAACACTGACCGTGCATCATTCTACTCGATCGCAACGGTATCCTAATCTTCAGTTCATCTGGAGTCCATTTCCACACCTTAATAACAAGCTCGGCGGCATAACCACAGCACCGGCAAAATGGTGATGCTCCGACTGACTGCCGAGCAATACAAGAAGCTGCCTATCCTGGCAAATGAGTCGACTTGCTTCGGGAAAACCTACATAGTCACTGGCAGTAACTCTGGCCTGGGTCTGGAGACTGCACGGCATCTTGTCGAATTCTCGGCCTCGTGCGTTGTCCTTGCCGTGCGGAACCTCACCGCAGGAGAAAATGCCAAAAAGGACATTGAGAAATCGACTGGTCGCAAGGGAGTTGTACAGGTAAGTACGCTAGAAAAGTCCAAGAACGGTTTCCTGTCTAGAACTCATATCTGTAATAGGTATGGCACCTGGACATGGCATCGTATGCGTCTGTTCAGAACTTTGCCAAGAAAGCATCAACAGAACTAGACAGGATTGATGGTTTCGTTGCCAACGCTGGTGTCATGATAGACTCATGGTCAACTGCCGAGGGTATGGAGATGAGCGTCAGCGTTAACGTTATTAACACCTTGTTTTTGGGGGTTCTGATGATGCCGAAGTTAAGCGAAAGTGGACGCAAATTCGGTTTAAAACCCACCCTCGTCTTCATCGTCAGTGTTTTAGGATATACTGTCAAGAGCGAGATGGACAAAAGCCGCGAAGGCAGTATCTTTAATGGACTCAACGACCAAAAACGTGCTAATATGGACCAACGGTAAGAGAACAGCTGCCTTCCTACGTATTGCGCGGTCTGCTAGGTGAATAATAAAATGCGACTAACATATAATCAAAACAGGTACGCTCTTACAAAGCTCGTAGAAGAATGTGCCGTACGCCAGTTTGCAGCCTTGTGCCCTATAAAGCGTACAGGTGTAATTATAAACATGGTCGCCCCTGGTCTCTGTTCAACTGGCTTAGGCAGGGACGCAAGAACCTTCACCAAGATCATGCATGAGGCGATCCGAGCCATGATGGCGCGAACGGCAGAGGTGGGAAGTCGTACGATCTTGCATGGTTTGGTGGCCGGCGAGGAGAGCCACGAGAAACTGCTATCGGGTTGTAAGATCAAGGAGTACTGGGTGCCCGATTGGGTCAGCAATGCGGAAGGTCAACGCTTGCAGAAGGGTATCTGGAAGGAGCTCGCTGCCAGGCTGGAAGAGGTACAGCCCGGGTGTATCTCGCAGCTCTCGCAGATTTAGATTCCTTTGGAGTAGGGCTTAGAAAGGTGAATAGTTTATAATTCCTGTTACCCTAGCAAGAAGCCAAGCGTTTCGACATAGCATAAGTGTCACAGTTAGGCTGATCGCGAGGAAAGGATGCATAGGGTGTGAAAAGCATATATTGAGATGCACGATCAGGGCTCTAGAGAATGGTGGCTAGGAAGCTCTACATATAGTGTGGGAGCCCCGGAATAACGTTATTGCGGGGTGCCTACGGTGTAAATGACTAAGCAGTTACCCCTATTCTGCGACAGTAAGGCCAATTCACGTGCCATCTAACAGAATAAGATGGTAAAGCGCCGTACTGAAACACCCTTAAATAACTATCTTTCGTGCTTTTACAACCGTCTTTTGATCTAAGCTTATAAGTCTTATTTCTAACAATAAAGTTGTACGGAGATCATGTAAAGGCATCAAGGGATCGTGTTATCTTTGTTAACAAAAGCCTGTTCGTAATCTCTTATATTTATTACAATCTAGTTGTTCCCTATTTTATAGGTTCAAAAACGACTATTAACAAAGTATGAGACTCTGTATCACGCACTGAAGTAATTGCATATAGCTGTTCTAGACTTGACTGGGAACGAAAGAATCATAATACGGGTTTTGGGCGGTGAATGTCTCCTTGAATATATGGTTCTACAACCGAAATCAGGAGAGCTGTCAGACCCTACTGAAGTCTAGGCCTGTTAGCAACGCAGTGACTTAATCAGGTTCGCCACTAGCGAGTCGTTCGATGTCAGGGAAAAAGGTAAAGTACGGAGTGAAAGGCAGAAAAAGCAGCCCAGCAGGTGGTTCATAGTATGGGTAGTGAATAGATGACCATTAATGCCTGCCCTTTTCTAACTACTCGGGGGCGAAGCCCCCCTATATATACACAAACTGGAGCCATACTGGTGGGTCGCTGGGCCCCGGAAAGGGGGCCGCACCTTGGCACCTGACATTCGAACTTCCGATATCGCTTTCTCTCAAATTGTACCTGTTCTACGTGTATATAAGGAGGGTTCGCTACCCTCACTTTCTAGCTAGGACCTCTTGGAGGTGAACAATCTGACAATTCATCCTTCTTCAGTCGTATATGCTTCAGTGTGTGATGTCAGGGTCTTATAAGAGCAGCTGACGTTGCCTATTTGCCATTATTGCCACAATGGAGCCATCAATAGGGGCCGCAACAGGGTCCAACACAAAGTAACTTATTCATTTAATAGTGGCAAGGTATGTGTATAAATAAAAAGGCTTCCCGACCTCATCTTTTGCAAAGAGAATAGAAATAAGAAAAGGAGGCCTGATGCTTGGCATGCTTAAGATGTGCGTTGTCTAAACTAAGTATGGTAAATACGAATAAGGGCAAAGCGAAATGTTAGCTAAATAAAAAGGCTAACATCCAAACCCGCCCGGATCGGCAGCCGACCGCAATAGCCCGTGCCGTAGCGGCCGAGCACTGAGCCCGATAATCAGGAGGCAGCTGTAACGAACCTGTCATACATCCACCTGGAGGTATGAGCAATATCCGAAATGAAGTCTTAATTTGCAGGTAACAATAAGGCGAGGAATAATTTATTAGGGGTTTGTTTGTTAAAGAGATTTGCTGACTTTTCCCACAGTAAAAAACGATACCTCTGGCTGTAGGCTTAGATTAATAGCTAAGGAGCGAAACTAAAAGAGTAACTATCTACATAAAAAACCTGTGATCTTATATATCCCTCTTATCCATTAGAGTCTCTAAGCTGTTTCCGTAAAGTCTCTGTGTTGTCTCTGTAGGGTCTCTGGATGGTCTCTGTAAACACAACAGAGACAGGATCCGGGGTTAATCCGTTCCGAGTGGGGCCTTGGGTCTCCTTCTAGGCCGGGGCGCATTCTTGGTTCGTAACAAGTGCTACTCTACTTGATATGGACCAGAAGACGGTGCTCGATAAACTTCCGGTCGCTAAAGGAGCAGCCTTCGACTCTCACGCTGAAGAACACAATCCGACGTGCCTCCAAGACATTCAGGTCGAACTTCTACATAATATTTCCAGATGGGCAGAAAATCCTTAAGCTGAAGCCATTTTCTGGCTGAATGGCATGGCTGGCACAGGAAAGTTAACCATCTCACGTACCGTAACACATTCCTTTTCTAAGGGCGGCCAGCTCGGTGCCAGATTTTTCTTCAAAAGGGGCGAAGGTGACCAAAAAGGGATATCTAAGTTTTTTACTACGATCGCCGCTTAATTAATTAAGAAAATGCCGGCCCTTATACCGTACGTCAAAAATGCCATCGACGCTAACCCTGCCATTTTTAGAAAGGTAATACGGAAGCAGTTCGAAAAGCTTATTTTCGAACCTTTATCGAAATCTCTTTAAGCTACTTGGAAAATTAACGCCCTTATGTTACGACCCGACAAGCTCCGGTCTCAAGAAACGGTCAGGCAGGGAGCACACGGGCCACCTTCCGGGTCACGTGACGGTGATCATTGCCAAGCCAGTGATCATCAGTGATCAAAGGTAATTCCAAATAATCGTAATTATTACCAACGGCGTAATTACGAATAATTAAGCCAAAAAGGAAAAAAATATATACGTTTATTAATTTCATAATTTAAATAATTTTAATTTATAATATAATATCGTTACTTAAAATACCTTTAGTATTACGAAACATAATACAGTATTATATTTATTACTTAGATTTTTATAATACTTTTATTAATATAAACCCGTCGACTTAAAATTTAATAATTAATTAAACCGGATAATTTATTATACGTTATAAATTTTTATTTAATAATATCGTCAAACTTTAAACAATATTTAATATTATTAAAATATCGACCATTATTTAGGAAACCTTTATTTAATAATTTTAAGCTCGAATTTAGGAATTAAAAAAAAGTCCAATAACTTAGAGCTACGTTATTTACCTAACCCTTTTTCGTTCGTATAAAGCCGAAAAAACCAGAACCTTACGATAAAAAAAACAACCTTTAAATTTTCTTAATTTAAGCACGAATTTACTTTCGCTTTTTAAACCTTAATAATTCTGCGGATATAGTTCTAATAATAAAAATATACCTAATAAGGAATACGGCTAATTAATTTAAACCTATTATAAAAAATTTCTTAAAAATAAAAAAACTAGATAAAAAGGATTTTATTAACGAAATCTTTTTACTTTATATTAATTTCGAAAATAAAATATGCGATAACTTTGGTAATCCAGATAAAAAACGATTTACAACTTAATAACTTTTGTAACTTCGACAAAAAAAATTTGTATCCAAATACGCCGTAATTTTCAAAAATTTTACAGCTAAAACAAAATAAAAAAACGATAAGGTGTTACGACCTGACAAGCCACGGCCTCCAGGAACGGTCGCAACGGAGAAGGGCAAGAAAATTATGTGGATCAGATCACGTAATGGATCACCAACTTACTGGAGGTAAGCCAGTGAGCCGGATTACCAACTTACTGATAGTGAGCCAATAAGCCGGATTACTAATTTACTGGTAGTAATCCAGCTAAAAAAGAAAAATATATACGTTTATTAATTCCATAATTTTAATAATTTTAGCTTATAATATTTATTAATATTAATTATTTGCAATAAGGTATTTCCGGTATTAAAAAATATAATACGTTATTATATTTATTATTCAGATTTTTACGATATTTCTATTAATATAAATTCGTTAACTTAAGGTTTAATAATTGGTTAAACTGTTTAGCTGTTATACGTTACAAATTTTTATTTAATAATACCGTTAAATTTTAAGCAATATTTAATATTGTTAAAATGTTAACTAGTATTTAGGAAACCCTTATATAGCAGCTTTAGGCTCGAATTCGGGAGCTAAAAAAAATTTGATAGCTTAAGATTATATTACTTATTTAACTTTTTTTCGTTTGTATAAAGCCAAAAAAACCAGAACCTTATAATAGAAAAGGCAACCTTTAAACCTTCCTAATTTAGGTACGAATTTATTTTCGTTTTTTAAATCTTAAGAACCTAGCGGATATAATCCTAATAATAAAAACATACCTAATAAGAAATACGGCTAATTAATTTAAACTCATTATAAGAAATTTCCCAGAAATAAAAAAAATAAATAAATAAAAACTTTATTAATAGGATTTTTTTAGTTTATACAAATTTCGAAAACAAAATATACGATAATTTCGGCAATCTAAATAAAAAATAATTAACGGCTTTATAATTTTTATAACTTTAATAAAAAGAACTTATGTCCAAATACGCCGTAACTTTTAAAAATTTCGTAATTAAGGCGGAATAAAAAAACGATAAAGCCGATACCTTTATTAATATGTTTTATAAAAAGTTAAAAGATAATATGAAAAATAAGATTATTCGGATTAAATAATTAGTTATCTTAAACCGGTATATTATAAAAATAATTAAAATTAATAACCGATAATTTAAAAAACGATAGAAAAAAAAGGATAATATGTTTTATATTCGAGGTATAATAAGTTTAACTAGGGGAAAAAAAAGATGCATTCCTTATTTTTTACGGAATAACGCCAGGACTTATGGAATTTGGCGTTACCCACAAATAGGATTGGAACCAGATTAAATGCTTTAATTACGGCAAAATAAGATATAAAGCTTACAAATACAAAAAATCTAAGAAATTACGATAAGATAATTAAACCCTTATACGGGAGGAATAATCTAGAAATAATTAAGGAAATAATAATAAAATTATTAACATAATTTAAGCCAAATATATATCCGATTTATAACGAAAGGTCTAATAGGGATTATTACAATAAGAGATTTGACGAAAAATATAAAAAGCCAAAAAGCTGGTTTAACAAATATCGCAAATATAGCAAAAGGCGTTATAAGGATAATTACGCGAATATTAAAATTGGATAAAGGAAATTTGTCCCGGAACCTCCGATTAATACGGCAAAATATATGCTATATATTATCGACGACGAAAATATCCCGATTACGAAAAATGGAAATAATATATTTACGTACAAATTACTTATATATATTATAAGAGATTCGATTTTCTAAACCATACCGGATATAATAAGAACGATAAATAATGGTATCGATAATTTCGAACTATAAGTTTAAAAAATATTTAATAATTAGCCGAAATGGAAAATTAGCCCGAAAAAAGGTAATGCCCGTAAAAAAACCCCTTTTGTTATTATAGATAATATAACTATTAACCGGAAAAAGGATTAATTTAACGTACGGTAAACAAAATATTATTAAAAAGTTATTACGGACCTTTATTTTTAATTAGTATTTATTATAAATCCTTACGAAAAAAAGGTTATTAAGAAAAAGATACGTTAATTTATAAAATATTTTTGGAACGATAGCCAAAATAACGCATAATAGGATGCAATCGTAAATATAAGACAATAATTTATTCGATAAGAAAAGGAATTATAATAAAACTAAAAGGAATTAATATAGTTCGAAAAAACAATACGCCGACAACAACGATAAATATAATAACTTAATACGTTATATATAAAAATATAAATAAGGTTCGATAAATTCGAATAAGAATTAAAAAAAAAGTTATTTATAAAAAAGCTATAAAATAACGAAACCCAGAGGAATTAAAGGGAATTCCCAAAAAAGGTTTTAAACGTGATGATAAAAAACGTTAACGACTTTATTACTTTGGAAATACGAATCAGAACGTATTGATATACCGTAATGGTAAATTGCGAAATTTTGGGCGGAAATTATATTATACCAGATATAGTTAATAAACTTAAATTATTATGGAGATATAAATTAAAACCTTATATAATAATAAATGCCGAAAGTTAAAAATTCGTTTATAATAACGGAAAGATTATACGTAAAATTAATTACTTTAAGATTTTTGTATAAGAATAATATTAAATAATTAATTTCGATATCGTTTTATTCGGGAATTACGATATAATTTTAGGATTAATATGAATACGTTAACACGGAGTTTTGATTAACGGTGGAATTGGCCAGGTAAAGTTCGTTTTATTTTTTGTTAATAAATAAGAAAAAAAAATTTAAGATCTTAATATTCGATCGATAATAACGATAAGTGTAAATATAAAAATATAATAAATATCTTATTACTTAAAAAAACAAAATATAAGAAAAAGAATAAATATTAAAGAAAAATACGACGTATTATTATTATTATTAAAGCGAAATTAAAGTAATTAAATAACGATTTAAAATAATAAGAATAATAGCTTAAGAAATTAGTAAATTTAATTAATATGTTACCATAATAATATAAATATAAATAGATTTTTAAAAAGGAGTTCGATACGAAATTACTAGAATATAGCGAATAAAACCATAAAATAATCCTTAAAAAAGGATTTTCGACAAAGTTTTACCTTATTTATAATTTTAATAAAAACGAGTTACGCATTTTTAAAAAATACCTAGAAAATTGGTTATAAAAAGGATAAATTCGATTTTTGAAATTATTAGCAAAATACCCGATATTTTTCGTACTTAAAAAAAAATAAGAAATTACGATTTATGGTTAATTATCGATAATTAAATAACGTTATTATTAAAAATTAAATATTATTACCCTTAATT
Organism: Monosporascus cannonballus; assembly: GCA_004154925.1. Taxonomy (NCBI): domain Eukaryota; kingdom Fungi; phylum Ascomycota; class Sordariomycetes; order Xylariales; genus Monosporascus; species Monosporascus cannonballus. The sequence goes on along the minus strand of QJNS01000120.1, from coordinate 16,819 downwards.
ACGGAAATAAAAGATTAATTTTACGGAATTAAATAATTTATAATATTCGATCTTAAAAATGGATATAACCATGTTAAAATTAAAAAGAGATACGAATAAAAAATAGTTTTTAGGACGAAATACGGATTATTTAAGTATTTAATTATATTAATAGGATTTATAAATATACTAGCAACCTTTTAGTAAATAATTAATTACGTATTATGAAAATACCTCGATATTTTCGTTATTTGCTATCTCGACGACATTTTTATCTTTTTAAAAACGGAAAAAGCATATGCAAAATACGTTTATAAAATTTTTCAAACTTTATAAAATGTAAAATTATTTATTAACGCGAAAAAAAATTGGTTCCATATATAAAAAATGAAATATCTAGGACATATTATTATCCCGGAATATATTAAAATAAATTCTAAAAAAATCGTTGCAGTTATAAAATGGCAAACGTTAACAATAATTAAGGAAATATAAATATTTTTTGGATTTGTTAATTATTATAAAAAGTTTATTCGAAATTTTAGCAAAATAATTATACTTTTAATAAATTTTACGAAATAAAAAAGAATTTAAATAAATACTAGATACGAAAAAGGCATTTCAGGATATTAAGAATGCAATTATTAACGAGTTAATACTAATTATATATAATTTAAACCGCCTTATTAAACTAAAAACCGATATTTCGAATTATGCGTTAAGCGTAATAATTAAATAACGAAATAATTAAGGCAAATTATACCTTATTATATTCTTTTCGTATAAATTAAAAAAAACTAAATTTAATTACGGCATTTTAAATAAGGAATTTATAGTTATTATTATAGCATTTTAAAAGTTTAAGTACTTTCTAAAGGGAAATATATACCAGGTTAAGGTTTATACGGATTATTAAAATTTTACCCGATTTACCATAACCAGAGAGCTTATAAAACGATAATTTCGTTATGCGGAAAAATTGGCGAACTTCGATTTCGTTATTATCCATAAAAAGAATTAGAAGACGGCAGAATAAATACTTTAAGTAAGCAACCAAACTTTGAAGAAAAATTAGTTAAAATTAGCCATATAATTTTTGATATTATTATAAAAGGATATTTACGCTTACGACAAATTGCGATAATTCGGGCAGTACTTTGCGATATGTATCAGAAAATTTAATAACATAATAACGGTTTCCCAGAAAACCAAAAAACAGACAAAATGTAAGTTCCAAAAAAATATCAAAAAAATCTAATACGAGAAATATACGAACATCAGTTATATAGATATTTAAGGATTTATAAGACCTTAAAACGACTTTAACGTATATATTCTTTTTTTTAAAATGAAATTAACGGTATAAAAAATCATAGGGCAATGCAATATTTGCGCCAGAATAAAAATTCGACGACATAAGCCATGCGGAAAACTATAGCTATTACTAGTCGCAAAGCGACCATAATATTTAATCATATTCGACTTTATTATTAAATTTCTTATATCAAAAAATTTAGTTCCGGGAATATATTACAATAATATTTTCGTAATTATCGACCGATTTACAAAATTTTCCTATTTTTTATTATATTATAAGGATATAAACGTAAAATAATTTGCATATATTTTTTAAACATATTTTCAATATATACGGATTATTAATAAAAATTATATTAAACAGAAAATCAATATTTGTATTAAAATTTTGGCCAGGTTTTATAGCATAAATTGGCTTAAATCATAAGTTATCTAACGTATTTAAATTATAAACGGATAAATAAATAAAACGAATAAATTAAATTTTGGAAATTTACTTACGATATTACATTAATTATAAAGAAAATAATTAGGTTAAGTATGACGGCTAGACGGTTTAACCAATTATTAAACCTTAAGTCGACGGGTTTATGTTGGCAGAAGTATCGTGGGAATCTAAGCAATAAATACGGTAACGTATTACATCTCTTAATACCTTATTATTATAAATAATTAATATTAATAAGTATTACAAGCTAAAGTTATTTAGATTATAGAATTAATAAGCGTATATATTTTTTTCCTTTCACTGGATTACTACCAGTAAGTTGGTGATCCGGCTTACTGGTTCATTACCAGTGAGTTGGTGATCCATTACGTAACTTGATCCATACGTTTTTTCTTGGCTTTTTCCGTTGCAACCGTTCCTGGAGGTCGTGGCTTGTTAGGTTGTAATACGATTTCCCTTTTTCTAAAATTTTGTTCTTAAGATTTTTTTTTCCTAATAAGTTTTTTCCATATACCTTTAATATGTTTTCCGGTATATCCAAACGTCGTTTTCGCAAATCCGAATAACGATTTGCTTTAGCTAATTTAATTAAATTCGAAAGTTTTAACGCAATACTTTATTTTTTTTGTTTTGTTTAATAGCTTAATTACTAAATAATAAATAAGGTTTTTTGTTATAAGAAATATGTTTGTCGAGGTCGTTTATATAACGAAATAAAAGTCCTTATTTCCATAATTAATTATTATATCGCAAAATCGAAAAGATTAAAAAAAAAGCTAACGGCCGAAAAATCTTTATCCGAAATTTTTGTACGTTTTTTTCGTATGCGTCGTTAACGTTAATATTATTAATTTTAAAGTACGAAATTTATTAATTGTACCTTTTAATCCTTAGATAATTTTAACGATTTTGCGCAATTGGAATTGGAATCCGTAATCGAGGTTTAGGCCTTAGGAAAGGTGGACGTTATTAATTGGAATATGGTGGACCAAGGGCTCCCCTTTGTGGATCTCGTAAATTGGGATATTATTATTTCGGGTGGTTCCGCCGTTGCTGGTAAAAGTTCTTTACTAAGCGCTAGGCGCCAGTAAGACTTTTGGCGGGTTCCCAGGTATTCTCGGAGTTTGGGTATTTTTTTCATTTAATTAGGTATTAAGTAAATTTATTTTATTTCCGTATATCGAAAATCTTTTTTACCTTATATACTTATTTGTCTTTTATTTTTATATCGTTTTATGCCGTATATATTTTAATTATATTTATTATTAATTCAAATAAAAAAATATAAAAAATTAAATTAAATTAAATTTTAATAAAAATTTTAATTAGTAATTATTTTTTGAAATTTTTTTAGCGATTTTATATAGGCCGATATACTTAAAATGGAATTTTTTATTAAGTCGTTTCGTTTAAATATTTTTTGTAACGAAAAAAATTATTTTTCTTTTTTTAAAAATTAATTTTTTAACTTTGTTTAATTATAATATTTACTTATTTAATTCCGTATAAATTTTAATTTTATTTTTATTTCTTGGTATAATTATTATAATTATTTTAACGTAAAAATTATTTTAATATTAATTAAATCGTCGTTACGTACTTTTTTATTAATTTCTGGAATAAAACCAAAATTTATATTTAGAAATATTATTTTAATATTTTTATAATAATTAGTATTATAAGCTAATTAAGTAATCGATAACTTTTTAACCTAATTATTTTATTCGTAATTAATATAATATCGTAAATAAAATTTTAATATTTGGTTTATTCGTTTTATTTATTTATTTATTTAAGGTTTAAATACGTTAAATAATTTATAATTTAAGTTAATTTATGTTATAAAGCCTTATTAAAATTTTAATACAAATATTAATCTTTTATTTGATATAATTTTTATTAATAATTTATATATATTAAAAATATATTTAAAAAAATATATATATAAATTATTTTGTATTTATATTCTTATAATATAATAAAAAATAAGAAAATTTCGTAAATCGGTTAATAATTACGAAAATATTATCGTAATATATTCCCGTAATTAGATTTTTTAATATAAAAAGCTTAATAATAAAATCGAATATAATTAAATATTATAATTACTTTATAATTAATAATAACTGTAATTTTCCGTATAACTTATGTCGTTAAACCTTTATTTTGGCGTAAATATCGTATTACCGTATAATTTTTTATATTATTAATTTTATTTTAGGAAAAAAATATGTACGTTAAAATCGTTTTAAGGTTTTATGGATCCTTGGATATCCGTATTACTGATATTCGTATATTCTTCGTATTAAATCCTTTTGATCTTTTTTTAAAACTTATATCTTATTTATTTTTTGGTTTTTTAAGAAATTATCGTTATATTGTTAAATTTTCTAATACATATCGAAAGGTATTGCCCGAATCGTTATAATTTATTATAAACGTAAATATTTTTCTGTAATAATATCAAAAATTATATAGCTAATTTTAACTAATTTCTTTTCGAAATTTGGTTACTTATTTAAAATATTTGCTTTATTATTTTTTAATTTTTTTTTATAAATAATAATAAAGTCGAAGTTTGCCAATTTTTCCGCATAACGAAATTATCGTTTTATAAATTCCCTAATCGTAATAAATCAGGTAAAATTTTGATAATCCGTATAAACCTTAACCTGGTATAAGCTTCCCTTTAAGAAATACCTAAACTTTCGAAATATTATAATAATAACCATAAATTTTTTATCTGGAATACCGTAATTAAATTCGGTTCCTTTTAATTTGTACGAAAAAAATATAATAAGATATAATTTGCCTTAATTATTTCGTTATCCAATTATTACGTTTAACGCGTAATCCGAAATATTGGTTTTTAATTTAACAGGGCGGTTTAGATCGTATATAATTAGTATTAGCTTGCTAATAATCGCATCTTTTATATCCTGGAATATCTTTTCAATATTTAGCGTTTATTTAAATTCTTTTTTTTTTGTAAGGTTCGTTAAGGGTATAATTATTTTGTTAAAATTTCGAATAAATTTTCTGTAATAATTAGCAAATCCAAGGAATACCTGTATCTCCTTAACCGTATTTGGCGTCTGCCATTTTGTGACTGCAGCGATTTTCTTGGGGTCCATCTTGATATGTCCTGGGGTAATAATATGTCCTAGATATTCCACTTTCTATATATAAAACTAACTTTTTTTTACGTTAATAAACAATTTTGCGTCCTGTAAAGCTTAAAAAACCTTATGAACGTATTTTGCGTATATTTCTTCTGTCTCCGAGAAGATGAGAATGTCGTCGAGATAGCAAACGACGAAAACATCGAGGTATTCTCGTAATACGTGGTTAACTATTCGCTAAAAGGTTGTTTGTTCTAAAAGCTATCTTCCATTCGTGTCCTTTCTTGATCCTGATAAGGTTGTATCCATCTTTGAGATCGAGTGCTATGAACCATTTGGCTCCATAAAGTCGGTCTTTTATTTCCGTAATCAAGGGTAATAATGTTCGATCTTTAACAGTAATGTCGTTTAGTTGTTGGTAGTTAACCACAAATCGCAATTTTTCATTTTTTTTGGGGACGAAAAACATCGGATATCCTGCTGGTAATTTCGAAAATCGAATCCATCCTTTTTATAACCGATCTTCCAGGTATTCTTTAAAAGTGCGTAATTCGTCTTTATTAAGAATGTAGATAAGGTAAAACTTTGTCGAAAATCCTTTTTTGAAAACTATCTTATAATTCCATTCGCTATGTTCTAGTAATTTCGTATCGAATTCCTTTTTGAAAAGCTGTTCATATCTGTAATACTGTGATAATATATTAATTAGATCTTTTAACTTTTTGGGCTATTATTTTTTTAGATCGTTATTTAGTTGCTTTAATTTCGTTTTAATAATAATAACGATACGTCATATTTTTTTTTACTGCCTATTCTTTTTCTTATATTTTGTTTCTTTGGGTGGTAAAGTATCTGTTATGTCCTTATGCCTGTATTCGTCGTTATTTTCGATCGAATATTAAAATTTTAATTTTTTTTTCTTATTTATTAATAGGGAATAAAATAAACTTTACTTGGCCAGTTCCGCCGTTAATCAAAACTCCGTATTAGCGTATTTATAGTAATCTTAAGATTATATCGTAATTTCCGAATAAAACGATATCGAAATTAACCGTTTAATATTATCCTTAAATAAAAATCTCGAAGTAATTAATTTCGCGTATAACTTTTCCGTTATCGGAAGCGAATTTCTAATTTTCGGCATTCGTTATTATATAGGGTTTTAATTTATATTTCCATAATAATCTAAATTTATTAATTATATCCGGTATAATATAATTTCCACCTAAAGCTCCGTAATTTATTATTGCGGTATACTAATACGTTCCGATTCGTATATTCAAAATAATAAAGTTGTTAACGTTTCTTATTATTACGTTTAAAGCCTTTTTTGGAAATTCCCTTTAATTCCTTTAGGTTTCGTTATTTTACGATTTTTTATAAGTAATTTTTTTTTAATTTTTATTCGAATTAGTTAAGCTTTATTTATGTTTTTTCGTTTAACGCGTTAAGCTGTTATATTTATCGTTACTATCGGCATATTATTCCTTCGAGCCGTATTAATTATTCCTGATTTTTTATAATTTTTTATCGAATAAATTATTTTTTTATGTTTACGATTACATCTTATTATGCGTTATTTTGGTTATCGTTTTAAAGATTTCCTATAAATTAACGTATTTTTTAATAACCTTTTTTTCGTAAAAATCTATAATAAATACTAATAAAAAATAAAGGTCCGTAATAACTTTTTGATAATGCTTTTTTATTATACGTTGGATTAACTCCTTTTCCGTTTGGTAATTGTATTATCCATAATAACAAAAAGGGTTTTTTTGTAGGTATTTTTTTTTCGGATTAACTTTCTGTTTCGGCCAACTGTTGGATATTTTTTGGGGCTATAGTTCGAAATTATTAATACCATTATTTATCGTTCTTATTATGCCCGGTACGATTTAAAAAGTCGAATCCCTTATAATATATTCGGGTAATTTATGCGTAAATATATTATTTCCATTTTTCGTAATCGGAGCATTTTCGTCGTTGACAGTATATGGCGTATATTTTGCCATATCGATCGGGTGTTCCGGGACAGATTTTTCTTATCCAACTCTGGTATTTACGTAATTATCCTTATAATACTTTTTGTTATATTCGCGTTATTTGTTAAGCCAGCTTTTTGGCTTTTCGTATTTTTCGTCGGATTTCTTATCGTAATAGTCCTTGTTAGACCTTTTGCTTAAGGCCTGATGCGTATTTGGCTTGGATTATATTAATAGTTTTGCTGTCGTTTCCTTGGTTATTTCTGGACTATCCTTCCGGTACCGGGGTCCAGTTATCTTGCTATGGTTTCTTGGGTTTCTTACATTTATAGGCTTTATGTTCCATTTTGCCACAATTAAAGCACTTAATTTGGCTCCAATTTTGTTTGTAGGTAGCGCCGAGTTCCATAGGTCCTGGCGCCGTTTCATAAAAAGTAAGGGGTGCGTTTCGTTTTTTCCCCTGGTTGGATTTGTATTCCGAACATAAGGCATATTATTTTTTTTATTGTTTTTCAAACTGTTAATTGTTAATTTTGATTATTTTTGCGATATACCGGTCCAGGGTAATTAATCGTTTAATCTGAATAATTTTATTTTTTATATTATTTTTTAGCCTTTTATAAAATATGTCGATAAAGGTATCGGTTTTGTCGTTTTCCTATTTTGCCTTAGCCATAAAACCTTTGAAAGTTACGGCATACTTAGACGTAAATTCTTTTTATCGGAATTATAAAAGTTGTTAAGCCGTTAATCGTTTTTTATCCGGATTGTTAAAATTATCGTATATTTTATTTTCGAAATTAATATAAATCGAAAAAATCTCGTTAATAAAGTTTTCCTTATTTGCTTTTTTTATTTTTAAGAAATTTTTCATAATGGGTTTAAATTAATTAGCCGTATTTCTTATTAAGCATATTCCTATTATTAAGATTATATCTATTAAATTGCTAAGATTTAGGAAACGAAGGTAAATTCGTGCCTAAGTTAAAAAGGTTTAAAAGTTACTTTTTTTATCGTAAGGTTCTGGTTTTTTCGGCTTTATACGAGCGAAAAAGGGTTAGGTAGGTGTAGCCCTAAGTTGTCGAACTTTTCTTTTTAATTCCCGAATTCGAACCTAAAGCTGCTAAGTAAGAGTTTTCTAAATGCTGGTTAACATTTTAATAATATTAAATATTATTTAGAATTTAACGGTATTATTGAACAAAAGCTTATAACGTATAACGGCTAAACGGTTTAACTAATTATTAAATCTTAAGTTAACGGGTTTATATTAATAGGAATATCGTAAGAATTTAAGTAATAAATACGGTAACGTATTACGTTTTTTAATATCTTATTATTACAAATAATTGGTATTAATAAGTATTATAAGCTAAAATTATTTAAATTATAAAATTAATAAATGTATATATTTTTTTCCTTTAACTAGATTACCACCAGTAAGTTGGTGATCCGGCTCACTGGCTTACCACCAGTAAGTTGGTGATCCATTACGTAACCTGATCCACACGTTTTTTCTTGGCTTTCTCCGTTGCGACCGTTCCTGGAGGCCGTGGCTTGTCAGGTCGTAACATTAAGAAATTACCGATCGCATAATTAACTTATAATATTAGTTATTATAAAAGCATTAAAATAATATTTACGAACGCAAATTTTGATGTTATTTTAAAAGTTTATAAAAAATGCGCGATAACGGTTTAATTAATATTAAAATAATTTTTACGTTAAAATAATTACGATAATTATATTAAGAAACAAAAATTAAACTGGAATTCGTACGAAATTAAATAAACAAATATTATAATTAAAAAAAATTAAAAAGATTAATTTTTAAAAAAAGAAAAATAGTTTTTCTTATTATGAAAAATATTTAAACGAAATAATTTAGCAAAAAATTTAATTTTAAATATATCGGTCTATATAAATTATTAAAAAAATCTCAAAAAATAATTATTAATTAAAATTTTTATTAAATATTAAACTTTATTTAATTTTTTATATTTCCTTATTTAAGTTAATAATAAATATAATTAAAGTGCATATGGTATAAGATAACGTAAAAATAAAAAACAAATAAGTATACGAAATAAAGAAAATATTTAACATACGAAAATAAAACGGATTTACCTAGTACCTAATTAAATAAAAAAAATACCCAGATTTCGAAAATACCTGAGAACCCGCCAAAATTCTTATTGGCGCCTAACGCCTATTAAAGAATTTTTACCAGCGGCGACGGAATCACTAAAGAAAGCCCCTTAGTTAAGGTTATCAGGAATAGACCAGTTAAGGAAAATAAAGAATGGTACGGGAAGCGGAACCTCGGCCTCCGTACGTTTTTACTTATCCAGCTTATTTATTGATTAAAGTCCGCGATTAATAATTTTGATTTCCTTAACGTAAAAAAATTTCTTTTAATAACGAAAACGAAAAAGGCGATTAATAATCTCGTCCATATTACGTTATTTACGTATTAAATCCTTTTTTAATTTTTGTTAAAGGCGTAAAAACGTCTTTTTAATAATAGCTTTTTCGCGATTTAACCGATTTTTTTCCTTTTTAATATAACATAAAAAATCGATTAAAACATTAAAACTATCGTAATAACGATAATTCCTAATATATTCACTATAATAACGAATATTTTTAATTATTTAACATTTTGTATTATTTTCGAAATAAGGCATATACGGTATAACTTCAAAACTAAATTTAATAATATAAGTAACCAAGGAATTTAAGCTTTTTTTCTAATTGGGATAATTACGAGGTTTACGGTTAACAACACGACCTGCCATAGTAAAAAAAGATAACTTACCAGGAAAAAAATTTTTGAGGGCAAAAATCCTAGGAAAAGGGAAATCGTATTACGACCCAACCCAAGATCGGCCACGAAAACGGTCGGACCCACAAAAAAGAATTACGTAATTTGGATCTTTCTTAACATCAAGATCTAAATAAATCCATACAAAACTAACCAAATCCAATGGCATTAGATCTTTAATAACGTTAAAATTTAATAAAAATTTAATTAACTTATAAAAATATATACGCTTATTATTTCTATAATTTAAATAATTTCAGTTTGTAATATTTCTTAAAACTAATCGTTTGTAATAAAGTATTTCCGGTATTAAGAGATATAATACATTACTGTATTTATTGCTCAGATTTCCACAATACTTCTGCTAACATAAACCCGTCGACTTAAGGTTTAATAGTTGGTTAAACCGCCTAGCCGTCACATAACAAAAAATACAGCTAATTAATTTAAACCTATTATAAGAAATTTCTTGGAAGTAAGAAAAGCAGATAGGGAAAATTTTATTAATAAGATTTTTTTAACTTATACCAATTTCGAAAATAAAATGCGCGATAATTTCGGCAATCCGGATAAAGAACGATTAGCGGTTTAATAACTTTTATAATTTCGATAAAAAGGACCTGCGTCCAAGTATGCCGTAACCTTTAAAAGTTTTGCAATTAAGACAAAATAGGAAAATAACGAAACCGACGTTTTTATCGATATATTTTATAAAAGGCTAAAAAATAATATAAAAAATAAAATTATTCGGATTAAACGATTAATTACTTTAGATCGGTATATCGCAGAGGTAATTAAGATTAATAACCGATAATTTGAGAGATAATAAGAAAAAAAAGGATAATACACTTTATGTTCGGGATATAAGTTTAACCAAGAGAAGAAACGAAACGTACTTTTTATTTTTTATAGAACGGCGTCAGGATTTATGGAATTCGGCGTTACTTATAAATAAGATTAAAGCTAGATTAAATATTTTAATTATGACAAAATGGGATATAAGGTTTATAAATGCAAAAAGCCTAAAAAGCCACGATAGGATAACTGGACCTTTATACCGGAAAAATAATCCAGAAATAATTAAGAAAATAATAATAAAATTATTAATATAATTTAAGCTAAATACGAATTAGGTTTATAATAAGAAGTTTAATAAGGATTATTACGATAAAACATTTGACGAAAAATGCGAAAAGCCAAAAAGCTAATTTAATAAGTATTACGAATACGGCAAAAAGCGTTATAAGGATAATTATACGAATATTAGAATTGGACAGAAAAAGTTTATCCCGGAATCCCTGATCGATACGGCAAAATATACGTTATATATTGTCGATAATAAAAATACCCCGATTACGAAAAATAGAAATAATATATCCATATACGAATTACCTATATATATTACGAAAAATTCGATTTTTTAAATTGTATCGGGTATAATAAAAATAATAAATAATAATATCGATAGTTTTGAATTATAGTTTTAAAAGATATTTAGCAATTAGCCGAAATAAAAAACTGGCCTAAAGGAAAATAGTGCCCGTAAGAAAACCCTTTTTGTTATTATAAATAATTCAATTATTAAATAGAAAAGGAATTAATTTAACGTACGATAAAAAAACATTATTAAAAAGTTATTACGGATATTTATTTTTAATTAGTATTTATTATAAATCTTTACGAAAAAAAGATTATTAAAAAAATACGTTAATTTATAAAAGATTTTAAAACGATAATTAAAATAACGTATAATAGGATATAATCGTAAATATAAAAAAATAATTTATTCGATAGGAAAGAAAATTATAAAAGAATTAAAAACAATTAATATAATTCGAAGAAATAATACGTGGACAATAATAATAAATATAGCAGCTTAATACGTTAAACGAAAAAACATAAGTAAAATTTGATAAATTCGAATAAAAATTAAAAAGAAAAAAGATTACCTGTAAAGAGGCTGTAAAATAACGAAACCCAGAGAAATTAAAAGGAATTCCTAAAAAAGGCTTTAAACGTAATACTAAAAAATGTTAACGACCTTATTATTTTGGATATATGAATCGGAACGTATTAATATACCGTAATGGTAAATTACGGAGGTTTAAGCGGAAATTATATTATAACGGACATAATTAATAAGCTTAAACTGCTATAAAAATATAAGTTGAAACCTTATATAACGATAAATGTCGAAAGTTAGGAATTTATTTACGATAACGGAAATATTATACCCGAAATTAATTACTTCGAAATTTTTATTAAAGAATAATATTAAATAATTAATTTTGATATCGTTTTATTTAAAAATTACGATATAATTTTAGGATTATTATAAATACGCCAGTACGGAATTTTGATTAATAGCGGAATTAGTTAGGTAAAGTTTATTTTATTTTTTGTTAATAAATAAAAAAAACGAAATCTTAATATTTAATCGATAATAACGACGAATATAGGTATAAGGATACGATAAATACCTTATTACTTAAAAGAATAAAATATAAAAAATGGGTATTAAAAAGCATATAACGTATTATTATTATTATTAAAGTAAAATTAAGGCAATTAAATAACGATTTAAAATAATAAAAATAATAACTTAAGAAATTAGAAAATTTAATTAATATATTATTATTATATTACAGATATAAGTAGTTTTTCAGGAAGGAGCTCGATACAAAATTATTAAAATATAGCAAATAGGATTATGAAATAATTTTTAAAAAAGGATTTTCGATGAAGTTTTACCTTATTTACAACCTTAGCGGAAACGAGTTACGTATTTTTAAAGAATATTTAGAAAATCGGCTATAAAAAGGATAGGTTTAATTTTTAAAATTATTAGCAGGATATCTTATATTTTTCGTACTTAAAAAAATAAGAAATTGCGATTTGTGGTTAATTATCGAAAATTAAACGATATTATTGTTAAAAATCGGATATTATTATTTTTGATTATAAAAATAAAAGACCGATTTTACGAAACCAAATGGTTTATAATATTTAATTTTAAAAATAGATATAATTTTATTAAAATTAAGAAAGGATACGAATAAAAAATAGTTTTTAAGACGAAATACGGATTATTTAAGTATTTAGTTATATTAATAGGATTTACGAATATATTAACAATTTTTTAGCGAATAATTAATTACGTATTATGAAAATATTTCGATATTTTCGTCGTTTGCTATTTCGATAATATTTTTATTTTTTCGAAAACGGAAAAAATATACGTAGGATACGTTTATAAGGTTTTTTAAGTTTTATAAAACGTAAAGTTATTTGTTAACGCAAAAAAAAGTTAGTTCTATATATAGGAAATGGAATATCTGGGATATATTATTATCTTAGGACATATTAGGATAAACCTTAAGAAAATCGTTGTAATTACAGAATGGCAAACGTTAATAATAATTAAGGAGGTATAAGTATTTTTTAAATTCGCCAATTATTATAGGAAATTTATTCGAAATTTTATTAGGATAATTATATTTTTAACGAATTTTACGAAAAGAAAAAGAATTTAAATGGACGCCAAATACGGAAAAAGTATTTCGGGTTATTAAGAATACGATTATTAACGAATTAATATTAATTATATATAATTTAAACCGCCTTATTAAATTAAAAACCGATATTTTGGATTATGCGTTAAATGTAATAATCGGATAATAAAATAATTAAGGTAAATTATACCTTATTATATTTTTTTCGTATAAATTAAAAAAAACCGAACTTAATTACGGTATTCCAAATAAGGAATTTATGACCATTATTATAGCATTTTGGGAGTTTAAGTATTTTTTAAAGGGAAATTTGCACCAGATTAAGGTTTATATGGATTATTAAAATTTTACCCGATTTATTACGACCAGTAAGTTTATAAAACGATAATTTCGTTACGCGGAAAAATTAGCGAATTTCGACTTTGTTATTATCTATAAAAAAGAATTAAAAAACAGCAGAGTAAATATTTTAAATAAACGACTAAATTTTGAAGAAAAATTAGTTAAAATTAGTTATATAATTTTTGATATTACCATAAAAAGATATTTACGCTTACGATAAATTGTGATAATTTAAGTAGTACTTTTCGATATACATTAAAGAATTTAATAACATAATAACGGTTTCTCAAAAAACCAAAAAACAGATAAAATATAAATTTTAAAAAAATACCAAAAAGATTTAGTACGAAAAATATACGAATATTAATTACATAAATATCTAAAGATTTACAAAACTTTAAAATAACTTTAACGTATATTTTTTCTTAAAAATAAAATTAACGATATAAAAAGTTATACGGTAATACGATATTTACGCCAAAATAAAGATTTGATAATATAAGTTATACGAAAAATTATAATTATTATTAATTATAAAATAACCATAATATTTAATTATATTTAATTTTATTATTAAATTTTTTATATTAAAAGATTTAATTACAGGAATATATTACGATAGCATTTTTGTAATCGTCGATCGATTTACGAAATTTTCCTATTTTTTATTATATTATAAAAATATAAATACCAAATAATTAATATATATTTTTTTAAATATATTTTTAAAATATATAAATTATTAATAAAAATTATATCAAATAAAAAATTAATATTTATATTTAAGTTTTAACAAAGCCTTATAATATAAATCGACTTAAATTATAAATTATTTAATGTATTTAAACTTTAAATAGATAAATAAATAAAACAAATAAACCAAATTTTGAAAATTTACTTCCGATATTATATTAATTACGAATAAAATAATTATGTTAAAAAATTACCGATTATTTAATTAACCTATAATATTAATTATTACGAAAATATTAAGATAATACCTGCGAACGCAAATTTTGGTTTTATTTCGGAAGTTTATAACAAAATACGTAATAACGGTTTAATTAATATTAAAATATTTTTTACGTTAAAATAATTATAATAACTGCATTAAAAAATAAAAATAAAATTAGAATTTATATAAAATTAAATAAATAAATATTATAATTAAAAAAAATTAAAAGGATTAATTTTCGAAAAAAGGGAAATAATTCTTTTTATTATAAAAAATATTTAAATAAAACAATTTAATAAAATATTTGATTTCAAATATATCGGTTTATATAAAATCGCTAAAAAAATTTTAAGAAATAATTATTAATTAAATTTTTTACCAAAAATTAAATTTTATTTAATTTTTTATATTTTCTTATTTAAATTAACAGCAGATATAATTAAAGTACATACGGTATAAAATAATTTAAAAATAAAAGATAAACAAATATCCGAAATAAAAAAAATATTTAATATGCGAAAACAAAACGGATTTACTTACTATTTGATTAAATAGAAAAAATACTTAAATTTCGAAAATACTTGGAAACCCGTTAAAAATCTTATTGACGCCTAGCACCTATTGAAAAACTTTTATTAGTAACGGCGGAATTACCCGAAATAATGGTATCCTAATTTACGAAATCCACGGAAAAAAGCTTTTAATTTACCGTATTTTAATTAATAACGTCCATTTTTCCTAAAGTTTAAATCTTAATTACGGATTTTGATTTTAATTACGTAAAATCGTTAAAATTATTTAAGGATTAAAAGGTACGATTAATAGGTTTTATATCTTAAAACTGATAATATTAACGCTAACGACGTATGCGAAAAAAACGCGCAAAAGTTTTAGATAAAGATTTTTCGGCCGTTAATTTTTTTTTTAATTTTTTCGATTTTGCGATATAATAATTAATTATGGAAATAGGGATTTTTATTCCGTTATATAAACAACCTTGACGGATATATTTTTTATAATAAGAAATCCTATTTATTATTTGGTAATTAAATTGCCGAACAAAATAAAAAAAAATAAGGTATCGCGTTAAAATTTTCGAGTTTAATTAAATTAATTAAGATAAGTTGTTATTTGGATTTACGAGAATAACGTTTAGATATACCGGAAGATATGTTAAAGTATATGGAAAAAACTTATTAGAAAAAAAGAAATCTTAAGAACAAGATTTTAGAAAAAAGGAGATCATGTTATAACCTGATAAGTTACGGCCTCCAGGAACGGTCGTAGCGGAAAAGGCTAAAAAAATTATGTGGATTAGATTATGTAATAAATTACTAATTTATTGGTGGTGAGCCAGTAAGCCGGATTATTAACTTACTGATAGTAAATTAATAAGCCGGATTATTAATTTATTAGTGGTAAGCTAATAAGCCGGATTACCAACTTACTGGTGGTAATCTAGTTAAAAGAAAAGAATATATACGTTTATTAATTCCTTAATTTAGATAGTTTCAGTTTGCAATAATATTTCGTTACCCAAGGTACTTTTGGTATTACGAGACGTAATACGTTACTGTATTTATTGCTCAGATTCCCACGATACTCCTGCCAATATAAACCCGTCGACTTAAGGTTTAATGGTTGGTTAAACCGCCTAGCCGTCACACCTAGTGTCAAACCTTACTGAAGTCTAGGTTTGTTAGTGGCTTAGTTAGCTTCGCTACTAGCAAGTAAGTTCGAATCTTCGATATCGCTTTTTGTCAAGTTTTACCTGTTTTACGTGTATATAAGTGTAAGACCCTGACATCACACACAGAAGCATATAACTGAAGAAAAGTGTATTAACAGGTTGCATGACCTCTAGAAGGTCCTAGCTAGAAAGTGAAGGTAACGAACCCTCCTTTTATACACGTAAATATAGCTGTAGCTAAGAGGAAAAGATACCGGGAGTGCATAAAGTAGCCTTGTTTCAGTAGGTGATCAAACTAAGCCAAGGCTTAGCTGTTTGATCGACTTCAGCTGGGTCTGACAGGAAATACCTTACCTTATCCCGCGTTATATTAGAACTTTATTTTACGATACCTTTACTTATAGGGGTTATTACGAATTATTAGTTACCCTCTTTCGATCCCCCCCCCCCCGGCGGGCCTTTAATAGTACTCCTGGGGACAGGAGCACGGTAGGAGGGGTGACTCTGTCAGGTGCCAAGGTGCGGCCCCCTTTCCGGGGCCCAGCGACCCACCAGTGTGGCTCCAGTTTGTGTATATATAGGGGGGCTTCGCCCCCGAGTAGTTAGAAAAGGGCAGGCATTAATGGTCATCTATTCACTACCCATACT
>QJNS01000119.1:0-241413 GCA_004154925.1 Monosporascus cannonballus | reverse complement strand
CTACCGCTCCTTGGAGCTCAATTCTAGTCAGACAATTATCACTTCCCACACTCTATGCAACCTTTTCTCGCGATCAGCCTAACTGTGACAGTTATTGTATCAGAGACATCAGTGACTTGAGCCGTGCACACCCATAAGCTGCTGTCTAGGAAGACCGTGCGCCCATCCCGCAGAATACCAGGAGGATATGAAGCTGCTTCAGCAATGGCCTTGGGGAGACTAATCGGTTTGATCGAAACCGGATGCTCATTCGGCACACCACTGTATATACTACTTGTGGGTACAATGGAGAAGCTGTACCGAGGACGGTTCAATTCCAGCGTCATTATTCGTAATAGAAGCATGCGGGGATCATGGCTTTGAAGAAGACTCTGTATAATAGGCGACTCCTTCGGACCAGGAGCAAAATCTAGTGGAATAGATCGCTCCTTCTGTAGTTGCCACGTGAAGACCGAGATAGCGTCGAGGTCGATACGTATGAGGGCGTCAGGCCTTGACGGATGGTGTTTCCACCGGGAGATTCTCTCTCTCTGGCATCTCAAGGATGGCGGTCACATGTCCGTCAGGTAAAGTTAGTACCTGGGATGACTTGGTTCCGTAGATGAACAAAAGCTTCCCTGCGCTGTCGAACAGGAGCTGCTGCACGCGACCGCGTTCCACAGCAGGTTTCTTCTCGCTGTATATAGTCTCGGCGGATATTTGCTGTTGCCCAGCCGTTCCCGAAATAGTTTTGACTATGACAGCCCAATTTAAAAGAGAATACGCCAGTAGGTCGTGGCTTCGACTCCATGCATGGGATTCTACACCCATGCCAAATAAGGCTTTCGTAATTGTATGTCTGCTGTTGTCTGTCGGATCAAAGACCTCGATGATGCCGGCACTGTTGGCATATGCAAGGGGCTGGTCAGGATTCATACCTGCAGCCACGGCCGTTATCTTGGGCTTGCTGTCCGCGTGGCTTTCCGATATGGGAAAAGAGATGTAGGTACTCCGCCTGTCCCCCGTATCCGACCATAAACTTTCATTTATACTATCTGCATAATTGAATCGCTCCGAGACGGTATCAGCTAGGCGAAGAAGGCAGTTCGGCTCCCACACGTTGCAATAAGAGCCACGAAGGTCATAGAATCTGAGGCTATCCGGGCTGAAGCAGACCCTGTTAATGGTGTCTTCCGAAGTGAGTTTGTATATGGCGGTCATTTGTGCCACATCGTAAATCTTGATTGTCCCTTCGACATCGCTGGTTATAAATACCAGGCCGTTGGGACTACACTGGATTTCATGAGGGATGACGCCCGTCTCACCCTTTACCACATCATAGGTATCTTCTATCGGGCTCCATTTGAATATCTGGCCATAAATGCCTAAGACGTGGGTACCAGATGGATGCCATACCACTTTGTTGGTACCGGTATGTGAGTTGCTACCTCGTTGACCTTGTTTCCGTTTCGGCCTGAGGCGAGTTACCATCTCAGGGGGGTTCAAGTTCCAAATCGATAGAGGAAAAGCACGGTAAGCGACAGCAACTTGTGTACAATCTGTATTGAGCGCCACGGATGATTGTCAGGTGCCAAGGTGCGGCCCCCTTTCCGGGGCCCAGCGACCCACCAGTTTGGCTCCAGTTTGTGTATATATAGGGGGGCTTCGCCCCCGAGTAGTTAGAAAAGGGCAGGCATTAATGGTCATCTATTCACTACCCATACTATGAACCACCTGCTGGGCTGCTTCTTCTGCCTCTCACTCCGTACTTTACCATTTTCCCTGACAATGATGGTGTGCCAAGAAACATCCCTTCAGGAACTTTAGCCTCTTCTAATAGAGTCGGGTCTAAGCGCATCCAAGAGGCTGGATCGCTGGTATCTTCCTTGGTCGTCAATCTATAGACCCTTCGGAGGTCCGTGACCATCAGGAGCGAATCTGCTGTGTCAAACTTGAGTTCGATGGAGCGCTCTCGATGGGGATTTTCTGTCTCTTGGACTAAAGACCAGTTCTCCAGCTTCCACACATGCGTTCGGGAGAGTCCACAGCATGCAAGCAACGATCCAGATTCATTGAAGGCAAGCGAATCTATGTGCTCTCCGACGCCAAGAACCTTCCTTTCTTCGAGCAAGTTTGTATCCCATATAGTGATGTTTCCTTTGGGTCTATCGGCCGCAACGGCGAGGTGTGATGATGACACTACAAGGCGTAAGGCTCTGCCAGAGGATGCGGATACTCTGGCAAGACAATCATCCCATTCTGTGTTTGACAAGCCGGAAACAGATAGCGTGATGTTTGAACTCCCAGAAAACTTCTGATACATCGCCGATGAGGTTGGACAGAACACCGGAACAGATTTAAAGATTGAATTCGGATCTTCCGATAGATGACTGCCGAACTTAGCTGGTAACTTCATCAAATCGATAGCCCAAGTATCAACCAACAGTAGGCCGGATAGCAGGGGTGAAGTAGGGGAATGGTTAATATACGTTTCCCTGCGCCGACGCGTGAAAGTAGTAAGCCGCCGAGAAACAGTCACAAACTCAGACAGAAAGCCACTTATTGACAGGTAATGTATCCATGGCAAAGGATATGATCCACTAAAGAACCTAACAAGTGTTTCTAACACCCTGTCTGACGATGCCGAACAGCTCTCCAAGTGGAATGCCCAGGAAGTTGCAGCATATGAAAGAAATTGTGGGGTTTGGAGAGCATTCATCTTGACGCGAAGAGTCTTGTCACAAAGAGTTCCCATGCATTTGCAGAAGAGCTCCTCATGGACTGTCTCTGGGTCGAGTTGAAATGATTGGAGCGTTGAGTGCCTCAGATACTCCCGAGCGGACTGGTGGATTAGTGTTACACGATTATGTGCGTCGATGACCACAAATTGACCGCAGACCTGGCTAACTGTGTGCCTGAAGTTGATAACACCTCTGAACACCACGGCATAAGCTTCGGAAAGTTCCTCAACGGTTAAAGGGTTCTTCGCATACATAGCCCATGATAGTAAGATTCACGCTAGTGCCTTATCCTCTAGGGTTTGCAATGGGTACCCAATGGGTACCCACGGACTACCCACGACCGTGGGTGGGTAACCGTGGGTAGTCTTGGCATTTTTTTTTAAAAAAATACCTACGATTACTTATTTACGAATTAATTACTTATAGGTACCTAATAAGTAAAAATTATAATAATGTTAAAATACAGTAATTTAATTTTTTTTTAAAAAATAAATTTATTATTAAATACGTATTAATTTGCGTAATAATTATTTTGTTTTAATAATTAAGCAAAATTAATTACGAATTATTAAATTTAGTTAAAGTTTTAATTTATTATATTTTATAAGTTAAGCAAATATCTCATTAAAAAATGTTATTTATAAACGCTTTAAAAATAATCGGAAAGATTTTCTAGATGTATATTAATATTATTATTATTTTTAGAAATTAAACGAAAAACGGTTTTTTAGAATTATTGCGTTGCTATATTATTCGAAAACAAAGTTGGGCCGGGAAAATAAGACGACTAAGATTTACGAAGTTTACGAATATTATAGCCGAAAGAATTTATTGTTTTAATATTCCGATAACCGTAAATTAAAAGTACGAAAATATTATTGAGAATTAATTAAAACGACGAAATTTATATTTCGAATTAGAACTCAAAAAATATAGTAATAGGAAATTAATACGTGAATAAAATAGATGAGTGATTAATTTATTAAAATTTATAAAACCGAAAACGTAATTTAAATTTCTTTAATATTTAGGAAAATAACTTTTTCTTACTAATAATATCGGAAGGTTAAAATTTAATAAAATTATTTAAATGTTTTTTTCGTTATTCGTTATTTAAATATAAATATTGGCGAAATAATAAAGATAATAAAAAATAAAGGTAATTTAAAAAATATTTAGTTTTTTTATTGTAGACAAAATTAAAAATGCTTAATTAATTTCGAATATTAAATTTCTATTATATATATAATAAAAGCCTCGTTTAACTTTAAAATATAAGGTTTATAAAGATTTTTTTAAAAACTCTAACTTGATAAATATAAATATAATAAATTTAATATTATCAATTGAATTAATATTAAACATACATATTAATTTAAGTACTAATTACTTTATTAATTACTGTTAATTGACGAAAATATTATAAATATTATATTTTAATAAAAGCGTTTTTTATCCAGCATGTTTTATAATTACGTTAATAATTATTTGAGCAAAATATTTCGTATATAAGAATATCGAATTAAAATGTGAATTAAGTTTAAACTTAAGACCAGGTATTTAAGAAATATTAATTAAATATATGAAAAATAAAAAATAAAATAGAAATTAAGAAAATAAAAAAAAATATTTTTGTAGTCGATAATATACTGTTGAATTTATTCGAAATAACTATTAATAATTTAAGACGTTTTCAGCTATGGTATATATCCTATAGTTAAATATTAGGGTTAATTTGTTTTCGAATTTTAAAATATAGAACTAACGGCGAACCTTATTATTTTATTATAATAGGACAATTTATTTATTTTTCGAAAAGAAAATTTAAGCATAAATTTATATCTCTTTTATCAGCGGATGTTAATGGAAAATTATTATTTAAATTAATAATTTTATAAAATAGTTGATTCAAATCGTTTATAACTGTTTTTATTATAGTAAAACGTAGTTTAATGTTTATATTATATTAAGTTATAAATTATTTAAAATATTTATTTTATAAATGAATAAAAATCATTAATACGATAATTGATATATTATTAAAAACGGACTTTATAATAAATTATTTGCAATATTTATAATATATTTATACATTTTATTTTACATAATAATGTTTAATTTAGGATATGTTTTATTTTCAGCCGTATTATTATGGCGAAGTTTGATTCGTAATATTTATTAGGTATTTTTTATAGTTTTAAATTAGCATTTTTCCGAAAAATGTTTTCGTTACGATTTTGCGATTTTGTAATATATTTATTATTTAAAAACGCGTTATTTGATTAACGACGTTTATACCAAATTTTTATTATTATTTTTTCGGAAACTAATATTATATTAAATATAATAAAATATCGATTAATACGAAAATTAGCACGTATTATATCGCGTATATAGTGTATTTATATTTTAGATTAATATTTATGATATATGAAGAAATATGTTGTATTTATTATGGCATTCATTTTAAATGAATAGTAAATATCAGAATTATTGTTGTATTTTTAATGCGATTAAAATATAAAAGAATAATATAAATATTTTGTTATATAATAAAAATAAGTCAAAATAGAAATTTAGTATTTAATAAATGGATTGGAGAAATTTAAATAAATATATATATAATTAATTTATTTAGAAATATCTCAATTAAGCTTTAGATAAATTATTTTTATTAAAAAATACGTTATATTTATTTTGTAATATTTAAAAAAACCTTGAAGGTATTTATTTATAAACGGAAATTCTTTAGATAAACAATAATTATTTTGTATAAATAGCCCAAAAAGTATTGTTAGTAAATGATGTAACCAATTTATTTTTCGCTGTTTTCTATAATATTTTTAATGAGGGTCGCTAAATTTTAAAATCGTTTTCCAGTTATATATTAAATAATTTTTTCCGTATTATAAATTTAAAGAAATATTATACAATAAACGAGGTATATAAAGTTTGAAATTATTTAATTTTACGTAAAGCCATAATTTTTTAAAATTAAAATTGTATTAATTAATATATTAATCTTGTAATTTGTAATTCAG
Source organism: Monosporascus cannonballus (assembly GCA_004154925.1). Classification (NCBI taxonomy): domain Eukaryota; kingdom Fungi; phylum Ascomycota; class Sordariomycetes; order Xylariales; genus Monosporascus; species Monosporascus cannonballus. The sequence goes on along the minus strand of QJNS01000119.1, from coordinate 235,652 downwards.
TCTCTGCTTTAAAGCGATAATGTCGAATTTATATTTTAGCTTTTTTTTGTATTTAGCGATCGTAAATATTTTGTTTTGAGATTTGCTTTTGTTTAATAAAAGTAGTTGGCGATTGTTATTAGGATAGTTTGATTATTTTTGTTTTTTGAATTATAGTTGGCCCTTATTATTAGGATAATTTAATTATATTTATTATTTGAATTTCTATGATAAAAACTTCCTTTTTTAAAAAATGAGATTATTATTATAAATAGTTATAATAATAATAAAAATACGGATAAAAATAACGAATAATTATATAAAATAATTAAACAGTATATTATAATAGTTAATTAAGGTTTTTTTGTAATATTATTTAATACGCGATATCATAGAAATATAGTTTTATTTATTAAGGGAGGTATTTTAATTATATAGAACGCGAAAAGGTTAAAAAAGTAATCATAATATATTTTTAAAATTCATTGGAAAAATCCGGACTGAAATAAATATTAAATACATAATTTAAATAATAAATAATTCCGTTATAATATTTTACGGCTATATTTTATTTGAATTTAATTTTTAAATTTCTATCCATATTAATTTGTTTTGTCTTTAACGTATAAACTTTTGATTTTAAAATATTAATCGTATACGACTACATGGAATAATATAATTTGTGATATAATGAAAGTATTATTCGAATTTGATATTATAAAATATTATCGTTTTTTAATAACTTTTTTAATTATATTATAACTGATAAAAAATTATCGGTTATGTTGTATCGAAAAAGCTATCGAAATAAAAAGTCAATTATAGAAATTAGGTAATATTTTAAACGATAAAAATAAAAGTAAAAGCGAAAATAATAGCGGACTTAAATTGAAAAATAACTTAATATCGAAAACGAGGACGAATTTAAAAATAATTACGTATTGAATAAAATAGATTAAAAAAGAAAATAACGAAAAATTAAGGAACGCATTTAATTATAAAAACGAAAAAGATTTTAACGAATCGGATAATAACGAATTAGATACTAAATATATTAAAGAAGAAATTAAATACTTAATGCAATTAAGGTTTAATTTACGGTCTTAAAATAACGTATAAAATATTTTAATTATTTTTACGATTTTGTATTTTAATACATTATATTTATAAAACGGAAAATGCCGAAATCTTTAAAACTTAATTCCTAAACCGGCCGTAATTTGAGCAAAGTTATTTTCGATAATAGTATAAACAAATATTTTTAAAAGAATTTCCGTTTTTTATTAAAGCTTTTAATCTTAATAAGGCTGGTTTTATAATACAATTTAAGAAATAAATTAATTAATAGTAATTGTTAATTTTGTTATAAAATTCGAATATATTCGAAATTAAACCAAAATAAGTATAATAGTATTTTATTAAAAACATTATGTAAATAATAAATTATACAAAAAGAAAATGAATCTAATGTAAGAAAAATTAAATTGTTATAGATTTTAATATAAGTAAAAACTTTTGATACGTATTATTTATTATATTATTTATTGTTTAATAATATCCGATTATCGATATTAAACTTTTATTTTCCAATGTTTATTATATAATTAAAATATAAATCAATTTATATTTATTTTTTAATCTTATCGAAAATCCTTATTTTATTAATTAGGTTCCGTATATACTTTATTTAAAATTTTCCAAATTTTCGTACGTTTAAGAACAAATACGAAGAATATATAAATAAGGTCGTATGGTCGGAATTATAAGATTGTCACGGTACTAAGTGACATCTCGTAGATATATAGGGCAGAACAAGACGATCAGTGCTCGAGCTGACAACGTTCCACTTTTAGTGATGTGATGGCTACGCCTTTGTTCTCGTGCCGTAACTAAAATTATCTTTCCGAATTTTACGTTTCAGTAATTATTAACGTTTAAATTTCTTTTGATTTAACATAAATTTTTTAAGATATATACATTTATTTTATTAATAAAAATTAAATATTTAAAAAAGTTTTAATAAATATTTACTTATATAAAAATTAAAAAACAAAATCGACTATTCGAACATTATATATGACATTAAAGAAATACGAATTTAATATAAAAATTCAGATTATAATAACGGATAACGGAATAAAATTCGATATGAAGTATTTTAGAAAATAGAGATAAAAAAATAAGTAAAAATAAGAATAAATGAAGGGGGCGAATTATTTTCATTATTCCGTTCATATTTTATAGAATACTAATAAACATTTTTTTAAATGCTTAAAAATTATAAATAACGTAAATATAAAGTTTAAGCGGGCCTAAAAATAGGAAAAAACGAAAAAAGAATAATTAAAATTAAGTTAATCAAATTCGATACGGCTAATTGTATTATAATAAAAGTACGTTGATTTTTATTATTCGGTTAATAATGTTATATTAATTTTTCTATTGATATTTATATTAAATTTTAATTGATTAAAATTAAATACTTTATAATATATTTTAAGTTTATTACGGAACGTTAATAATAGTTTCGGCGCATATAGAGTATTTTCGAAAATAATATTTTAAAAATTTAAAAAGTATTATAAGTTATTCGAAACGTTAAAAGTTGTTAAACTTTCGTAATATATATATTTATATAGAGATCGTCGATTAAGATCTATAATTAAAAATTATATGTATTGTAAAAAAATAATTAGTTTGAAAATTACGGCAATTATTTAAGATATTATCGATGATTTAATCGATATTTATAAACCGTTTTTCTTATTAATAAGCCTTTTTAGCGTTTCGAAAAATTCAAATTATAATTATGTGCTTATAAGGCTTAAACGTATAAAAAAGTAGTTTCGTAAATACGAAATTTATTTGCAAAATCGAATTTTTGTCAATATCTCGTAAGCTTATTTTAAAGAATTATTTCGAACCGTTTAAATTATTTTACGTTTTATTAGACTTATATTAATAAGGCTTTTTTTAAAAAATAATATTTTATTTTCGTTATATTTCTTATTTTTATAAGATTGGAAAATAAAACAATATTTTAATAATAAATAGTTTTAAATTAATTTTTTATAAACGATCTTTTTAGTAATAAAACTATTTGTTTTTGTAAACGCATTTATATATTCTTTAAAGAAAAATATAGATATAATATAACGAAATTATGTTATTAATAACGTATTAATAGAAATTTATCGGAAATTATAATCGAAAATATCGGAAATTTTTAAAAGATATTTATTTTTTCGTATTACTTTATTTTGTTTTCCAGTAATACCTTTATCAATATTTAATAATACATTTTTTTCGAATTTATTAAATCTCGATAATAGTTAATCCTAAAAATAAATCGTGGATTGTTATCTGAAAATATGTAAGTTATATAAGTTTTCGATATAGGCATTAATATATTAAGTAATACGTAAATTTAGTTTTTAAGTAAAATGTTTTCATGTTTTAACATAAAATGAAAATTCTTTTAGGTTATTTATATTTGTTTGTAATTATCTTTAAATTTAAGTTATTGTCGTTTTAATAAAATAAACATAAAATTAAGTTACGTTTATTTACTCGTATAATGATTTTAAATGAAAGTATTTTATATTTCGAATTAGCTTTTTTAATCGTATCTTATTGACGAAATATATAAAAGATTTACTGCTTAATATTTAATACAATTATACTAAGAGTAATAAATTTATTTAAATTACGAAACCCTAATCAAAAAATCGAAGATTTTTTATACGAGATTTTTGGAAAAATAAGGTTTAAACGTTATTTATTTTATATTTATTATTAACGAAATTAATAATTTTTAACTCATTTTTAACGGCTATATTTTAAATCGGTAACGGAATAACGCCGAATATAAATAGTGTTTTATTAACGTAATAAATTTACGATAAGATTATTATATAATAAAAAATGGGTTTATTAACGTTTTTAATTGATTTAAGCTTTAAAATGTAAAGAAAAATTAGAAACGTTAGAATTAAATTAATAAAAGTATGAAAACAGAAAAGTTACGGAAATTTTAAAATATTAATATAATTTGTTCGAAAACATATATTAATAACAAATAGGCGTATTATTAATTCATTTATATATTACTAAGTAGTATAAATAATTTAATTTAACTCGTTATAATATATTTACATTTATTCATTGTATTAAATAATATATTATTTATGAAGTATTAGTTATATAATCTATTTTATTAATTTTATTTTAATTATTTCTTTCTTTTACTTTAACTTATTATTAAATTTTATTTTTACTTTATAATATTAAATCTGTTTTAAATTTAATTTATTAAACTGTTATCTATTATTTATTATATACTTTTATTAAATACGTATATAAAAGATTTATATTAAAAATAATGCTTTGTTAAAGGAAGTAAGTTATAAATAAATTTATTAAAATATCGTAATATTGTTATTTTGTTTTATTTATATTATATGTAATATATTACAAATCTTTATACGGGTATAATGTTATATTTTTAATTTTTAAATAATTTTATTTAATGAATTTAAATTTTGGTATTATCTTTTAAATACGATAAATACTTTTTGGTTATATCGCATATAAAGCTTTATAAATTAATATTTGTATTAATCGATATATTAATTTTAATTTGAACCCGCGTATTACTTTATATATTACAGGCATTAACAGTAAATATTTATCTAAAGATAAAAATACGGTTGAAAATAAAGGCAAAATTAAGCCGACAATTAAAAAAACCTTTCCAGATATAACTAGTGCAATTAAAAGATTTAAACGATAAAAACTCGATAAGAAATACTTTTAAGTTTTATTAATTAATTGTGTTTGATTTATATTTTATTACGCCGTTATATTTCGAAAATTCTATGAATATTAAAAAGTTTTTAACTCTTTAATACTAAAAATGTATTTTAATATTTTATGCGCAAAAATATTTAAAGTTTATGTGGCAGAACGAATTTTTAATTTTACTAATTAATTAGTAAATCTTAATAAAACACAATTAAAATGATCTTTATTACGTTTTTTTATTAATATATAGACGTTAATAATATACGTATTAATTTCCGCTTTATTTGTTAATAATTATTCATTTTTGTTATATTTATAATCAAGACGTTATTTTAATAATAAAGATATAAAATTTATTTGTTATATAATTGAAATGATAAAGTTAATCGGTTCGTTAAAGTTTCCCAAATATGACGGTTTTATTCCGCGGTTTTATTTATTTGCAAAAATCGCGAAAATTTATATATAACGAAAATAAAAACGAAAAACTTAATAAACTTAAATTCGAGAAAAGTATATTACGACCTAAAAGGCCCAGGCCTGCGAAAACGGTCGTAACGATAAAGATAATACGGCTTACCTTATAAGTCACGTAATAAACATTTATTAATATGTTAATAATTATCAAAAAATAACTAAGATTATAAAGGATCGTAAACACTATTAGGAACGTAATTATTGATAATTATTAAAATAATCGAAACTATATATATTCTTTATTCGGATAATGTAAATAGCATTCGCTTATAATAAAATATCGTAATTTAAAGTATTTTTAATATTATAAAACGTATTACGTTATTATGTTTATTACTTATATTTTTACAATATTCTTATTAATATAAATCAGTACGATGTAGATTTAATAATTAATTAAATCGTATAGACGTTATACGTTATATGTTCTTAATTACTACTATTATAAAATTTTCAATAATATAACTTTTATGAAAATAATAATTAATACCTAAATATTTTCTGTTGCCGCGTAGTTTAAGGTCAGAATTAAAAAATTTAAAAAACAAATTTAACAGTTCGCAAAATAGGTAGCTATTACTTTAATACGTATTATTGTATAACAATATAAAACGAAAAAACCGTAGCTTTGCGATGGGAAAAAGAGTGTACAAAGTTTCTTTACCTAGGTACGAACATATTTTCGTTTTTAAAATTTAGCTAAATCCGTAAACAAAATCTTTGCCGTAATAGCCTTTCTTACGGAAAATGCCATAAATTGATTCGAGCTAATTATAAGAGATTTTTTTAGAAAACGCCGAAACTAATTAGAAAAAAGGTATTAAAACTATTTTTTTCTAATTACGTAAGCTTTAAGAAAAAAATTAAAAGTTAATTTTAAAAATTCGAACAAAAAACGGATAATTACGTAATGAATTTTTAAAAACGTTATGATCAAAAAAGAATAAACAGATTATAAAAGTAATAATTTAATTCATATATTTTAAAAAAGATTAGAAAATAGCGTTAAAAATAAATTTATTAAATTTCTACAATTTAAAACCTTTAATCGTAATATTACTAAAATAACTAAGACTAATAACAAATTATATAAACGACGTATAAAAAAGAATAATATACTTTAAGATACGGGGGCTAATCTACCAACTAGGAAAAAAACGCGATATATTATTTATATCTCATAGCATAATACTAGGGCCTAAAAAACTCGGAACGGTTTAACGTAAAAGAAAAAGCCAAATTAAGTATTATAATTATGGCAAAACGGGATATTATTAAAGCATCTATAAAAAGTTCAAAAAGTTACGATAAAATAATTAAAAGTCCGTATCGAAAAGATAATCTAGAAATAATTAAAAAACGATAACAAAATAATTAGCATAATTTAGACCTAATATAAGCAAAGATTATTACGATAAGAAATTCGATAAAAAATGTAAAAGGCTAAGAAATTAATTTAGAAAATATTTAAACAATACTAAAACTCTGTTAGAGAATATTGAAAAAATATTAAAAATAGACGAAAAATATATGCGTTCGAACCTTTAACTGATGTAATAATATACATATAATATATTATAAATAACGTTATTATTTAATATAAGATAATTAAAAGGCGTCCATTTATTAATATATCGAACGTATATATAAAAAATTCGATCTTTTTATTGAATCGAAAATCACATAATAAATAAACGATAATACTAATATTTTCAAATTATTACCTTATAAAACGAAATTAATAAACGACTAGCTTTATGAAATTAACCAGATAAAAGATAATGTCCGCAAAAAATTCTCTTTGCTTTTACGATTAATATAATTATTAAATCATAGAAACTTTATTTTAACGTATTATAAAAAATTATATAAAAACGTTATTACAAACTTTTATATTTAATTAACATTTAATACGGACATTAAAAAGCCTGTTTTAAAAAAGTAATTTAAATACTTTATTCGGAACGCTTATTAAAATAACCATAAATTATAAAAAGAATATTAAAGTATTATATACTATATGGAAATATATTTTACTTAATAAGAAAAGAAATTATAACGAAATTAAAAAATAATTAATTTAATTAAAAGAACTAATATGTCGGCAAAAACGACAAATATAATAATTTGCCACGTTATACGAAACAATACAAATAAAGTTTAACAAATTTGAAAAAAAGATGAAAAAAAAGTGGTATTTATAAAAAAGCTGCAAAATAACAAAACTCTAAAAATCGGAAAAAACTCCCAAAAAAGGCTTTAAACATAACGATAAAAGCCGTTAATAACCCTATTATCCTATATATATAAATCGGAACGTATTAGTATACTATAATAATAAATTCCAAAACTTCAAACGGAAATTATGTTACATTGAATATAATCAATAAATGCAACATACCATGGAAATATAAGTTAAAATTTTATATAATTACGAATACTAGAAATCAGGATTTCGCCCTTAATACTGGAAAAATCCTCCGCAAAATTAATTATTTTAAAATCTTTATCTAAAAACGATACTAAACGATGAATTTCGATATCATTTTATATAAAATTATAATATAATGTTAGAATTATTACAGATATATTAATATGAAATTTTAATTAATACAGGAATTAACTAAGTAAATTTCGTTCTATATTTTATTAACAAATAAAAAAAGATATTAACATTAAACTATTCGACCAAACATAACAACAAATATATGTATTAGAATACGATAAAGATCTTATTATCTAAAGAAATAAAATATAAACAATGAGCATAAAATAATACGATATATTGTTATTATTACTAAAACAAAATTTAAGCAATTAACAACCTAAAAAGATAACCTTAAAACTTAAGAAATTTAGTTAATATAATACTATAACATTATCAATATAAATAGCCTTTTAAGAAAAAGCAAAATACGAAACTACTAGAATATAATGAATAAAATTACGAAATAATTTTTAAAAAAAAGTTTATTAACGAAATTCTATCTTAGATTTAACTTTAACGAATACAAATTACGCGTGTTTTAAAAAAATATATAGAAAATCGGTTATAAAAAAGATGAATTTAATCTTCGAAGTTATCGGCAAAATATCTTATATTTTTCGTACCTAAAAAACAGTAAATGACAATGTGTAATTAATTATAGAAAACTAAATAGTATTACGGTTAAAAATCAAATATTATTATCTTTAATTACGGAAATAAAAATTCAATTTTATAAAACTAAATAATTTACAGCTTTTGATTTTAAAAATGGATATAACGTTATTAAAATTAAAAAAAGATATGAATAACAAATAACTTTCAAAATAAAACACAGATTATTTAAACACTTAATTATACGAATAAAATTTAGGAAAGTATTAGTAATCTTTTAGCAAATAATTCATTATATATTACTGAAATACTCTAATATTTTTATCGTTTGTTATTTTAACAACATTTTTCTTTTTGAAAAAATTAGAAAAAGCATAAATAAAATACGTTTATAAAGTTTTTCAAATTTTATCATATGCAAAATTATTAATTAACGTAAAAACCTTAATTTTATAAATAAAAATTGAAATATCTAGGACATATTTTTATTTCAAAACATATTAAAATAAAACTTAAAGATATTACTGTAATTACCAGATAACAAACATTAACTAAAATCAAAAAACTATAATCATTTTTTAAATTCGCAAATTATTACAAAAAGTTTATTCAAAACAAAATTATTATACCCTTAACTAACTTTATTAAGAAAAAAACAAATTTATATAAATATTATAAATGATAAAAACATTCTAGAAAGTTAAGGATACGATTACTAGCAAACTAATATTAATTATGTACGATCTAATACGTCTAGTTACGCTAAAAACCAATATTTCAAATTATGCATTAAACGCAACAATCAGATAACGGGATAAATAAGGTAAATTATATCTTATCGAATTTTTCTATACAAATTAAAAAGAATTAAACTTAATTACGACATTTTAAACAAAAGATTTATGGTTATAATTATGTTATTTCAAAATTCCAAGTATTTTCTTAAGGAACGCTTATATCAGATCAAATTTTATACGGACTATCAAAATTTTACTTATTTTATTACGACTAAAAAACTTACAGAATAACAATTATAATACGCAAAAAAATGACAAACTTCGATTGCTTTATTATTTATAAAAAGGGCTCACAAAACGGCAAAACAAATATTTTAAGGAAGCAATTAAACTTTAAAAAGCAATTGATTAAAATTAAGTATATAATCTTTGATATTACTTCAGAAAAACATCTATACTTATGCTAAATTATAACGATACGAGCGATCTTATACAATATATAAAAAGATTAAAAAATATAAAAACAATGTATTAAAAAACAAAAAAAATAAAAAAGCTATAAGTTTCTAAAAAGTATTAAATTAATCTAGTACGCTAAATATATAAGCATTAATTATATGGATATCTAGAGATCTACAAAACTTTAAAACAATTTTAACGAGCTTATTTTTTAAAAATAAAGATAATAATTCAAAGGATGCGACAATACTATAACTTTTACAATAAAACTAAAACGTAATAACATAAATTTTACAAACAAATTATAATTATTACCGGTCTTAAAAACTTCTTAGGATTCGATTATTATCAATTTTATTATTAAACTTTCTTTATTTGAAAAATCAATAACAAAAATATCTTACAACAGTATTTTTCTTACCGTTGATCGATATACGAAGTTTTTTTTATTTTTTACACTATTACGAAAATACTAATATAAAATAAGTGGTATATATATTGTTCAAAAGGTTGTTTAATGTATATAGATTACTTTCCGAAATTATCTTAGAAAGATTACGTTTATTTCGAAACTCTGATAAAGTCTATTATTATAAAATAATTTAAATTATAAGGTATCTAATACATTTAAATTTTAAACTGACGAAAGAACAAAATTATTAAATTAAATATTAAAGTCGTATTTGCAATATTATATCAATTATATTCCAAATATTTCAGTTAAACATAATTTATTATCTAATTAACTTATAATATTAATTACTACGAAAATATTTAAATAACCTTAATATATGCTAATTTTAAGTTTATACTAGACATTTACAAAAACGTATACGATAAACCTATTAACGTGAAAATAATCCTTACGTCGAAATAATTAAAATAGTTATACCAAAACATAAAAACGAAATTGGAATTCGTACGAAATCAAATAAATAAATATTATAACAAAAAATAATTTACCTTATTATTAAAAATATTTAACTAAACAAACCCAGTAAGACTTTTGATTTTAAATATATCGATCTATATAAAATCGTTAAAAGAATTTCAGAAAATAATTATTAATTAAAACCTTTGCCAAACCTTACACTTTATCTAATTTTTTATATTTCTTTATTCGAATCAACAGCAAATATAATCAAAATAAATATAATATAAAATAATATGAAAATAAAGAATAATATAATGTATAAAATAAAAAGAATATTAAATATAAAAAACGGGCTCTACTTAATATCTAATTAAATAAAAAGAATTACCCGGATTTCGAAAATACTTAAAAACTCGCCAAAAATCTTATTAACGCCTAACGACTATTAAAACCTTTTATTCATAATAACGAAAGCGTTAAAAAAGGTATTTTAATTAATATCGGAAAAAGGCCAGTTAAATAAGTTAAAACTAAATAAATTTAGCAAAATAACGATTTATACCGATGCGGTTATAGCGATTTCGGCAGCAGCCTGCTTTTTTTCGCTTTTATTTTTTTAATTCGTCCAGAAATTAAAGGTTATGTTATATTATCTTAATACTTTTAAAACGAACTAACGATTTTTATTTACGTAAATAAATAAATTGTATTAAATCTTTATTTATTTCCTTTTAATAACGACGTTAAAAGTGAAATTAACGATATTAAAATTTTAATAAACTTCTTTTTATTAAAACTTTCTCCTGTTTAAAACGTTTCTTATTATTTTACATTTTAGGCTTTTTAAAAAATACTAGGAACAAAATATAATTTCGAATCCGAATTCGTTAAAAACGTTTGTTAAGTTAATATGACGAACGGTAAAAGTACGAAATCTAAAACGGGTTTTGAAAATACGAGAAAATATATTAAAAAACAAATATATGTATAAAAAATTAACTTACGAAATCTTAGAACAAAATTGAAGAAAAAAAAGATCGTATTATAATCTAATAAACCTGGGCCTGTGAAAATGGTCGCAATAATAAAGATAATACGGCTTGCTTTATAAAGTACTGTTACGACCTGATAAGCCACGGCCTCCAGAAACGGTCGCAGCAGAAAAGGCCAAAAAAACTATATGGATCAGGTCACGTAACGGATTACCAACTTACTAATAATAAGCCAGTAAGCCGGATCACTAACTTACTAATAGTAAGCCAATAAACCAGATTATCAACTTACTGATAATAAGCCAATAAGCCAAAAAAATATATATACTTATTAGTTCCATAATTTAAATATCTTTAGTTTATAATATAATATTATTATTTAAAATACCTTTAATATTCCGAGACGTAATACGTTATTATATTTATTATTTAAATTCTTACGATATTTTTACTAACATAAAATCGTCGACTTAAGGTTTATTAATTGGTTAAACCGCCAAGTTGTTAAACGTTACAAATTCTTATTTAATAATATCGTTAAACTTTAAGTAATATTTAATATTGTTAAAATATCGACCAGCATTTAGAAAACCTTTTTAATAGCTTTAGGTTCGAATTCGGGAATTGGAAAAAGAAACCCGACAAATCAGGGTTACGTTATTTGCCGAAGCCTTTTTCGCCCGCATAAAACTAAGGAAGCCAAAGCCTTACGATAAGAAGGTCAACTTTTAAACCTTTTTAATTTAGGTACGAATTTACCTTCGTTTCTTAAACCTTCATAACCCAGCGGATTATGTTCTAATAGTAGGAGTATGCTTAATAGGAAATACGGTTAACGGGTTTGAACTTATTATGAAAAATTTCCTAAAAATAAGAAAGTTAGATAAGAAAAATTTTATTAAGATTTTTTCACTTTACATCAATTTCGAAAATAAAGTGCGCAATAATTTCGGTAATCCGAATAAAAAACAACTTACGATTTAATAACTTTTGTAATTTCGATAAAAAAACCCGCGTTTAAATACGCCGTAATCTTTAAAAGCTTTACGACTAAGACAGAATAAAAAAACGATAAAACCAATATCTTTATTAATATATTTTATAAAGTATTAAAAACTAATATGAAAAATAAGATTATTCGAATTAAATAATTAATTACCTTGGACCGATATATTATTAGTATAATCAAGATTAACAATCGACAATTTGAAAAACAATAAAAAAAAGGTATAATATGCCTTACGTTCGGAATATAATAGGTCCAATTAGAGGAAAAAACGAAATATACCTTTTACTTTTTACGGAACGACGCCAGAACTTATAGAATTCGGCGTTACCCATAGATAAGATTAGAGCCAGATTAAGTGCTTTAATTATGGCAAAATAGAATATAAGGCTTATAAATATAAAAAACCTAAAAAGTTACGATAGGATAATTAAATACCTATATCGGAAAGATAATTTAAAATTAATTAAGAAAACGATGATAAAGTTATTAATATAATTTAAGCCAAGTATATATTAGGCTTATAACAAAAGGTCCAATAAGGATTATTACGATAAAAAATCCGACGAAAAATGCGAAAAATTAGGAAGCTAATTTAATAGGTATTGCGAATATAATAAAAAGCATTATAAGGATAATTACGTAAACATTAGAACTAGATAAAAAAATTTGTTTCGGAACCCTTAATTAATACGGTAAAATATATGCCATATACTGTCGATAACGAAAATATCCCGATTACGAAAAACAAAAGTAATATATTTATAAACGAATTATTCCCATATATTACGAGGGATTCGATTTTTCAAATCGTACTGGAAATAATAAGGACGATAAATAAAGGTATCGATATTTTCGAACCATAGCCCCAAAAAATATTTAATAATTGGCTGAAACAAAAAGCTAATCCGAAAGAAAATAATGCCTGCAGGAAAACCCTTTTTGTTATTATAGATAATATAATTACCAAACGGTAAAGGAGTTAATCTAGCGTATCATAGAAAAATATTGCCAAAAAGTTATTACGGATTTTTATTTTTAATTGGTATTTATTATAAATCTCTAAAAAAAATTATTAAAAAAAAGATACGTTAGTTTATAAAAGATCTTTAAAACGACAATTAGGACGACGTATAATGGAATATAATTACTAACATAAAAGAACAATTTATTTAATAAGGAAACGAATTACAGAAAAACTAAAAGTAATTAATACGGCTTAAAAGAACAGTACGCCGGCAATAACGATAAATATAATAACTTAACGCGTTAAATAAAAAAGCATAAGTAAGGTTTGATAAATTCGAATACAGGTTAAAAGAAAAAGATTACTTATAAAAAAGCCGCAGAATAACGAAACTTAAAGGAGTTAAAGGAAATTCCTAAAAAAGATTTTAAACGTAATAATAAGAAACGTTAACGATTTTATTATTTTAGAAATATAAATCGAAACGTACTGGTATACCGTAATAGTGGATTACGGAACTTTAGGCGAGAATGATATTATATTAAATATAATTAATAAACTTAAATTATTATGGAGATATAAGTTAAAACCTTATATAATAACAAATGCCGAAAATTAGGAATTTGTTTACGATAACGAAAATATTATATGCGAAATTAATTATTTCGAGATTTTTATCTAAAGATAATACCAGATAATTAATTTTGATATCGTTTTATTCGGAAATTACGATATAGTCTTAAGATTATTATAAATATGCCAGTACGGAGATTTAATTAATAGCGGGATTAACCAAATAAGGTTTATTTTACATCCTATTAATAAATAAAAGAAAAAAGAATTAACATTTTAACATTCGATTAATAATAATAATAAATATAAGCATAAAAATATAATAAAAGTCTTATTACGTAAAAGAACAAAATATAGAAAAAACGGGCATTAAAAAATATAATATATCGTTATTATTATCAAAAGAAAGTTAAAGTAACTAAATAACGATCTGAAAAAATAATAACAGTAGCCCCAAAAGTTAAAAACTCTAATTAATATGCCATTATAATATTATAAATATACATAATTTTTTTAAAAGAATATTTGATCCAAAATTATTAGAATATAGCGAATAGAATTATGAAATAATTTTTAAAAAAAGATTTGCGACGAAGTTTTACCTTATTTATAATCTTAACGGAAACGAATTACATATTTTTAAAAAGTACCTGAAAAATCGGCTACAAAAAGGATGGATTTAACCTTCGAAGTTATTAATAGGATACCTTATATTCTTTATACTTTAAGAAAATAGAAAATTACAACTTATAGTTAGTTATCGACAATTTAACGATATTATTGTTAAGGATCGAATATTATTACCCTTAATTACAGAAATAAAGGACCGACTTTACGGAGTTAAATAATTCATAATATTCGATTGTAAAGATAAATATAACTTTATTAAAATTAAAAAAATAGGAATAAAAAATAGTTTTTAGAATGAAATACGGACTGTTTAAGTATTTAGTTATACTAATAGGATTTATAAATACATTAATAACCTTCCAGCAAATAATAAATTACGTACTACCAAAATACCTCGATATTTTCGTTATTTGTTATTTCGACGAATTTTTATTTTTTCGGAAATAAAAAAGTACATACAAAATACATTTATAAAGTTCATTAAATTTTAAAAAATATAAAGTTATTTATTAACGCAAAAGAAATTAATTTTATATTTAAGAAATAAAATATTTGGAATATATTATTACCTTAGGATATATTAGGAAAAATCTTAAAATAATTATTACAGTTATAAAATAGTAAACGCCAATACCGGTTAAGAAAATATAGGTATTTCTTGGATTCGTTAATTATTATAAAAATTCTTTTCGAAATTTTAATAAGATAATTATACTTCTAACAAATTTTGCGAAGAAAAAAAAAGAATTTAAATAAACGCTAAATACGGAAAAATGTTTTAAAATATTAAAAATACGATTACCAGCGAACTAATATTAATTATGTACGATTCAAATTGTCTTATTAAGTTAAAAACCGATATTTCAGATTACGCGTTAAACGTAATAATCGGATAACGAAATAATTAAGGTAAATTGCACCTTATTACATATTTTTCGTACAAATTAAAAGGAGCCGAGTATAATTATGGCATTCTAAATAAGGAATTTATGGCCATTATTATGGCATTTCGGGAATTTAAGCATTTTCTAAAAGGAAATTTGTACCAGGTTAATGTTTATACGGATTATCAGAATTTTACCCGATTTACCATAACCAGGAGATTTACAAAACGATAATTAAGATATTCAGAAAAATTGGCGAATTTCGATTTCGTTATTATTTACAAAAAAAGTTTAAAAAACGGCAAAACAAATATTTTAAGCAAATAATTAAACCACGAAAAGAAATTAGTTAAAATTAGCCATATAATATTTAATACTATTATAAAAAGAGATTTACGCCTACGACAATTTATAACGATTCGGGCAGTACCTTTCTGTAACGAGCTATGAGGTTTAACCAACTATTAAACCTTAGTCGTACGGGTTTATGTTGGCAGGAGTATCGTGGGAATCTGAACAATGGATATAAGAACGTATCACATTTCTTAATACTTTGTTACTGCAAACGATTGGTATTAATAAGTGGTTTGTTGCAAGCTGAAGTTATCTAAACTATGGAATTAATAAGCGTATATATCCTTGTTCCGTTGGCTGGATTACCACCAGTAAGTTGGTGATCCGGCTTATTGGCTTACCATTAGTAAGTTGGTGATCCGGCTCACTGGCTTACCACCAGTAGGTTGGTAATCTATTACGTAACCTGATCCACATAATTTTCTTGGCCTTTTTGTTACGACCGTTTTTGGAGGCCGTAACTTGTTAGGTCGTAATACGATTTCCCTTTTCCTAAAATCTTGTTCTCAAAATTTCCTTTTTTCTTAATAAGTTTTTTCTATATACCTTTAATATATTTTCCGGTATGTTTAAATGTTATTTTTGCAAATCCGAATAGCGATTTGCCTTAGTTAATTTAATTAAATTCGAAAGTATTAACGTAATACCTTATTTTTTTTTTTATTTTGTTCGGCAATTTAATTGCTAAATAATAAATAAAGTTTTTCGTTATAAGGAATATATTTATCGAAGTCGTTCGTATAACGGAATAAAAATCCCTATTTTTATAATTAATTATTATATCGTAAAATCGAAAAAATTAAAAAAGGAAAAATTAACGGCCGAAAAATCTTTATTTAAAAATTTTACGCGTTTTTTTCGTATAGGTTATTAATATTAATATTATTAATCTTAAAATACGAAATTTGTTAATCGTATCCTTTAATCCTTAAATAATTTTAATAATTTTGCGTAATTAAAATCGAAATCCGTAATTAAGGTTTAAGTTTTAAAAAGGATAAATATTATTAATTAAAATGCGGTAAACCAAATGTTTTTTTCATTAAATCTTGTAAATTAAGATATTATTAATTCGGGTGGTTCCGCCGTTACTGGTAAAAATTCTATAATAGGCGTTAGGCGTTAATAAGATTTTTAGCGGGTTTTTAGGTATTTTCGAAACCTGGGTATTTTTTCCATTTAATTAAGTACTAAGTAAATCCATTTTATTTTCGTATATAAAAGATTTTTTTATTTTGTATATTTATTTATTTTTTATTTCCATATTATTTTATATTATATATACCTTAATCGTATTTATTATTAATTCAAATAAAAAAATATAAAAAATTAAATAAAATTTAATTTTTAGTAAAAATCTTAATTAATAATTATTTTCTAAGATTGTTTTGACAATTTTATATGGACCGATATATTTAAAATTAACTTTCTTATTAAATTATTTTATTTAAATATTTTTAATCATAAGAAAAATTATTTTTTTCTTTCCAAAAATTAATTTTCTTAATCTTTTTTAATTATAATACTTATTTATTTAATTTTGTACGAATTTTAATTTTATATTTATTTTTTAATGTAATTATCGTAATTATTTTAAGATAAAAACTATTTTGATATTAATTAAACCGTTATTATATATTTTTTTATAAACTTTTAAAATACAATTAAAATTTATATTTATAAATATTATTTTAATATTTTTATAGTAATGAATATTATAAGCCAATAATATCATTAATAACTTTTTAACTTAATTATTTTGTTCGTAATTAATATATTATCGTAAATAAATTATTTAAATTTATTTTATTCGTTTTATTTATTTATTTATTTCAGGTTTAAATATATTAAATAATTTATAATTTAAGCCGATTTATATTATTAGGCCTTATTAAAATTTAAATACGAATATTAATCCTTTATTTGATATAATCTTTATACGTAATCCGTATATGTTAAAAATATATTTAAAGAAAATATATGCTAATTATTTGGCGTTTATATTTTTATAATATGGTAAAAAATAAAACAATTTCGTAAATCTGTTGACGATTACGAAAATACTATCGTAATATATTTCTGTAATTAAGTTTTTTAATATTAAAAATTTGGTAATAAAGTTAAATATGATTAAATATTATAGTCGTTTTACGACTAATAATAGCTGTAATTTTCCGTATAGCTTATGTCGTCGAGTTTTTACTTTAACGCAAATATCGTATTATTATATAACTTTTTATATTATTAATTTTATTTTAGGAAAAAAAATATATATATTAAAATCATTTTAAGGTTTTATAAATTTATGGATATTTATATAATTAATATTCGTATACTTTTTGTATTAGATCTTTGTAATATTTTTTTAAGATTTATATTTTATCCGTTTTTTGGTTTTTTGGGAAATTATCATTATATTATTAAATTTTCTGATATATATTATTAGGTATTATCCGAATTATCGCAATTTATCGTAAGCGTAAATATCTTTTTGTAATGGTATTAAAAGTTATATGGTTAATTTTAACCAATTTCTTTTTAAGGTTTAATTATTTGCGTAAAACGTTTATTTTACTGTTTTCTGATTTTTTTTTATGGATAATAACGAAGTCGAAATTCGTTAATTTTTCCGCGTAATAAAGTTATCGTTCTGTAAATTCCTTAATCGTAATAAATCGGGTAAAATTTTGATAATCTATATAAACCTTAACTTAATATAAACTTCCCTTTAAAAATATTTAAATTCCCGAAATATTATAATAATAATTATAAATTCTTTATTTAAAATGCCGTAATTAAATTCGGCTTTTTTTAATTTATACGAAAAAAATGTAATAAGGTATAATTTATCTTAATTATTTCGTTATCCGATTATTATGCTTAATGCGTAATCCGAAATATCGGTTTTTAACTTAATAACGCGGTTTAAATCGTATATAATTAATACTAGTTCGTTAATAATTGGTCCCTTAATATTCTAAAATATTTTTTCCGTATCTGGCGTTTATTTAAAAATTTCTTTTCGTAAAATTTATTAAAAATATAATTATTTTACTAAAGTTTCGAATAAATTTCTTATAGTAATTAACGAATTTAAGAAATACCTATATTTCCTTAATTATTATTAACGTTTGTTATTTTATAATTATAACGATTTTTTTAGATCCATTTTAATATATTTTGGGATAATAATATATCCCAATTATTTTATTTCCTATATATGGAACTAATTTTTTTTTATATTAATAAATAACCTTATATTTTATAAAATTTAAAAAACCTTATAAACGTATTTTACGTATGTTTTTTTTGTTTTTAAAAAGATTAAAATATCGTTAAAATAATAAACGACAAAAATATTAAGGTATTTTCATAATATATAATTTATTATTTGTTAAAAAGTTATTAATACGTTTGTAAATCTTATTAATGTAACTAAATATTTAAATAATTTATATTATATTTTAAAGGTTATTTTTTATTTATGTTCTTTTTTAATTTTAATAAGGTTATATCCATTTCTAAAATCGCATATTATAAATTATTTAGTTTTATAAAATTAGTTTTTTATTTCTATAATTAAAAGTAATAATATTCGATTTTTAATAATAATATCGTTTAATTATTAATAATTAATTATAAGTTTTAATTTCTTATTTTTTTAGTACAAAAAATATCGGGTATTTTGCTAGTAATTTCGAAAGTCGAATTTATTTTTTTTGTAGCCGATTTTTTAGGTATTTTTAAAAATGCGTAATTCGTTTTCGTTAAAATTATAAATGGGGTAAAACTTTGTCGAAAATCTTTTTTTAAAAATTATTTTATAGTTTTATTCGCTATGTTCTAATAATTTCGTAATAAGTTTTGTTCTGAAAAACTATTTATATCTGTAATATTATGGTAACATATTAAATAAATTTTTTAATTCCTTAAATTACTGTTTTTATTATTCCAGATCGTGATTTAGTTATTTTAATTTCGCTTTAATAATAATGATAATACGTTATATTTTTATTTAATATCCGTTTTTTTTATATTTTATTTTTTTAAATAATAAGGTATTTGTCGTATTTTTATGCTTAGGTTTATTGCCATTATTAATCGAATATTAAGATCTTAATTTTTTCTTTTTTTATTTATTAATAAAATATATAATAAACCTTACTTAGCTAATTCCGCTATTAATCAAAATTTCGTACTAACGTATCTATGGTAATCCTAAGATTATATCGTAATTCCTAAATAAAACGATATCGAAATTAACCGTTTAATATTATCCTTTAACAAAAATCTTAAAATAATTAATTTCGCATATAATTTTTCCGTTATCATAAGCGAATTTTTAACTTTCGGTATTTATCGTTATATAGGGTTCCAATTTATATTTCCATAATAATCTGAGCTTATTAATTATATTTGGTACAATATAATTTCCGCCTAAAGTTCCGCAATTTACCATTACAATATATTAATACGTTCGGATTCGTATTTCCAAAGTGATAAAGTTGTTAACGTTTTTTATTATTGCGTTTAAAGTCTTTTTTAGGAGTTCCCTTTAATTTCTTTGGGTTTTGTTATCTTACGGCTTTTTTATAGATAACCTTTTTTTTTAACTTTTATTCGAATTTATCGAACTTTATTTATGTTTTTTCGTTTAATGCGTCGAATTGCTATATTTGTCGTTATTGTCGGCATATTATTCTTTTAAGCCGTATTAATTTCTTTTGGTTTTTTTGCAATTTTTTTTATCGAATAAATTATTTTCTTATATTTGCGACTATATCTTATTATGTGTTATTTTAATTATTATTTTAGAGATTTTCTATAAATTAACATATTTTTTGATAGTTTTTTTTTCGTAAAAATCTATAATAAAAGCCAGTTAAAAATAAAGGTCCGTAATAATTTTTTAACAATACTTTTTTACCGTATGCTGGATTAATTCCTTTTTCGTTTGGTAATTATATTATTTATAATAACAAAAGGGATTTTTTTATGAGCATTACTTTTTTTTAGGCCAACTTTTTACTTTAGCTAATTATTAAATATTTTCTGGGGTTATAGTTCGAAATTATTAATATTATTATTTATTAATTTTATTATATCCGGTACGGTTTGGAAAATTAAATATCTTATAATATATTTGAAGAATTTATATATAAATATATTATTTTTATTTTTCGTAATTAAGATATTTTCGTTATCGAAAATGTATAATATATATTTTATTATATCGATCGGGTATTCCGGGCCAAAATTCTTTTATTTAATCCCGGTGTTCATATAATTATCCTTATAGCGCTTTTTGTTATGTTCGCAATACCTATTAAACCAGCCTTTTGGTTTTTCGCATTTTTCGTCGAATTTCTTATTATGATAATTTTTGTTAATTCTTCTGTCGTAAATTTGATATATACTTGGCTTGGATTATGTTAATAATTTTGCTATTATTTCCTTAATTATTTTTGGATTATTTTTCCAGTATAGGGTTTTAATTATTTTTTCGTGGTTTTTTAAGTTTTTTAGATTTATAAGCCTTATATTCTATTTTGCCATAATTAAAGTATTTAATCTGGTTCTAATTATATTTGTGGATATCACCGAATTCCATAAGTTTTGGCGCCGTTCCATAAAAAGTAAAAGGTATATTTCGTTTTTTTCCTTAATTGGATTTATTATATCCTGAACGTAAAGCATATTGTTCTTTTTTTTTCTTATTATTTTTCAAACTGTCGATTATTAATCTTAATTATTTTTGCAATATATTAATTTAAAATAATTAATTGTTTAATCCAAATAATTCTATTTTTTATATTATTCTTTTATTTTTTATAAAATATATTAATAAGGGCGTTAATTTCCTTATTTCCTTATTCCGCTTTAACCGCGAAATTTTTAAAAATTACGGCATATTTGGATATAGATTTTTTTTATCGGAATTATAAGAATTATGAAACCGTTAATCGTTTTTATCCAGATTGCCGAAATTATCGCGTATTTTGTTTTCGAAATTGGTATAAGTTAAAAAAATCTTATTAATAAAGTTTTTTTTATTTGTTTTTCTTATTTTTAAAAAATTTCTTATAATAAGTTCAAATTAATTAACCGCATTTTTTTATTAGGTATATTTTTATTATTAAAACCATATCCGTTAGGTTATTAAGGTTTAAAAAATGAAAGTAAATTCGTACCTAAATTAGAAAAGTTTAAGGGTTGCCTTTTCCATCGTAGGGTTCCGGCTTTTTGGGCTTTATACGGGCGAGAAAGGGTTGGGCAGGCGGCGTAGTCCTAAGTTGTCGAATTTCTTTTTCCAGCTTTCGAATTCGAACCTAAAGCTGCTGAATAAGGGTTTCCTGAATGCTGGTCGACATTTTTATAATGTTGAATATTGCTCAGAGTTTAACGGTATTATTAAATAAAAGCTTGTAACATGTAACCCACTATAAGGTTTAACCAATTATTAAACTTTAGTCGTACGGGTTTATGTTAGCAGAAATATCGTGGGAATCTAAGCAATAGATATAAGAACGTGTCACGTCTCTTAATACCTTATTACTGCAAACGATTGGTATTAATAAGTGGTTTGTTGCAAGCTGAAGCTATTTAAACTATGGAATTAATGAGCGTATATATCCTTGTTCCGTTGGCTGGATCACCACCAGTAAGTTGGTGATCCATCACGTGACCTGATCCACATAGTTTTCTTGGCCTTCCTATTGCGACCGTTTCTAGAGGCCGTAGCTTGTCAGGTCGTAACACTTTCGATATGTATTAAAAAATTTAGCAATATAATAACGGTTTTCCAAAAAAAACCAAAAAACGGATAAGATACAAATTTTTTAAAAAAAATATCAAAAATATTTAATACGAAAAATATACGAATATTAATTTTACGGACATCTAGGCATTTACAAAACTGTAAAACGATTTTAACATATATATTCTTTATTTAAAATAAAAGTAACGCCATAAAAAGTTATACGGCAATACGATATTTACACTAGAATAAAGGCTCGACGATATAAGTTATACGGAAAATTACAGCTATTACTAGTTGTAAAATAATTATAATATTTAATTATATTCGATTTTATCACCAAATTCTTTTGGTTAAAAAATCCAGTTATAAAAATATATTACGATAGCATTTTTGTAATCGTCGATCGATTTACGAAATTTTGTTATTTTTTACCATATTACTAAAATATAAACGCCGAATAACTAGTATATATTTTCTTTAAATACATTTTCAGCATATACGGATTATTAATAAAAATTATCTTAAACAAAGGATTAATATTTGTATTAAAATTTTGGCAAGGCCTAATAATATAAATCGGCTTAAATTACAAGTTATCTAGCGTATTTAAATCATAAACGGATAAATAAATAAAACGGATAAATCAATCTTTGGAAATTTACTTTCGATATTATATTAATTATAAATAAAATAATTAAATTAAAGAATTTTTAATCGCATAATTAACTTATAATATTAATTATTACGAAAATATCAAAATAATATTTGCGAACGTAAATGTTGGTTTCATTCCAAAAACTTACAAAAAAATACGCAATAACGGTACGATTAATATGAAAATAATTCTTACATTAAAATAACTACGATAATTACATTAAGAAATAAAAATAAAACTAAAATTCATACGAAATCAAAAAAGTAAATACTATAACCAAAAAAAGTTAAAGGAATTAACTTTCGAAAAAGGGGAAATAATTTTTTTCGTTACAAAAAATATTTAAACAAAATAACCCAGCAAAAACCTTAATTTCAAATATATCGGTCCATATAAAGTTATTAAGAAAATCTCAGAAAATAATTACCAATTAAAACGTTTACTAAAAGTTAAATTCTATTTAATTTTTTACATTTCTTTTTTCGAATTAACAAAAGATATAATTAAAGTGCATACGATATAAAATAATGTAAAAATGGAAAACGAATAAGTATATAAGGTGGAGGAAATCCTTAATATACGAAAACAAAACGGACTTACCCAATATCTAATTAAGTAAAAAAAATACCCGGATTTCGAGAATATTGTAAGATAATGGACAGCTGTAAGCTGGGTGAGGTGATCTCCGACCAGTCGTAGAGCAGATTCCAAGAAGTGAATGTATTAGGTTATTTTCATTTGGCGTTTCCTATTAGCTGCCAGATGGTAAATTTATATTTGTAAGTGGGTTAATAGCTGATCGGTGGTTGGTCGGTTATTAACCTTATTCTTATAGGGGCTATATTTTTATAATTACTTCCCCTTTTTACATTATTAATTCTTAATAACATTATTATTAATTTAATATAACGCATTTCGTAAATCTGATTATATATACTTGCCGATAATTTACCGTTATATTATATTATAAGTAGTTGCCATAATAATTAATATGTGCCATATTACGTAATTAATTATGTTCCTCTTAGTTCTTTATTATAATCCGTTTTTAACCTTATTTTGTTTACCTTTTTTTTTCCTTTCGCGCCTATATTTCCATTTTTTTACGTATACGTTCCGTTCGGTTTTTCGTTTTTCTTTATTCTTATTTCGCTTTTTTTATTTATTTTACGTATTATTTCCGTTTATAATTTTTTTTTCGTAAAAAGTTCTAAAAAAATAATACTTTAATATTAAAGAAAATTAGGATTTTTTCTAGCGTTATTTTTTCGACGCCGATAATAAGATAAATACCAATTATATTACAAGTAATAATAAACCGTATTATATGTACGTAATATAATATTATTTCGATTATTATATAATTTATGTTTAAATTCCGGATGCCTTAAATTACGTTATATTTAATTATTATTATAAAATTTTTCAAATGGTAAATAATTATTTTTAATATTATTAATATTGTTATTTAATTTCCGTTTAAATTCCGATTATTTTTAAAAATATCGCTTAAATAATTTTTTAATTCGGTATCGATAATTAGGAATTAATCGATAAATTCGAAAAAGTTTGTATTACGGATATCTAGTATAAACGTTCTGACGTAATTACGGTTAGTTATTAACTTAACGTTTTTCGTAAGGTTAAGTTTGTTTTTAATATGGTTATTATTAAGGAATATCGTTTTCTTAATATAATTAAAGTTAATTTTCGATCGTTTATTATAATTACGGAAATTTAATTTTAATATTATTTTATAGGTTTATAAATTTAAATTTTTTTTATAAGTAATATAATTTTTTTCTTATTATTCTGCAATTAATTTCCGATTAAACGTAATTTCAAAATACCCTTATAAATAAGGTAATTTTCGAAAGCCGTTATGCCGTTACGTTTTTTGTTTACGAACATTTTCTACCCGTTTTCCGACGTTTCAACGAAATTTTGATACTTATTAATAACTATAATTAAAAAATAATTTTATCCGGTAAAATAATTATTAAACCTAAATATATTAAATGTTTTAAAAACGGTATTTTATTTCTAATTAATAACAAATTATATTTCGGTTATTTAGGCCTTATTTTCCGTAAGGAATAAAACGTTTTTAAGTTTTTTCCAAATTTTTTGCCCAGTAAATTTAAAAACGTACCCGTTTTTTGCCGTTATATATTTTCTAATTATTTTCCGATATTTTTATGTTAATTTCCTTAATATATTTATTAAAAGTTAATTAACGTAAAATTTAATAATTAAACGCGAAAGTTTATTTTCGAAATAAAAATTTAATTTTTTTTATTACTTATAAGTTTTTGATTAATATACGATAAGGTAATTATTCGTTAAAAACTTAAAAATAATTATATAATTAAATAATATTTTAATATTAATATGAATCTTATTTAAAATTATTTTTTATAATTTTTATAATAATTAAATAATTAATTTCCGATCGGGTTATTATTATTTTACGGTTTTTAAATTATTTTATTTTTATATATATATTTAATTTTTTTTCGTAACGTTATAATATCTTAAATACATATTTAAGGTATTTTCGGGGTTTTTACGTATTATATTTAATAAGTTAACCTTTTTATTTAATTAGATATTTGCGTTATTTTTAATTATTTCGATAACGGATAATATTTTTTATTACTTATTTTTCCTATTTTTTTATTAAATCCGGTAATATTATTTAAATGTTGTTCGGTTTCCGGCTATATTACGGTTTTAATAAAAATATTAAAAATATATTATATATCCGTTAATATTTATTAAAAAGAATTATTTTATATATTTAAGAATATATTTATTTTTTAATCGTAACTCAGATATAAATAAATATAAATTTATTTATTATCTTAATTAAAGTTTTATAAACGTATAACATTAATTATAATATTTTTCTTAAACTGCCCTTATTTTTTCTTAATATTTATATATTATTCGATAAATAACCGTTATTTTTTCGAAACGTTTTTTAATTCCTTATTTTTATTTTTTTAATTTTTATAAAAGATATTTTATTATTTTTAAATAATAATTATATCAGGTTTCGAACGAAAAATAATCAATAAATACGTTCCGCATATCATTATATATAAATTCCGTATTTTGTAATAACTTTATTTAATTATTTTAATATTTATTAAGGTAATTATAGAAATAATATTTTAAAACCTAATAAATATATTTCGTTTACTTATTAGTTTACGGATAATAAACGGTTAATATATGTTATTTTATTTTTTGTTTTTTACAAAATTGCTTTTAAAATTAATTCGTTAATAATTTCTTTTTATTATTAATAATTCCGGCTGGCGTACCGAATTTATATTTAACTTTATTGTAAAATAATTGGGTTAATTTGGTTAAGGTTAAAGTTTTAATTATAAAAATAAATAATTTTAATTTTGTATAACGGTTAATAATTATTAAGATTATGTTATATTTTAACCCGTTTAAACTTAAAATTTTGGGAAGTTTCGTAATAAACTTTAATAAGATATTTTAAAAGAAATTACTTAAAGAATAAGAAGGGTTATAATTATTTATATAGTTTATAACGTATTTTTAATATGCCCTAATAATTCGGATATTATTTAATATATTTTTAAATATCGTGTGTCATATTTTCTTAATACAACTTTTTAATTATTAATTCCAATATACGGATATATCTTATATATCTTATTTTTGGATTATTATAATATTAATTAATTAATTATTTCCGTAAAGCATTTTATATCGAAATTATAAATTTACGTCGATAATATAAAATCTTATTTAAATTCAAAAAATATTTTCCTTTTATTCCGTTTTAATATCCAGTTATCCGTATTAATTCCATAATATTTAAGCCTTTAATTTATAACTTTTAAACCTAATCGTAAAATTATTAAAAAAGTTTCGGCTAAAATATTATTTCGTTTTTGAATAATTTTTTTATTAATGAATATAAAATGTATTAATTATAAATAATAACCTTAATACTAGTTTTATTTTTTCCAGATTTTTCAGAATTTAATCGTAATATGGTTATAATTTACGGTTATTATTATTTAACCGCTAATAATATTATTATTATGATTTATATTTATATTATTATTTATAAGTAATAAGTTCAGTAAATATATTATTTTTTATTTTCTTTTTCCTTTTTAAAATTTCTTATAATCGTATAATAAAAGTTTTTCGCTTTTTTTACGCGGATAGTAATTATTTAAATTTCCGTTATCTAAAATTTACTTAAAAATTCTATAACGAACGAATTTTGCGTTATTTTTATAAAACTCTTTGCTTTTTTATAATACTTTAAATCGCGCTGTATATTTACAACCGTTTTCCGTACGTTTTTCGGCATATTATTCATAAATCCGAATTTTTTAAATAACGTAAAAATTACGTTTAGTCGGTATTAGATTTTAAAATTAAATTACGTAAAACGGTAAATTTATTAGGTTAACCTTTTTAAGGTTACGCGCCGGCGCCTTTATTATATCTTTTAACGTTATATAATTAGTAAATATTTGAAAATCTTTTTATACCCTTAAGGTATTACCGTTAATATTTTAAGCTTTTTATAATTATTAATAATTTTTATTATCTTATAATTTATTATTTTTCGGTTGGATTTAATTTTTATAATTAATATATAATTAAGGGTTAATATTTTTTATATTTTTGTAAAAATATTTTTAATATAGCTTTTATCGAAACGTTTATTTTAACCCTGGTATTTTTAGTATTATTTTAATATCGGAAAATAATCGCCGACTAAAAAATATTTTTTAAGTTTTCGAATGCCCTTTTAATTTTTTGGATTATTTAAATTTTGTTATTTTATTTTTGCCTTATGTCCTTTTTAAAAGCCTAGTAATAGGTTTAATAATACGTAAATAATAAATAATAAATTTTCGATAAAAATCCGGAAATTTTAAAAATTTTATTTTTTTTAGAAAATTTATATTTAAACGTTTTAATAAATAATTAATATTATAGTAACCGTTTATGGATTAACTGAAAATATTTCGCATATTTTTTTCGTTATCCGAATAAATAATTATATTATTTAAATATATTATATATATATAATTAGTTAATCTAATTAATATTTTATATATATAAATTCAAAACGTAATTAACGCGTTAATAAAATTAAATAATATAACAGTATATTTAAATTACCCGTATTACGTTTGGAAAATAATGTTTTATTAATTAATTGTTTTATTTTTAATACGATAATAAATATTTTGGTTAATTTTAAACGATTTATTATTTTTGAGATTAACAGTAAAAAATATCGATTTTTTATCGTTACCCGATTTAGCTCTTTATAATTAACGTATAATCGGAAATTATTATCCTTTTTGGGCATAAATAATATTAGTACCCTTACGTTCGTTTTCGAATAACGTATTTAGCTTATTTTTAGATTTTTTCGGATATATTTTTCGAATAATATTTTTTAATTTCCGAAATAAGGTAAATTAGGCCGAATAAAAATATTTTCCTTAGGATTAGGTTTATTACATATTTTACCCCTAAAAATTAAAGTATTTTTTTCGTTATTTTTTCGGAATATATTTACTGGAAATTGTTTAGATATATAAAAAAGTTAATTATTTTTTATTTTTATTATTTTTCGAATTCCGAAATATTTAGTTTTTCGGCTAAATTTATTAAATTAACTTTATAAATTTATTTACCGAAAAATATTATGTTTGTAATTTTTTAGTTATTAACCTTTTATAATAATCCGTATAATTATTAATATATAATTATATTTAGCAAAATCCTTAATTTAGTTATTCCGGGTTTAGATAATAAAAATCGGGCGTTTTTTAATTACGGTATCTTATAAAGTAAATTTACTTAAATTTTCGTTCGTTTCCGTTATTATTTATTATGCTAATAGAAATTCCGTAAATCTTATAATATTTAATATACGTATTATTAACGCCGATAAAGCCCGGAATATTTACGGAAATTAATTAAAGGTTAAGTTTTTTTGTTAACTTTTTGCTTATAATATTTATTTATATTTCAATTTTAATTTTATTTATACCGTTATGTTTTCCGTCTTTTTTTAATAAATATTTTTTTTAAAAGTCTGCTTTATTTTGACCGTCTTATAAGTATTAATGGAAATAAATTAAATATATATATATTTATTCCGGTTTCTTTTTTGGGTTTATATTTAAAAATTAATTTAATTTATCGTTATATATTATAACGTTTTGTACAGCCTTTAAAGGTCGGTTTTCGTATGGCCGGAATAATAAAGTTTTCGTATATCTTTTAATTTGTAATTTACGTTTTTATAACTTTATTTTCTATAATTATAATATTTATATAGGCCTTTATAAAAATTAAAAGTGTTAGGTTGTACGGATTTATTTTAATTAAAATTAAATCGGCAATTATTTAATTTCCGAATATAAAAACGCTTACGGTCTTTATTATTTTCGTACGGTATTTTTAATTTATTTTAAGGATTTTTTTCCCGAAAGCATTAAAATAAAATCGTTTATTTTTATTAATAATTTTAACAAAAAATAATTAATCTTATTAAATATTTTAATAATATTTTATTTTATTTATTACGTTATTAATTGATTTTAATTTATTATTTTTTAGTAATAAAATATTTCGTAACCTTAATATTAATTTATAAAAATAATTAAAAATAAAACGTTTATTATTTTAATCGTTTTCCGGGCTAAAAACGTCCGTAAATGTTAATTTATAAATTAAGAATTTCAATTTAATATAAAAATTTAATAATAATTAATCGGATCGTTATCGTAATTCCATAAATTATTCCTTATATTTCTTATCGAAAAAAAATAAAATTTACGTAATTTCTTTTAATAGAAATTTATAAACCGTTTATTTTTAATTTTGTTTTATAATTGAAATAATTAAATATAGCATAATATTATTATTATACGTTCGTAATAAAATGTTTATATAGTTTATAACCTATTAAATATAAATAAAGGTATTTTGCTTTAGCTTTTTAATTTAAATTTTTGTAATAATTTTTATTTAATTTTTTTAATTAATACGTATTTGAAAAATTTCAAGTAATTATAACATAATATTTATTTATTATTTTTAGGTTTTTATAACGATATTATAATTAATTTATAAAATTTTATTTTTTTAATTTATATTATTATTTATAATTCGGCTAATTATCGGAATAATTCCAAATATTATTTATTTTATTAATAAATAATTTTTAAATTCTAATTATTATTAAAAAATTTAATTTTTTTTATTTTAAATTCCGGAACGTATTTATTATATTATATCCGTTTTCTAACCGTTTAAGTAAAGGCTATCGGGACGTATCCTTATTATATATATAAGGTAATTCGGAATCCCGGGAATTATAATTTTTTGCCCGTTAAAATTCCGTTATAAATTTTTTCGCCTATTTCCGTACCGTAATCGATTATTCGTTAATTAGGTTCCGATCGGCGATCTTTTCGATTAATAATTTAAGTTCGTTTTGTAATCGGCGAACTTTGTTTTTAATAATTATCGTATTACCTTTTATAGTAAATAAAATAATTATAAAATAATAGATAGTTATAAGTTAAATAAGGTAATTTCCGATTAATTGTAAAGCAAATTCTAAGAAATAAATATATTAAGTTATTTTTATTTAATATTTTTAATTAGTTGCCAGATAATGGATTTATATGTAAGAATATAGCCCTTATAAAAATAAGGCTGGTAGCCGACCAGTTATTAATTAATTACCGACTTATTTATTAATATAAATTTATTATTTGGCAATTAATAGGAAACGTTAAATGAAAATAATTTAATATATTTATTTTTTGGAATTTGTTTTACGATTAATCGGAAATTATTTTATTTAATTTATAATTATTTATTATTTTATAATTTTTTTATTTACTGTAAAAAGTAATGCGATAATTATTAAAAGTAAAGTTTGCTAATTGCAAAACGAACTTAAGTTATTAATCGAAAAGATTACCGATCGGAACCTAATTAACGAACGATTAATTACGGTACGGGAATAGGTAAAAAAGTTTATTACGGAATTTTAACGGGTAAAGAATTATAGTTCTTAAGATTTTAAATCTTTTTATACATATAATAGGGATATATCCTAATAACCGTTAATTAAACGGTCGGAAAACGGGCGTAATACAACGAACGCGTTCCGGAATTTAAAATAAAAAAATTAAGCCTTTTAATAATAACCAGATTTTGGAAATTATTTATTAATAAAATAAATAATATTCGGAATTATTCCGATAATTAGCTAAATAATAAGTAATAATATAAATTAAAAAAATAAAGCTTTATAAATTAATTGTAATATCGTTATAAAAGCTTAAGGGCGATAAGCGAATATTATGTTATAATTGTTCGAAATTTTCCGAACGCGTATTAATTAAAAAGAAAAAGGATTAGATAAAAGTTGTTACGGAAGTTTACGCCAAAAGGCCAGAGCGAAATATCTTTATTTATATCTAATAGGTTATGGGTTATATGGACGTTTTTATTGCAAATATTTAACGATTATACCGCGTTACGTTTAATTATTTTAATTACGAGAAAAATTGAAAATGGAAGATTTATAGATTTTTATTAGGAAAGGTTATGCAAATCTTAATTTTTTCGATAAGGAATATAAGAAACAATTTATGAAATTACGATAGCGATCCGATTAATTACTGTTGGATTTTTACGTTAAATAAAGGTTTTTGGTTTATAAAATAAAGTTTGCGAACGTTTTTAGCCCGGAAAACGAGCGGAATAATAAGCGTTTTGTTTTTGATTATTTTTATAAATTAATATTAGGGTTACGAAATACCTTATTACGGAAAAACGTTAAGTTGAAACGAGCTAATAACGTGGCAAATAAGGTAAAACGTTATTAAGACGTTTAGAAAAAAGCGAAGAAAAACCGATTATTTTTCGTTAAAGGTATTAATAGGGATAAACGATCTTATTTTAATGTTTTCGGGAAAAAAGATTTTTAAAGTAATTTAAAAGCGCTGCGCGGAAATAGTAAAGACCGTAAGCGTTTTTATATTCGGAAAGTAAATAATTATTAATTTAATTCCGATCGGAATAAATTTATACGACTTAATATTTTTGATTTTTATAAGGGCTTATTTAAGTGTTATAATTATGGGAAACCAGGTTATAAAAGGGTAAATTGCAAATTAAAAAGGGATACGAAAACCTTGTTATCCCGGCTATACGGAGACCGACCTCCGAAGGCCATACAGAACGTTATAGTATATAATAACGAATTAGATTAGTTCCTAGACGTGAACCCAAAAGAAAAGCCGGAGTAGGCGTATATATCCAGTTTATTTCGGCTAATAACTATAGGACGGTTGAAATAGAGTTGTCTTTTAGAGGGAGGGTATTTATTAAGAGAAGTACGAGGGACGTGGCGGTATAAATGGATATGGATATCGGAACATAAGTGAATATTATGAGCAGAAAATTAGTAAGAAAGTTTAATTTCCAACTAGTTTCCGTAGATATTCCGGGTTTTATTGGCGTTAACGGCGCGTATATCAAATGTTATGGAGCTTATAAAAATTTTGTTTACATGATAAATAGTAATAAGAACGAACGGAAATTTAAATAAATTTATTTTGTAATATATTGCGATCGGAAAGCGTTCGATTTTTTATTGTTTAAACGCGGAATAAGTAAATTAAGAATTTTGTTAAATATAATTATATATTAATAGTTATACGGATTATTATAAGAAGTCGATAAATAAAAAATTGTAAATTTAATGTTTTCCGGTAAGCAAATTTATATTATTAACTTAATAAGCTTAGCCGAAAAGTTAAATATTCCGGAATTTGGGGAATAATAGGAATAAAAAATAACTAACCTTTTTGCATATTTAAAGACTTTCCGGCGAGTATATTCCGAAAAAATAACGAAAAAGATATTTGAATTATTAAAGGCGGAATATGCAATAAATCTGATCTTAAGGAAAACGCCTTTATTTAATTTAATTTACTTTATTTCGAAAGCTTAAAGCAAAGTATTCGAAAAATATATCCGAAAAAATCTAAATGTAGGCCGGATACGTTATTTAAAAATAAATATAAAAATATTAGTATTATTTGTACCTAAGAAGGACGGTAATTTCCGATTATACGTTAATTATAAGGGGCTAAATCGGGTAACGATAAAAAACTAATATTTTTTATCTTTGGTTTTAAAAATAATGGATTATTTAAGGTTAATTAAGGTATTTTCGAAAATTAATTTTAAGGATATTTATTACCGCATTAAAATTAAAAAAGGTAATTAATAAAAAATTATTTTCCGAACGCGGTACGGGTAATTTGAATATATAATTATATTATTTGGCCTTATTAATACGTTAATTACGTTCCAGATATATATATATAAGGTATTAATTAAATTAATTAATTATATATACGTAATATATTGAAATAATATAATTATTTATTCGGATAATGAAAATATATATATATAATATTTTTAATTAGTTTACGAACGGTTATTATAATATTAATTATTTGTTAAAGCGTTTAAATGCGAATTTTTCAAAAAAAAAAATAAAGTTTTTAAGATTTATAATTAATACCGACGGTTTGGAAATGGACCGCCGACGGGTTAATATTATTAAAATATGGTTAAAATTAAAGTTAATTTATAATATTTAAGTATTTTTAAAATTTGCAAATTTTTATCGGAAATTTATTATTTATTATTCGCATATTACCGAACTTATTATTAAATTTTTAAAAGGGGCGTAAGGCAAAGGAAAAATAATAAAATTCCGGTAACCCGAAAAGGTTAAAAAAGCGTTTTGAAATTTAAAAAATATTTTTTAGTTAGCGACCATTTTTCGATATTAGGATAATATTAAAAATACCAGGGTTAAAATAGATACCTTAGTAAAAATTATATTAAGGATATTTTTATAAAAATATGGAAAATATTAATGCTTAATTATATATTGGTTACGAAAGTTAAATTTAACCGAAAAATAATAAGTTATAGGATAATAAAAATTATTGGCGATTATAAAAAATTTAAAATATTGGCGGCAATACTTTGAAAGTACGGAAAAAAATTTCCTAATGCTTATTGATTATATGGCGTTAAAAGATATAATAAAGGCGCCGGCGCGTAATTTTAAGAAAATGTTAACCCGATAAATTTATCGTTTTACGTAATTTGATTTTGAGATTTAATACCGACCGGGCGCCGTTAACCCGGCGGATAAGTTATTTAGATGCCCGGATTATATATTAAGGGAAATTGCGTATAAAAACGTAATTTTTATATTATTTAAAAAATTTGAATTTATAAATAATATGCCGGAAAACGTACGGAAAACGGTTGCAAATATATAGCGTAATTTAAAATATTATAAAAGGGCAAAAGGCCTTATAAAAGCAGCGCAAAATTCGTTCGTTATAAAATTTCCAGATAAATTTTAAATAACGGAAATTTAAGTAATTATTATTTGCGTAAAAAAAGCGGAAAACTTTCGTTATATAATTGCAAAAACTTTTTGAAAGGAAAAGGAAAGCAAAAATTTATATATTTGTCGAATTTATTGCTTGCGAATAATAATATAAATACGAATCGTAGCAGTAATATAATTAGTGGTTAAATAATAATAATTATAAATTATAACCGTATTATAATTAGATTTTAAAAAATTTAAGGAGAACGAAATTAATATTAAAGTTATTATTTATAATTAATACGTTTTACGTTTTTTGGCGAAAGAATTAGCCAAAAACGAAACGGCATTTTAGCTGAAGGTTTTCCGACAGTTTTACGATTAGGTTCGAAAGTTGTAAACTAAGGATTTAAATATTATAGAGTTAATACGAATAGCTGGACGTTAAGCCGGAATAAAGGGAAAATATTTCTTAGATTTAAATAAGGTTTTATATTATCGAGATAAATTCGTAATCCCGTTATAAGGCGTTTTACGGAAATAATTAATTAATTAGTACTATAATAATTTAAGGGTAGGATATATAGTATATGTCCGTACGTTAGAACTAATAACTAAAAAGTTTTATTGAGAAAATATGGCGAACGATATCCGAAAATATATTAAATAATGTCTGAATTATTAGGGCATAATAAAGTTATGTTACAAACCTTATGGATAATTATAGCCTTTGCCGTTATTTAAGCAATTTTTTTAAAAAAAATCTCGTTAAATTTTATTACGGGATTTCCCAAAAGCCTAGGTTTAAACTGGTTAAAATATGACGT
Source organism: Monosporascus cannonballus (assembly GCA_004154925.1). Classification (NCBI taxonomy): domain Eukaryota; kingdom Fungi; phylum Ascomycota; class Sordariomycetes; order Xylariales; genus Monosporascus; species Monosporascus cannonballus. Next base: position 200,102 of record QJNS01000119.1, on the reverse strand, counting down.
AATTTTGGTAATTGTCGACCGTTTTACGAAATTAAAATTATTTATTTTTATAGTTAAAACCTTAATTGTAACCGAATTAATTTAATTGTTTTACGATAAGGTTAAATGCAAATTCGGTATGCCAGCCGGAATTATTAACGATAAAAATAAGTTATTAACGAATTAATTTTAAGCGGAATTTTACAAAGAATAAAAAATAAAACGGCAAATATTAACTATTTATTATCCGTAAACTAATAAATAAACGGAATATATTTATTAAGTTTTAAAATATTATTTCCATAATTACGTTAATAAGAATTAAAATAATTAAATAAAGTTATTACAAAATGCGGAATTTGTACATAATAATATGCGGAATGCGTTTACCGGCTGTTTTTTGTTCGAAACCTTATATAGGTATTATTTAAGGATAATAAAATATCTTTTATAAAGGTTTAAAGAATAGGTATAAAAAATTAAAAAGTGCCTTAAAAAAATAACGGTTATTTTTCGAATAATATACAAATATTAAAAAAAAGTAACGATAGCTTAAAAAAAGTATTATAATTAAAATTATACGTTTATAGAATTTTAATTAAAGTAATAAATAAATTTATTGATTAAAAATTTTAAATTTAAAAATAAAAAATTTGTATTTATTTATATCCAAGTTGCGATTAAGAAGCAAATAAGTTTTTAGGCGTATAAAGTAATTTTTTCCATTAAATATTAACGGATATATAATATATTTCCAGTATCCTTATTAAAACCGTAATATAACCGGAAACCGGGTAACGTTTAAATAATATTATTGGACCTAATAAAGAAATAGGAAAAATAAATAGTAAAAGATATTATTTATTACCGAAATAACCGGGGGTAAAGTAAATATCTAATTAAATAAAAAGGTTAACCTGTTAAATATAATATGTAAAAATTTTAAAAGTATTTTGAATATGCGTTTAAAATATTGTAACGTTACGAAAAAAAGTTAAATATATATATAAAAAAATAAAACGACTTAAAGATTATAAAATAATAATAACCTAATTAAAAATTAATTACTTAATAATTATAAAAATTATAAAAAATAATTTTAAATAAAATTAAGATATTAATATTAAAATATTATTTAGTTATATAATTACTTTTAAGTTTTTGACAAATAATTATTTTATTATATATTAATTAAAAACTTATAAGTAACGTAAAAAAATTAAATCTTTATTTTAGGAATAAAATTTTGTATTTAATTATTAAGCCTTACGTTAATTAACCTTTGGTAAATATATTAAAGAAATTAATATAAGAATATCGGAAAGTAATCGGAAAATATATAACGGCAAAATGTAGGTATATTTATTAAATTTATTAAGCGTAAAACCCGGAAGGAATTTAGGAACGTTTTATTTTTTACGAAAAATAGGGCCTAAGTAATCGAAATATAATTTATTACTAGTTGGAAATAAGGCGCCGTCCTTGAAACGCTTAATATATTTAGGTTTAGTAACAATTTCGCCGGGCAGAACCATTTTTTAATTATAGTTTTTAATAAGTATTAAAATTTCGTTAAAACGTTAAAAAAACGGGCGAAAAATATTTATAAGCGGGGAGCGTAACAGCATAACGATTTTCGAAAATTGCTTTACTTATAGGGATATTTTAAAATTACGCCTAATTAAAGATTAATTACGGAATAATAAGAAAAGGACCGTAATATTTATAAAAAAGATTTAAGTTTATAAATTTATAAAACGACGTTAAGATTAAATTTCCGTAATTATAACGAACGATCGGAAATTAACCTTAATTGCATTAAGGAAATAATATTTTTTAATAATAATTATATTAAGGGCGAATTTGGCCTTACGAAAAACGTCGAGTTAACAACTGACCATAATTACGTTAGAACGTTTATATTAGGTATCCGTAATACGAATTTTCTCGAATTCGTCGATTAATTCCTAATTATCGGTACCGAATTAAAAAATCGCTTAGGCAATATTTTTAAAAACGATTAGAATTTAAACGAAAATTAAATAACGATATTAATAATATTAAGAATAATTATTTATTATACGAAAGATTTTGTAATAATAATTAATTACGACATAATTTAGGGTATTCGGAATTTAAACGTAAATTATACGGTAATCGAAATAACGTTATATTACGTAAATATAATACGGCTTATTACCGCCCGTAATGTAATTAATATTTATCTTATTATCGGCGTCGAAAGGATAACGTTAAAGGAAATCCTAATCCTCCTTGGTATTAAAGTATTATTTTTTTTGGAACTTTTTACGAAAAAAAACATAACGAACGGAAATAATACGCAGAATAAATAAAAAAGGCGAAATGAAAATAAAGAAAAACGGGAAACCGAATAGAACGCGTATGTAAAAAAAATGGAAATAAAGGTACGAAAAAAAAAAGAAAAAAAGGTAAATAAGGTAAGGTTAAAAACGGATTATAATAAAAAACTGGGCGGAATATAATTAATTACGTAATATAATACGTATTAATTATTATAGCAATTATTTATAATATAATATAACGGTAAATTATCGGTAAATATACGTAATTAGATTTACGAAACGGGCTATATCAAATTAATAATAATATTATTAAGGATTAATAGCTTAAAAAGAAGAAAGTAATTATAAAAATATAGCCCTTAAAGAATAAGGCTAATAACCGACCAGCCATTAATTAACCACCGACCCACTTATTAATATAAATCTATTATCTGGCAGCTAATAAGAAACGCTAAATAGAAGTAACCTAATACATTTACTTCTTGGAATCTGCTTTACGACTGGTCGGAGATCACCTCACCCAGCTCACAGCTATCTATTATCTTACATTATATTAGTAAGTGGGTCGGTGGCTGATCGGTGGCTGGTCGGCTACCAGCCTTATTCTTAGAAGGGCTGTATTCTCACAAATATCTAAAAACCTGCCAAAAACCTTATTAGCGCCTAACATCTATTAAAGAACTCTTACCAGCAGCAACGGAATTACCCGAAATAATGGCACTCCAATCCATAAAATTTAAAAAAGGAAACCCTTGGTCTATTACGTTCCAATTAAAAACGTCCACCCTACCCAAAGCCTGTACCTTAACCACGGACTTTGACTTCAAATAAATAAAGTCGTTAAAATTATCCAGGAACTAAAGAACGTAATTAATAAATTTTACACCCTAGAATTAATAATATTAACGTTAACGATATATACAAAAAAATTACGCAAAAGCTTCGAATAAGGATTTTTCGGCCTTTAATTTTTCTTCTTTTAATCTTTTCGATTCCGCGATATGCCGATTAATTATAAAAACGGGGATTTCCGTCCCATTGCAAAAACAATTTCGGCGAACATATTCTTTATAACGAAAAATCCCGTCAATTATCTAATAATTAAGTTATCGAACGGAACAAAAAAAACAAAGTATCGTATTAAAACATTTAAGTTTAATTAAATTAACCAAAGTAAGTCGTTATTCGGATTTACGGGAACGACGCTTAGATATACCGGAAAACATATTAAAAGTATGCAGAAAAACTTACCAGAAAAAAAGAAATTTTGAAGACAAGATTTCGGGAAAAGGGAAATCGTATTACGACCTAACAAGTTACGGCCTCCAGAAATGATCGTAGCAAAAAAGGCCAAAAGAGTTATATAGATTAAGTTACGTAACAGATCACCAACTTACTAATAATAAGCTAGTAAGCCGGATTATTAACTTATTAATAATAAGCCAGTAAACCGGATTATTAATTTATTGATAATAAGCTAATAAGCTAGAAAAATATATATGTTTATTAATTTTATAATTTAAATAATTTTAGCTTATAATATAATATTATTACTTAAGGCATATTTAATATTATAAGACGTAATACGTTACTATATTTATTGTTTAAATTCCTACGATACTCCTGTTAACATAAACCCGTCGACTTAAGGTTTAATAGTTGGTTAAACCGCCAAGCCGTTATAGGTACGTAATAAATAATTATTAATATGTTAATATTTATTTTAAAAAGGTAATTAAAATTACGAAAAATCGTAATTGCTATTAAAAATGTCATTAATAATAATTATTAAGATAATCGAAAACATATATATATTTATTATTTCAATAATATAAATAATATCAGCTTATAATAAAATATCGTTATTTAAAGTATTTTTAATATTACGAAACGTAATACGTTACTTTATTTATTGCTCAAATTCCTACAATACATCTGCTAATATAAACCTGTACGACTTAGATTTAATAATTGTTTAAGCCGTACAACCGTTATAAAATGAATAAAATATAATAAATTAATAGCAAAATAAGACGTATTTTATTAAACGAATAAAATAAATATACCGTTTTAAAATTATATATAAAATTATCTAAAATAATTATTAAATTAATATTCGGATATATTTTATTATTTGCATTTTATTAATGTTAACGATAAAACTTTTAAATTATTTATATTTTTTAAAAAAACTAGTCGAAACAAAATTAATATATTAATTAATACGATATTATTTTTAATATTAATAATTAAGTTAAAATATAATAATGTTACGACCTGACAAACCACGGCCTCCAGAAACGGTCGTAACGGAAAAAGCTAAGAAAAACTATGTAGGTCAGGTCACGTAATGGATCACCAACTCACTGGTGGTAAACCAATAAGCCGGATCACCAACTTACTAGTGGTAAGCCAATAAACCGGATTACCAATTCACTGGTAATAAGCCAGTAAGCCGGATTATTAATTTATTGGTAATAATCCAGCTAAAGAAAAAAATATATATATTTATTAATTTTATAATTTAAATAACTTTAACTTATAATATTTATTAATATTAATTATTTGCAATAAAGTATTTCCGGTATTATAAAACGTAATACGTTACTATATTTATTGCTTAGATTCCTACGATATTTCTGCTAACATAAACCCGTCGACTTAAGATTTAATAATTAGTTAAACCGCTTAGCCATTATACGTTATAAGCTTTTGTTCAGTAATACCGTTAAACTCTGAACAATATTTAATATTATTAAGATATCGACCAATATTTAAAAAAACCCTTATTTAATAACTTTAAGCGCAAATTCGGGAACTGGAAAAAGAAGTTCGACAGCTTAGGGTTACGCCACTTACCTAATCCTTTTTCGTTTGCATAAAGCTAAAGAAACCGGAACCCTATAATAAAAAAGATAACTCTTAAACCTTTTTAACTTAAGTACGAATTTACTTTCGTTTTTTAAATTTTAATAACCCAGCAGATATAGTCTTAATAATAAAAATATACTTAATAAGAAATACGATTAATTAATTTAAACCTATTATAAGAAATTTCCTGGAAATAAGAAAAATAAATAAAAAAAATTTTATTAATAAAATATTTTTAATTTATACCAATTTCGAAAACAAAATACGTAATAATTTCGGTAATCCGGATAAAAAATGATTAACGGCTTAACAATTTTTATAATTCCGACAGAAAAAGTTTATATTTAAATACGCCGTAATTTTCAAAAGTTTCGCGGTTAAGGTAACATAAGAAGATAATAAAGTTAACGTCTTTATTAATATATTTTATAAAAAGTTAAAGGATAATGTAAAAAATGAAATTATTCGGATTAAGTAATTAATTACCTTGGACCGATAAATTATAAAGGTAATCAAAATTAATAATCGACAATTTAAAAAACGACAAAAAAAAGATAATATGCCTTACGTTCGGGATATAACAAATTTAACCAAAAGAAAAAAAACGCACCCCTTACTTTTTACGGAACGGCGCCAGGACTTATAGAACTTGACGTTACTTATAAACAGGATTAAAGCCAGATTAAATGCTTTAATTATGGTAAAATGGAATACAAAGCTTATAAATATAAGAAATCTAAAAATCCACGATAAAATAACTGGACCCCTATACCGGAAAAACAATTTAAAAATAACTAAGGAAACGATAACAAAGTTATTAACATAATCCAAGCCAAGTACATATTAAGCTTACGACAAAAGGTCTAACCGGGACTATTACGATAAGAAATTCGACGAAAAATGCAAAAAGCCAAAAAGCTAGTTCGATAGGTATCGCAAATATAATAAAAGGCGTTATAAATATGGTTATACGAATACCGAAATTAGATAAAAAAACTTTGTCCCGGAATACCTGATCGATACGGTAAAATATACGCCATATACTATCGACGACGAAAATATGCCGATTACGAAAAATAAAAATAATATATTTACGTACGAATTACCCAAATATACTATAAGGGATTTAATTTTCCAAATTATACCGGATATAATAAAAATAATAAATAATAATATCGATAACTTCGAATTATAACCCCCAGAAATATTTAATAATTAGCTGAAATAAAAAGCTGGCTTAAAAAAAGCAATATCCGCAAAAAAATCCTTTTTATTATTATGGATAATATAACCATTAAACGGAAAAAAAGTTAATTTAATACATAATAAAAAAATATTATCAAAAAGTTATTACGGGTTTTTATTTTTGATTAGCATTTATTATAAATCCTCAAAGAAAAAAAACTATTAAGGAAAAAATACGTTAATTTATAAAAAAAATTTAAAACGATAACCAAAACGATATATAATAAGATGCAATTGCAAATACAAAAAAACAATTTATTTAATGGGGAAAAAAATTATAAAAAACCAGAAATAATTAATACGGTTCGAAGGAATAATATGTCGATAATAACGACAAATATAACAATTTAACGTATTATATATAAAAATATAAATAAGGTTCGATAGATTCGAATAAAAATTTAAAAAAAAAGTTATTTATAAAAAAACCGCAGAATAACGAAACTTAAAAAAGTTAAAGAAAACTTCTAAAAAAGGCTTTAAACGCGACGATAAGAAACGTTAACGACTTTATCACCTTAGAAATACGAATTAGAACGTATTGGTATACCGTAATAATAAACTACAAAGCTTTAGGCGGAAATTACATTATACTAAATATGGTTAATAAATTTAAACTGCCATAAAGATATAAGTTAAAACCTTATATAACGACAAATGCCGAAAGTTAGGAATTCGTTTACGATAACGGAAAAATTATACGCGAAATTAATTACCTCGAAATTTTTATCAAAAGATAATATTAAACGGTTAATTTCGATATCGTTCTATTCGAGAATTACGATATAATCTTAGGATTATTATGGATACGCCAGTACGGAATTTTAATTAATAAAGGGATTAGCTAGGTAAAATTCGCCTTATACTTTATTAGTAAACAAAAAAAGCAAAAATTAAAATCTTAATATTCGATCGATAATAACGACGAATGCAGGCATAAAAATACGACAGATATTTTATTACCTAAAGAAATAAAATATAAGAAAAAAAACATATATTAAAGAAAAATATAACGTATTATTACTATTATCAAAACAAAATTAAAATAATTAAATAACGATTTAAAAAAACAATAACCCAAAAAATTAAAAAATTTAACTAATATATTATTATAATATTACAGATACAAATAGTTTTTCAAAAAGGAACTCGATACAAAACTATTAGAACATAACGAATAAAATCATAAAATAATTTTCAAAAAGGGATTTTCGACAAAGTTTTACTTTATTTATAACCTTAATGGAAATAAATTATGCATTTTCAAAAAATACCTGGAAAATCGGTTATAAAAAGGATGAATTTAACCTTTAAAATTACCAATAAGATATCTTATTTTTTTATACTTAAAAAAAATAAAAAATTGCAACTTATAATTAATTATCGATAATTAAAAAATATTATTATTAAGGATTAAATATTATTACCTTTAATTACGGAAATAAAAAACCGACTTTATAAAGCCAAATAATTTATAACATTCGATTTTAAAAATAAATATAATCTTATTAGGATTAAAAAAATACGAATAAAAAATAATTTTTAAAACGAAATACGGATTATTTAAATATTTGGTTATATTAATAGGATTTACGAATATACTAATAGCCTTTTAGCAAATAATTAATTACGTATTACGAAAATATCTCGATATTTTCGTCGTTTGCTATCTCGACGACATTTTTATTTTTTCGGAAACGGAAAAAGCATATACGGGATATATTTATAAGGTTTTTTAAGCTTTATAAGACGTAAGATTATTTATTAACGTAGAAAAAAGTTAATTCCATATACAGAAAATAAAATATCTAGGATATATTATTACCTTATAACATATTAGGATAAATCTTAAAAACATCGCTGCAATTATAAAATAATAAACGTTAACGATAATTAAGGAGGTATAGGTATTTTTTGGATTCGCTAATTACTATAAGAAATTTATTTAAAACTTTAACAAAATAATTATATCCTTAATAAATTTTACGAAAAAAAAGATTTTAAATAAACGCCAAAAACGGAAAAAGTATTTTAGGAAATTAAGGATATAATTATTAACAAATTAATATTAATTATATATAATTTAAACCGTTCCGTTAAACTAAAAACCGATATTTCGGATTATACGTTAAATACAGTAATCAAATAACGAAATAATTAAGGCAAATTATATATTATTATATTCTTTTCGTACAAATTAAAAAAAACCGAATTTAATTACGGTATTCCAGATAAGGAATTTATGGCCATTATTTTGGCATTTCGGGAGTTTAGGTATTTTTTAAAAGGAAACTTGTACCAAGTTAAGGTTTATATGGATTATTAAAATCTTACCCGATTTATTACGATTACAAAATTTATAGGACGATAATTAAAATATATAAAAAAATTGGCGAACTTTGATTTCGTTATTATTTATAAAAAAAATCAGAGAACGGTAAAGCAAATATTTTAAGCAGGCGATTAAATCTCAAAAAGAAATTAATTAAAATTAATTATATAATTTTTGATACTATTATAAAAGGATATTTACGCTTACGACAAATTACGACGATTTGGATAATACCCAGCGATATGCATCAGAAAATCCAATAATATAACGACAGTTTTTTAACAGATCAAAAAACGGATAAAATATAAATTCCAGAGAAATACCGGAAGAATTTAATACAAAAGATATACAAATATCAGCTATATAAATATCTAGGGATTTATAAAACTTTAAAAAAACTTTAACGTATATATTTTTTTCCTAAAATAAAATTAATAATATAAAAATTTATACGGTAATATAATATTTGCGCCAAAGCAAAAGCTTAACGACATAAACCATATGGAAAATTATAGTTATTATTAATCGCAAAACGACCATAATATTTAATTATATTTAATTTTATTATTAAATTTCCTATATTAAAAAATCCAATTACGGAAATATATTACGATAATATCTTTGTAATTGTCAATTAATTTATGAAATTTTCTTATTTTTTATTATATTACAAAAATATAAACGTCGAATAATTAATATATTTTTTTAAATATATTTTTAAAGTATATAAATTATTAATAAAAATTATATTAAACAAAAATTAATATTTATATTAAAATTTTATTAAGGTTTTATAACATAAATTAACCTAAATTATAAATTATTTAATATATTTAAACTATAAATAAATAAATTAAATAAATTAAATTTTAAAAACTTATTTACGATATTATATTAATCACGAACAAAATAATTAGATTAAAAAATTACCGATTATTTAATTAATTTACAATATTAATTATTACGAAAATATTACGATAATATTTACGAACGTAAATTTTGGTTTTATTTCGGAAATTTACAGAAAAATACATAATAACGGTTTAATTAATATTAAACCGATTTTTACGTTAAAATAATTACGATAATTATATTAAAAAATAAAAATAAAATTGGAATTCGTACGAAATTAAATAAATAAATATTATAATTAAACCAAATTTAAAAAATTAGCTTTCGAAAAAGGGGAAATGGTTTTCCTTGTTATAAAAAATATTTAAATAAAACGACCTAATAAAAAATTCGATTTTAAATATATCGGTTTATATAAAATCGCCAAAAAAAAATCTTAAAAAATAATTATTAATTAGAATTTTTACCAAAAATTAAATTTTATTTAATTTTTTATATTTTTTTATTTGAATTAATAATAAACATAATTAAAATATATACGATACAAAATAACGTAAAAATAAAAAACGAATAGATATACGAAATACAAAAAATTTTCGATATACGAAAATAAAACGGATGTATCCAGTACCTAATTAAATAAAAAAAATATCCGGATTCCGAAAATACCTGGAAATTTGCTAAAAATTTTATTAGCGCTTAACGCTTATTAAAGAATTTTTACCAATAATAACGAAATTATTCGAAATAATAATATCTTAATTTACGAAATTTATAAAAGGAAACCCTTAATTTACTGTATTTTAATTATTAACGTTTACCTTTTTTAAAACTTAAATTTCGATTACGGATTCCGATTTTAATTACGTAAAATCGTTAAAATTATTTAAGGATTAAAGGGTACGATTAATAAGTTTCGTATTTTAAAATTAATAATATTAACGTTAACGACGTATATAAAAAAAATACGTAAAAGTTTCGAATAAAATTTTTTCGGCCGTTAATTTTTTTTCTTTTAATATTTTCGATTTTGCGATATAGTAATTAATTATGGAAATAAGGATTTTTATCCCGTTATACGAACAATCTCGACGGATATATTCCTTATAACGAAAAACCTTATTTATTATTTAGTAATTAAGCTGCCGAAAAAAACAGAAAAAATAAAATATTGCGTTAAAATTTTCAAGTTTAATTAAATTAGCTAAGGCAAGCCGCTGTTCGGATTTGCGAAAACGACGTTTGGATATACCGGAAGACATATTAAAGGTATATGGAGAAAACTTATTAGGAGAAAAGAAAATCTTAAGGATAAGATTTTGGAAAAGGGGAGATCGTATTACGACCTAATAAGCCACGGCCTCCAGAAACGGTCGTAACGGAAAAAGCCAAGAAAAACTATGTGGGTCAGGTTACGTAATGGATCACCAACTTACTGGTAGTAAGCCAGTAAGCCGGATTACCAACTTACTGGTAATGAGCCAATAAGCCGGATTACCAACTTACTGGTAGTAAACCAGTAAGCCGGATTATTAACTTATTAATAATAATCCAGTTAAATGAAAAAAAATATACGTTTATTAATTCTATAATTTAGATAACTTTAGCTTATAATATTTATTAATATTAATTGTTTGTAATAAAGCATTTCCGGTATTACGAAACGTAATACGTTACTATATTTATTGCTCAGATTCCCACGATACTCCTGCCAACATAAACCCGTCGACTTAAGGTTTGATAGTTGGTTAAACCGCCTAGCCGTTACAAATAATTAAACGTTTTAATTTAATAATTAATATTTAAATAAATACGTAATAAAATGTAATTTTAAATTATACAAATTTTTTATTTTCGTAACGTATAATTTATATTATATTTATGTAATAAATGTTTATTTTTTAAAATAGATACTTACGAATAATTAAACATTTTGCAATTTGGGTACGTACGAATAATTAATTCGTAAGTAATTTTATTTTACCTACGCACCTCTATTAACCACCTACGTAAATTTTTACCCACCCACGGATACCCGTGGTAGGAAATTTTAGCGTGGGTGGGTGGGTAGTGCTAACACTAGTATATCTCTCGCTCAAGCTTGATATCAGACAATATGGACGAATAAAATCGTTTCCAGATATTCAGCGCATCGGATCCGTGCATCTGCAAACCGGGCTTTGCCATCTCTGCTAGTTCCCGGCGGTATGTAGGGACTTGTAGCGCCATCTGGTAAGCCAAAGATCGAAACATATTGGCAAGTGACCTCTTTTCCCGATCACCATACTTAAAAAAGAAGTAGCCACAGTGGCGGTCATGTTCCAGGAGATAATCAATAACAGTAGCACATAAAATTGATTTACCGCTACCAGGAGAAGCGTGCACCCATAAGATTGGGTATAACCTGGTGTTCATCAGGTCTCTAAGCTCCTGGCTCATGAGGAAATGGTGACAGGTCCCTGCTTTTCGCACCGCACGCGCGATCACAACAACTTCTTCTGGGGGTCCGGAGACACCGAGGAGGGCCGTAATTAGTGATAAGTCCTTTTCGAAGCCAGTATCACTTTTCTTGGCTGATTTCATCGTCGAGACGATGCTGCGCAAAGCCCCTACAACCGCTACATAGTTAGGATCATCTACACTTTTGAATTTGCAGACATCGTGATGATTGGCCATGAGGGGCTGCGATGTCTCGCTCGGATAACCCAATATTGAAGACTGTTTCTCCAAGATCATAAATGGCATCGGCCCAACACTTGTGGTCAGCGTTTCGTAGAACGAAAATAGCTGAAGTTTCGACGCATGGTGCCGGAATGATTCATTGAGTTCGTCAATTGTTGGACTCCTGCTGGCAAGTTCGGAAACGTAGTCCTTGGGGGAGTAACCGAAAACGGAGCTCGTTAGGATCTTATTGAGAGTCTCAGCAAGGCTCGTACCCCACTGAGGAGTTGCGAGAAACAGAACGGCCTTTATACTGGATACAATACCTCGAAACTCATCATTCATGTGCCCAAGAATGAAAGCTTTCTTAAATACGAGACCGCCCATCAAATGAGCAACCACAATCAAAGGAACTTCGCCCAACCGTTCTTGCCCGTTCTCACCATACTTCATCCGAAATAGGAGATCTTTGGCAAAGTCACCAATGGTGAGGGATGCTTGCTCCTTCCTTGAAGAGAAGTTCGCATTGTATCCGAATGTCAAGATCCGCGCGGTGGACAACTCGGGCTCTTCTGGAAGCCAAAGTTGTGGCCACAAGTTCTCCAAGTCCCGATTGTTGCACCAAGTTCGCAGATTGGTCCCGCCAAGCCCATGAATGAACAGGATATCCACTGAGCGTTCTACAGGCGCATGCAACACTATCAGCCCTAGCGGGTCACTCTTTCGATTCTGTGAGCGCTGTCGGCAGTGGCCCACGGACCTCTGCGATGAGAACAACTGCGCATGTGCATCATCTACTGCACCGTGGTCGGACCCGCGACCTTGCGCGACTATCCTCTCTGGTAACCCTGACGGGGGTGGCTCCGGAAGGGATTGGTGCTGAGGGCAAACAAAATGCTCTGAATGACTGGATGCCGATGTAGATGGGCCGTCTGTGATGATCTTCTTGCTAGACCTGAAGCGCTTCCACTGCACAGCCTATTGTTAACAAACTTTGATTCAACATCATATATACGAGACCCGCTTGTACGCACCATTAGGGTTTGCAATGGGTACCCAATGGGTACCCACGGACTACCCACGACCGTGGGTGGGTAACCGTGGGTGGTCTTGGCGTTTTCCCAAAAATACCCACGACTACCCACCCACGAACTAACCACCCACGGGTACCCGTGGGTATTTTTGAACGCGTACTAATCTGTGTACTAATCCGTATTTCCGTTAAAATATTCGCGTATATGGAGCTACACATTAAAACGAAATGGTTAACCAATAAAAATTTCCATGTCCCACTTATATCCGGGACGTTATCGATATTATGGGTAATTTGGCATTTTGGGTACCCACGAGTGGTTAGTCCGTGGGTAATTTCATTTTACCCACGCATCCCTGTTAACCACCCACGTAAATTTTTATCCACCCACGGATACCCGTGGTAGGAAATTTTAGCGTGGGTGGGTGGGTAGTGCAAACCCTACGCACCATTGTCGGTCACTGGGTTTATGTGAGGCGAAAACTATCGTGCAGAAGGATTTAAAAGGACGGCGGCAGAGAAGATTCGTCTCTCTGCCACCTTAAATTCAGCAAGAATACCGCTCTATCTCACACTGGAGTAGTATTGGAACTATGTAAGGAAGGATCTCTCTTCCGTATGTAGTCCGAGGCCGGGCGTCAGGCCGACGGGGCTACCCCGCACAACTACCGCTGTCTTGTCGGGGTGAAGAGCGCATGTCAAGTGTCGTAAAAGCGACGCCGCTATTGCGTGGCTGGCAACAGCGTTATATATGGTCAATTTGTTACCACGACATCAAGTCAATTCTCTCTTCAACCAGTTGGTGGATTATGCGACGGTTGAAAATGAATATAAACGATGCAGAAAGTACTAAGCTCGGCCCTCGCTCTAAGTCAGGGGTAAGTTAGCGCCATTCCATTTCAAGCACCACTCAACATTCTAACTGGGAACGCTGGCCGCAGCACTGAAGGATGGCGACAAGGTCCGAAGGGTGGAGCAGCATGGAATTCCAGCTGGGGCTCGACAGCTAAACCGATGTTCAGAAAGTTCATGGTTCATCAAGTGCCTATTTTCTCAAAGTTGACGACAACCCTATGCCATTCGCTTATATCTTAATGTCAGACTGGGATGTGATAACTTTGACATGCAGATTTTGAAAACTGACGATACCTCCGGGCGTGTTCCTGGCGAATACATGCTAATGCTCGAGATCTATAATACTATCCCAGGTTTCGCCTCTCAGCCTCGAGGATTCGCAAAGTGCAACGGAGACGATTCTTACTTCTTCATCTGTGATCATTTGAGGATTACTAATGAGCTAACTGATCCCGTGAGACTAGGCCAGAAACTAGCTGAGTTGCATCACAAAAGCAAATCACCAACTGGGCAGTTCGGGTTCATGTAACGATTTTGACGGGAGGTTGCCATTGAACACAACGTGGGGTAGCAACTGGACATCCTTCTCCAAGAAGCTGATAGGCGATATTAACCGGCTAGATGTGGAGATGAACAGCTTCTGGAAAGAGTTGGATGAAGCGATGCAGGTTGCACTCGAGACTCTTATACCTCGCCTGCTCGACCCCCTGACAGCTGATGGACGTCCAATTCAGCCACGCCTGTAATGCCGGAGTTGCACAGATCTGTTCTGTTCCGCCACGGTGTTATGCCTGGCAGTGTAATTATCCTCAGCAAGAATGGACGTTGTATGTTTACTGCGTGGGCAAAAAAGTGCAGTACCTCCATTCTGAGAGGGAGTTCCGCTTCAGTAGTTTTCGCCATTTTTGACCATCGACTTGTCAGAGGGACAAGTAACGGGATTAGCAAAAGGGTAAGAGAGCCTAGACTTCCAAGTAAGTGGTCTAGTGCTGCTAATGACCCAGAAGCGGCCTCGCAGCGCACGAACTTGCCTACAGGAATACCAATAAGTACCCCGATCCGTTGCGTCGAAGAGGCAACGACCAGATATTCGCACCTTAGCCGATGTTTTGTTCGCCCGCGCTGAATCCCTAGTAGGCTTTTGCTAGCGAGCGTGGTGTAGCGGCACTATTGTGGACAAGACGAGCAGGAAACCGAGCGCCCGGAACCTAGTGCCTTCCGGATGGTCTAGACTCTAGGGAGGGACGCTAAGGAGATCTTGCTTCCCGAAGGTGAGATCCAGGGATGAGCTAATGGGGCTCTAAGAAGGGCTTCCTTCTTTGCCCAGTCACATTGCGTGTGGTAATTGCTGCGAAGGGAACCTGTGTACGGTAGCAGATTAAACAACTACCCACGTATTAGGACCATGACTATGGAATAGAGTAATAGTTGCTAAGCTACTGGGTTGAGTTGGTATATAAAAGAGTGTTCCACGCGTTATCACAATGTCCTAGCTTATTGCGGGACCTCACCGTCGAGTGGTCATCGTAATCTAGTCACAATTCTCACACTTGTTTATGGTGCTGTTCAGTCGCTCGTTACGATGAAGTTATCTAAAAGGTGCAGATCCTACGAACACGGCTACGCGACTGGAGCAGCAAGCAAGATGCTGGCAAAAACATTGACGGGTGGCCATTGTTGACCCCGGCCTCGGGGATGTAAACGGCGCCGAAGATTGTTCCTCGTACCTGGCCATGACGGCTACCCCGGTCATAGGAAGGTTGAGTCTGCACTTAGACGAAGCACCCCTTTCCCTAGATGCCAAGTTAACAGTGAAGCACAGCACCGCCATCTCTACCGTGATAGTAGTCCCGACAGAGCCCATGACTGTTGTCGAGACAATGTCCCATGCAGCAAGCAAGACGGAAAAAATCTCAACGGAGACGCGGCGTTTACCCTCAGCACGAGTGTCACGGCTCCACGGAGACCAAGGTTGTCAAGACGACGGAGACTGCCGTTGAGACCGTGACGGTCACTTTTGCATCCATGGCGCCGATAGAGATGCGTGAGGCCACCCCACTCATCGTCGTCCTCGCCGTATCTGAATAGGCATCAGCCTGCTTGTCGTTCGAGAAATACGCTGTGGCCTGCTCGTGCGCTGAGATCCTCCCGACCACCATCACCGCCGACGCGCCATCCACCACCATCACCATGGAAGTTACCAACGTAGTTCGTCCTCTCACATGCTGTGCCAAGTGACGGACAGGGATCCTGATCATTTTTATCAACTGTACAGACATTTGTTCCTCGGTCCTGTCCATCGTCACTGGTACGGTTTCTAGCACAAAGATCGCCACCGTGTCCTTGACGGAACATACCGCCACGACGGAGGCGGATTTCGTGTCCGTCTCGACAACCGCCTCGCAGATTGGGACGATGATGGTGGCACCGGAGTGCTTGACTACCGCGGGCGCCTTCAAGACTGTGGCTACCGAGTATTATAGCAGTCCGCTATGGGTTTACGCCTACTTCATGGGGAACGGCCAGCGGAATGCTCAACTCGTCTGGGCAGGATCCGTCTTCCCCAGTCGCCACGATCCAGAACAAGTGCATCTGGGCTCTGGACAGCGACAACAACCCTTATCCTCTCCAACTCAATCCCGCCCTACAGGTATAAATACGATGCCTGCGTCTCGACCTCGTCGTCGGGTAGAGCCTGGGCCCAGGTCGGCATACAGGAGACCGTCCAAACCGCGATCAATAACGGGGGTAGGTGGGCCATCGTCAGGGGTTGCATTGGTTCGGCCACTGGCAAGCTCTCGCTCGATGCCAGCGGCAGGGAGAATGTACTGTGGTGCGGCGCCCAGTTCTGGATGTCCCAGGGCAATAGCAAGGAATATCAATCATGGCGGCTGCTACCGGATACAGCCCAAGATTGAGGCTATCTGAGCAATAGCGCTGATGGGTTGCTGTCTAATGGAGACGCCGATGATGCGTGAAAGGCTTTTTCCCGGTGCGACGAGGCCTCCATCTATATAGCAGAGTACCGCGTCTAAGAAGTTTAATAGATTTCGCCATTTGGACCGGTCGCCGTTCTAGGGCGTCAAGATCCCTTGCTAAGGCCCGCCATGAGGGTATGAAACCGTATGCGCGACGGGAGTAGTTGGCCAATACCAGGATTCTTCAATCCCCAGGATCTTTATGTGGCGATCTAGTTCCAACCCCGGTGAAGATCTCAAAAATCAGCGAAGTTGAGGGGGGTAGTGATGAACAACCAGTTTCCCTTAATAAGGCCAGCTTCTCAGGTCCGGGCCGAGACCAAATTCCAATCTCTCCCTAACCATCTCTAGATGGCCCAGACGAAGGGCCGCGCCGAGTGCCCCGAGACCTGCCATCCCGGCCAAGACATCATAAGCCCATATAACAGGCCTGACCCCGATCTGTTTCACGATGATTGGTCGGTAGGATATCACGCCCCGCACTATACAGAGGCCCGCGAGAAAACTTATCCAAGACCTGTAATGCAGCTACTCGCGACTAGTGCCGGACTGCGTGGGGCCCATCAGGGATGATGGCGGCGGCCTGCCGTGCTCCTCCTGCCAGCGGGCGGCGAGATTCCTCTCGCGGGTCGAGGACTCCGCGGCCCAGCACTCCGCGTTGGCGGCGCTATACCCTAGCGCGGACCATACGGCGAAGAGCGTCGCGGTCTGCCGCGTCGTCCGCGGGGCCGACGCGTATCTGTCGTGGACAATGTAGTGGGCTAACAGGTCTAAACCGAAGAAAGTCGCGACGGCCATTTTGAGCTCCCGCATCAACACATGCTTCTCTGCGAAGGACTGCGGCCCCCCATTATCGAAGCTCATTGGAGAGGACATATCGATGGGCGCTGCTAACTAAAGATCCCTCCTTGCTAATTCGGCGCAAGAGACCTTACAGTCTCTGAACTTCGCGCCAGAAAAGCAACCCGATATTTGGAGAGTCAATTGTAGGTATTACATATCCGAGGGATTCGGTAGAACCCGGGGAGCCTTGGTTGGGGATGAGCCGATATTGGGGTAGAATGGTTTTAGTCGACTGAATTTCAAGGTTTTCCTTGTTCCCTGAAGTAATTGTTGTAGCGCTCAACTGTACCTGATAAATTAAAACCCCCCTAAAGAAATTTTTGCATGGCTCCCCTCGCACAATGTTCCGTGAAGATTGGCAAAATAGCCACTGCTCTCCAGCCACTGCTTAGACTTTACGCGGAGCCTCGTAACAATGACTATCATGAAGCCTATTTTATTCTTGCTGGCGACAGTATGGCATCACTTACAAGTTACGTTGCATGGCGGCTAAAACGTTCCCAATATTAATCACCTGGGCACACTATTTAATACGTGAGCTCGAAAGGTATGGAAGAAATCTTTTGTTTCAGCATTGTAAAGACAAGCACTATAGCACGCTTCGCGTAAAGGATGCCGTGATATCCCTATAACTAGCGAGACCGAGCAGATACGAGTCCGCATGTTTTGGCTCCGAAATTCTATCTTTATACCACCATCAGACAACTCCCCGTATTATATCAACCCTTCGTGTTGCCACACCGTGAGACCGAGGTAACTAGTACCGGCTGCGGCTCAGACAGAGAATCCGGCGCGGTTTTGAACCCCCCGGCGTCCTTTTCTGTGGGTGGGGCATCAGCGGTCGGTTGCCCAACGCCCGGCTGGGAGGCAGGATCTGGTGTCAGGCCGTACCACGCGACAACAAGCACGCCGAGGATACCGCTCAGGCAGCCGAAGGCGAGCGCCACCTTGCCCGTCGTCATGAACCCGCACATAGTAATCATCAGTTCGTCACTTAAGTTTTTCGTATAAACCCTCAAACACACAAGGGAGAGGGAAGCCCCATAACAACGAACTTTACCCGTCCGGCAGCGGATCCGGGGCCCTGTTCTCGCCGGTCAGATCGAGCAGATCGGCCGCGTTGTCGGCCGTGTTGCCGTTGCCGGGACGCCAGCGGCGCGCACGCGGCGAGGTGGTGTGCCGTGATTGTGGACGCGTCGATGACCCCCTGCAACTCCAGCGGCGTCTCGACGAAGGTCGCAATGAGCCCCGACGCCACGTGCCACTCAATGTGGCAGTGGAAGAGCCAGACTCCGGGGTTGTCGGCGCGGAAGCGCAGCACGGCGTTGCCCTCGGGGTCTAGGACCAGGGCGTCGCGGCGCATGGGCAACGGCGGGGAGGTCGGCCTCCCCGGCACCGGATTCGGTGGAGGTCCCGGCTTCCTCTCCGGACCGGTGGACCGCCTGGAAATGGTGCCCGTGCAGGTGGAAGGGGTGGCGCCCCGGGTCGGGGTTGTTGACGACGATCTGCACGACGTCTCCCTTCCCGAGCACGAAGGCGTAGACGGCGGGGTCCGACGCCAGGTCACCTGTGGAGAGCGCCGTGTAGAGCGTCGGCACCTTCGGGGAGTTGTACGTGATGCTGTTAAAGAACGCGTAGTTGGCGCCGTCGCCCAGGCTATGTATGGCCACGTCGAGCTGCACGACCCTGTCGGCCTTGCCGAGGAGCGGCTGGTTTATCGAAGGGGACCAGGTTCACGTCATCGAAAGCGTCCAACTCATCTACGAGCGTGGGATCGGGAAGAGGTCACGCTTCGTCGTAAACTAGCCAGTCGGTCACATTATAGTTCAAATCTTCCTGTAGCGTGTCGAGAAGAGTCTATGCTTATCAGCAGGAACCGGAGCGAGGAGCAAGATACACGACAATGGGTTCGGGCGTATTGTATCCATGCTGCCAACGAAGGTATAGATCGCCGTAGTTTCGTTATTAGTCGTCAACAGGAAACTGCAGCGCTGAGCAGCGGACAGATAGATCTCTCGGCCACCCCTAGATGGGTATACACACCATCCACTTCAACTATTGCTATGTTATGACCGTCTAACCAGATGTACTGGCCAGCAAACGCGCCCTTATTAACGTACGGACGAGGTGAGTCTTCCCCGGCTGGACGAAGACATTCAGACCTTGGGTATCGTTGAAAAGAGCGGCGTCCGGCACTGACTCTACCCCCGTCGGATTCGATTTGCTGATGAAGGCCGGCAGGGGGTCCGCTATCTGATTGTGATCCCAGTCTGACACTGTAAGTACGAGTTCTTCATCATATTGGTCGATAAAAGGGGACTCCGGATCGTTGATGATGGGCTGTCGTCTCAGGCCATCTGGATACCGCCCGTGCGTGTTGGAGTGGTACCAGTAAGTACCATGCCGGTTGATCTACACGGTATCAATGTTAGATGGCCTTTCGGATCTCATTTAAAGGAACACACGCACAGTGAAGCTGTATATAAAGCTGGAGCCGGGCACAATCACGCATTGCGTTACCATATCAGGTCCGTCCATGTGCGGAGTGCCCTCCTGGAATAAGGCGTGGAAGTCCAAGGAGGTGGACCGGTACCCAGGTTGTTTCTAACACGAATAACTACATTGTCGCCAATGTCCGCTGTAATCGGCGTAGTTGGCCATTTTCCGCCAATACCAGTAGTAGGCCTATCGAAAGCGCCCTCTGGATTCGAAGTGACCCATGTCACTTTAAAGTCATAGGTAACAGTTGCCGCCTCGACGTTGCCCGAATGGAAACAAGAGGGTGGTAATCTGCGAAGCTGTTTTTAGCATTGTGAAGCCCCGCCCGAAGATGGAAGAATGAAGTTATGCCTTTATAATTCAAAGCTGAACTTCCTTTAGTGCAACACCCAGAAAACTGAGGATTATTCTGGGCGAGACAAGATATTGGTTAACCATACTGGTTTCTGTGAAACATTAGACACTTAGAGGAGCGACCGAAATCGGGCTGTTCTCAGGGACTTTGGGGGCACCGGACCATGGTCCAGATGCAGATTCCCATCCAGAAGGTTGGTAATTCCAAGGAAGTATCTTATCAATCAGTAGGACGGGTATAGGAAGCATGATCCATTCATTCCATTATACGACATTCACTTATCTGATCTAGACAAAAGCGGGACATCAAGGGGAAGACTACGGCGTATATCAGGCTTTTCAATTTTCTAAACACCACGGAAATAATGGCGCAATACGTGATAGGTAGAACCGACCATCCAGAGTCACCCAGTTCGTGCCAAATCCGCGAGGGAAAGGAGAACCAGCTAACAAATTCCGCATGCTGAAAGTCAGAATAATGAGCGTGTTGATTAAGGTTCGACTAGCTATATATCTAGGTGGCAGAGGCCTGCTATATATACACAACACTGACAAGTGACATGTCACTGTACTTGTAGCTAGACCTTGACCCTCACTTCAACACCGCGCCCGTCTGGAATAATTTACGTCAAGCGCTGTGATTGCTTCAAGACCAGATATTACGGGATGAGTCGCAATGCATGTTCGGCGCAAGAGTAGTTTCTACCATGTCGATAGACGGCTACCGATTGGTAGAAGCTCACGGCTAGCGCTGATAGCTGGACTGATGGTTGATCAGATTATGCAGGTGGAGCAGCCACATTTTGCTGAAAAAGTGCGTATCACTCAGGGAGATCTGGTGATCTGGCAGTCTGGATAAGGGGCAAAGCCGATGGGCCCAACCCACCTAGGTTTACCCTGACGCGCTAATGTCCAGCTTACTTGTAAGTCAGCATATACGCGTTATGAGGACCACCAAAGATGATGATGGCTTTTCGTTGACGCTTTGACAACAGTGCTCTCAGATACGCCCGTTCTTCCAAGTTCAAAGTACTACAAGTTTAGTCAAGGCAAGCTCCTAATGAGAGGTTGCGATCGCGGCGTTGATCTCAGCGTTTGATGGCTTGGCGATGTAATGCCAATCATGCCAACGAGAGAGGCAGTAATCAAGACGCCCTCTTAAGTTGATCCCCCAATCATGTGTGGGGCTGTCAAAGGGTTTAACCTGCCAGAAGGACCCAAGAACCCTATTCCGCTAAAGCAGTGTTGGACGATCGAATGACTTGATCCCAAGCAACACGGCCATATTGAATAATGCTGATGAGGACCTCCTCGTTTCTTCGGAATGGTCATTCCGTAACTGAAACCTGGTCTCGCTAAATGGATGAAACATTTTTTGGCTCTGCACATTTGCACGATCGCTAAGTCCCGGTAATTGCCCCTCCTAAAATTATCTGATCAATTAAATCAGATAACACCCCTTAACCCTCCGTTCGACCTACCTCGATAGTTCCAATCTATGGGATCATCCGCACTCTTGCACATCAAGGGAGCCGTCAAACCGGGTCTCGTCATGCCCAAGACTAACGTCTTGGCCCGTCCCAGTCTTTCTTGTTGGTTTTCGTGAGACACTTGAAATGGGCATCATTGTCGCCGTGCTACTGGCCTTTTCGAAGCAGACTCTTGACGGCTCAAACAGGGATGTTAAAGTCTACCAGGCTCTTATAAAGCAGGCAAACAGTTGTCAAACTGACCTGCTTGAAGTCGCGAAACCTAACATAGGATCCCCTAGGTATAGCTGGGAGTCAGTCACGGTTTCTCGTTTGCCTCATGGTCGCTGCGGGGCAGATAACCACCTTTTATACCCTGGGGAAGGACGTATGGGGACCCAACGAGTATAACGATGAGGGTGCCTTCGCCCTGGTAGCAACCACCATCATCACCGTAGTCAGCGCAGCGCTCCTTTGTGTTGGGAAAACGCAGGTGAAGTAGCAACTTAAATTAGCCGAAGATGTCGAAGCTCCGTTGAAGACGAGAAGTCGAAGAAGCGACTGGTTTAAGCACCTTGCAGAGAAACATGCCATGGCCGTCCTTCCTCATTACTATGTGCGTGAAAGTATCGAAGTTATCGTCTTCATTGCCGTCGTCTGCTTCTCTGCGCTAGCCACCGCTTTCCCACTCCCAGTGGTGGTTGGTTTAGCTGTGGGTGTCCTTGTAGGATATCTTCCATACAAGTATGTCCCACAGTCCCGAGAACGCACTATAGTCTTTCTAAACTGCTGCAGAGGAGGAAGCCCCGCGAAGTTAGAATCGTTTCTGATCGCTTCGGCTTGTTCGTTATACCTGGTCGCTGCCGGATTGTTCTCACGTACTGTTTTGTATTTTGAACAGCAGCAATAGAGCAATGTCGTGGGTGGCGACGCTGCGGAGTAAGTCATGCTCCGCGCTCCAGTCCTTCTTCTAGTTACCTTGCTTGGGGGTAACACCTCTTTGAGGATGACTCCGTAACTCTGAATCCTCCAGTGTATAATTACTAACCTCAAATGTTGCAGGCCGGGAGATAGACCGGGTTCGTATGATGCTGACAAAAGCGTCCGACATGTAAATGTGAGTTATCCATGCCCCAAAAGCAGTATAGAAATGGACCTCTAACGGTTGTTTCCAGTGCCGCAGTCCAGTGCTCAACGGCGGTGGCGGATGGAGGCTTATTCAACGCCATTTTGGGATGAATCAACTCCACTACTTACGGTTCAGTCATCATGCTTTCCTTCATAGTCATGAGATACCGCGAGTTCAAGGGACACTAGCCATTACTTAAAGCGAATAAGGGTACCGTCGACGCGAACCTTGAAGAGCATTTACCTGGCGAGGCCATAGACAGCCACATGAACGGGAACAAATCTGGAATTATTGGGGAAACGACCCAAGTCTGAGATGGATTGCCACAGAGAACTCCTAGCGCGTAAACAGGTCAATGCTGTGCGATGGTTGGTCGAATGAGCTTGGGTTTGAAGTATTGGGACTGCCATATAATAAAGCAATCGTAACTCAAAGCAGCTGCTAGCAGTTGCAGCGCATAAATTCCCAAGTAATACACTTAGGCAAGAATATTACTCGAAGTAGATAATGGAAGACACCGCACCCTCAGCCGATTTCAACTGGTAAGATGACTCCAGGCCAAGCGGAATGGCACACGAAAGATTGTGTTGTGCTATGCGAAGCAAATGAGCTGAATGTGAGGGACGGGGGGCCAAAGGGAATACGTAGGCCATAAGTGCAAGCCAAGGTTGCCAACGGGAGTCTTCTCTGATCGGTCCATTTGATGACGTGATCTGATCCACCTTAACATTATGGAGATTGATTAAAGGAAAGCTTCGTAACTCAATAATTGCAGTGCCCAAAAGTAAAATAGAGATAATTGCCATCATAAGCACACAAATCTAGGCAGTAATATGCTGAATTTCAAGCTTCGCGTGTACCTACCTGGCGATATGTATTATTGATGGTAGGCTGGACTCCTTTTTAAACGGTAAAATAAGATCAAACCCATAATCGCAGCGTTAGTAATCGGATATGAGCACGAAACGTCATTGGCCACTCTTTGTATCCAAATGGCCACATTAATGGCACCCCGACTTCAAGGTACACCGTGAACGGCTTGATACTTACTATCCAAGGCTTAAATATAAAGACATCTCACATTTCTTGGAGCCAAAGACCATCCCGGTGCTTACAGAGCTGATGACCGCCTCTACATCTCGCTTTTTCAAGGTATTGCCTCACACGGGAGACAGGCCCCATGGATGCCACGGCGAACCAGGCCGGTTCCCCCGAAGCGCCACCAGCCTCGGCCTCGGAACCGCCTCCTCGTGATGGTGACAACAACAACAACGCCACCAGCAGCGGTAGCAAACCATCACTATCAGGGCTACCGGAAGCGATCCCCATCGACCCGGCCGGGGACCTCATACTGGACGTGACCTTCGAGACGTCATCCAAGACCACGACAACGGCCAAGACGTCAGGGGCGCGGAAGACCCCAGCCCAAGCCGCTACGCCGGCGCCGGCGCAAACCCGGTCCATGCGACGTGCGTACCGCGTCGACGCCGCCACGCTCCGGCGGCAGTCGCGGTACTTCGAGAAGCTGCTCGGGGACGCGCGGTTCCGGGAGGCCGCGGACGTGGCGGCGGCGCTGGACCGGCTGGCGGCGCGCGGGGTGCGGCCCCGCGACATCGTCACGGCCGCGGACGCCGCCGAGCTGCTGCCGTGGGTGCGCGTCCTCGATGACGACGAGGCTACGCGGTTCCCGGCGCGGGTGCGCGAAGCCGCCCTCGCCGGCTTGCTGCGCATGTTGCACGGGCGCCAGGTCGAGGGTGTTGAGGATGTTGGTGCTGCTGGTACTGGTACGGTTGCAGCGACTACGGATAAGAATGCAAGTCCGGAGGTAAAGGCGAGCGCGAAAACGGATGCAAGTGCGAGCGCGCTTACGAAGGTGAGTGCAAGGGCGAATGCGAACGCGAAGACAAGTGCGAGCGCGAGTCCCAAGGTGAATGCGAGTAGGAATGCGCGTACGAGTCCGAACAAAAGTGCGAACGCAAATGCAAACGCAAGGGCCACTACGAATGCAAAGACAAGCGCGAGTACGGGGCCAAGCACGAAGCAGCAGATCGACATGCAGTTCGTGGTCGCGCTCGCGGTGCTCGCGGACCGGTTCGACTGCGCGGCGCCGGTGTCGCGGTGGCTGGTGATGGCCAGCCAGTCCCAGAGGTTCAAGTGGCCCGTCACGACCCGCAAGGCTGCTAGCGGGAGGGACGACTTGTTGGCGAACATCATGACGCGAGCAACCGAGGAAGCGCTGCGCCAGAAGATCTTGGTTTCGTGGCTGCTCGACCTTCCGATACGGTTCCAGAACGCCACACGCGAGCTCATCATGAATGGGTCCCGTCGGTGGAGCGCCTTCGCAGAGGATGAGGATGAGTCGCTGGATGCCAGTTGGTGGTACCTTCCGGATGGGCTTGAGCGTGAGTTGTTTTGCATTGTTATTATTTCATTCTATTCGTCTTCTGTCTACCTGCCTAACTGATTCTGTGGCACCCCTATTCCCCCTTTCCCCGTCCGCCCGCTACCCATCACTCCACGCTCATCCCGTACTCCGCACACACTAACCCACCCGCTCCCACAGAGGAACTCCAATACCGACGGCACTGCATCCTGAACACGATCGCCTCGATCCAGCGGCACTTCCTATCGCTGTACGCATCGCGCAGCGGCGGGCGGCAGTGCAAGCTGGGGTACGACTCGAGCGCGGCGTGCGACTCGTACCAGCTGGGGGAGATGCTCAAGTTCCTGACGCACAAGAACCTTTTGTTTTTAGTGGACTTCTCGCCGCGGTCGCTCTTCGACACCGTCCCTGACTGCGCACTGGTGCCCGTCATCGTCGAGAACGGCGGCCTGCTGGCCACCCTGCGGCAGTGCCCTGGCTACCAGGTCGACAAGCACCACTCCAACTGCGGCCTGCGCACGCGCCTGCTGCCCATCCTCGACTTCGTCCAGGGCCTGTTGTCCGCGGGCTCCGTGCCCGTCGCGGCGCCCGCCTGGAGGCGGGATCGGGCCGCCGCCGCGTGGATGCCGCCGGAGACGGACGACGGGGGTG
The DNA here is from genome assembly GCA_004154925.1 of Monosporascus cannonballus. Classification (NCBI taxonomy): domain Eukaryota; kingdom Fungi; phylum Ascomycota; class Sordariomycetes; order Xylariales; genus Monosporascus; species Monosporascus cannonballus. The sequence continues at coordinate 173,644 of QJNS01000119.1, read as the reverse complement.
CTGCTCGTGATTCCGACCCCAGGCCGTTCTGCTTCACGAGGCTGATGCTCGGCGACCAGAGGTTGCGGTTCGAGAACGCGCTCGGCGCCGATAAGTTCGCGCGAGAGGTTTTCACGGCGTCCAGCTGGAATTGGACCGCGGAGGACTAGGCGCAGCATTCGCGGTTTTCCGTTCTATTGCTAGCCAAGCAGGACGCCATCTCCTATGTATAAACCTGTACTGCAGATATTTTAGAATAAGGCATGAAAAGCGATCTACGCCGCAACTTGTATATATCCATGTCCATCAATTCATATCATGCATAGCCTCAGCTGCCAACCGAAGCGCACGAACCCAACCAGAATTATTATGATCTCCAAACCCTTGTAGCACAGCTCCAAACGCCATTGCAATGGTAAGTGACTTGGCAAACACAACACACGCATCGCGACCCAGCATCGCGATTAGCTCCTGAGGGCCTCCAGCCTGTTCCGCATCTGATCCATCATAGCCTCCTGGTCCTCCTCCTCTTCCTCTTCGGCGGCGGCCGCAGGGGTAGGCTCCTGGGTGACGGGGGCGTTGGGCATGGGGCCAGCCTTCTCCATGCGGCCCTTCAGGATCTCGCCGAGCACCTTGTCGACCTCGCCCTCGGCCTCGGCGTCCTCGTCCTCGAATATGTCCTCGTCAACGGGCAAATTCTCGGATACCATCTCCTCGATGACGCCGGCCTTGACAAGCTCCATGCCCAGCTCCTGCATGGTGCCGGCAAGCTGGGGCAGGCGCACCAGGGAGTTGACGTCCTTCATGATGCCGACGCTGGCGCGGATGGAGCCCTCGATCTTGCGCACGGCGAAGGCCTCGTTGACCTGCATCTGCACGCTACTGAGCTGGGCCTTGGAGGTCACGAGGCGCGCGGCCGTCTTGCGCACGCGCACGAGCTCGCGCGCGAAATCGCGCGCCTCCCTCTGCGCCTGCGAACGCCGCGACGGGTCCCGCTGCGCCCGCTTATCCGCCGTGATGATGAGGTTCCGTGTCTTGGCCTCCACGGCGCGCACCTGGGCGATATCGCGGTCGAGCTTGCGGATGTTGGAGCGGATGAGGGCGTTACATTTTCGCATCTGTTATGGGGGAGGGAGGGTGGTTAGTAACGAATGGCGGATTCGGCTGGACGGGCGATTGGATAGGCTAGGAACGATACTTGTGCATTGGGGTCCGGCTTGACGAAGAGAGCCTTGAGACCCTCCATCTTGGGCCAGGTTCAACTGATGCGTCTCGTCGTTATGGCTTCGGTGACTTGTAGAGAACGTTTGGAAGAGGGGAATTGGCACTTCCTGCTCGTTGGAGCAGCACAGATGGCAAACAGCGGCTTCGGTTGGTTTTGTCGGGTGCAGACTACGCGATGTTATAGAGAGTGAGGATAATAATGCTGTGCCAGACATCTGACGTTGGTTGCTCAAGGGGGGATCCTATCGATAAGAAATGGCGGGCGAATCCGGCGGTTAGATAGCGATAGGCTTGGGGGGGCACAAAGTGGGCAGGCCCAAGAACCAAGAGGGAAATGACTATCGGTGAAGTAAGTGGTTATTCGACATGCGGGGGTGTTTACGAGTACGGTTTTACCTACTAGCTGCATAAATCTGTCTGGCTCTTTTGCTTTATCCAGCATCCACAGATACCTGTATTTACAGATAGGGAACAAGTGTTTTCTCCCACAGTCAAACGGGTCGGATAACGTACCCCTAGAGCTACGGTAGATACATGTATATCTATCTGCCCAGGCGGAATACGCGCGGGCGTCACGCATGTCTCTACGCATGGGTGTTTGAGACCCGCGGGGCCAGACCACATGCATGCAAATCCCGTATTTCAGCGAATGTGACTTCACGAATGGGATTAGTAAACGCGGGCAGAGAAAGAGAACCCTGTCTATAGTTTGCGGAGGCTTGCAATCCAAACCCACATGGAGGAGAGAAATGCCTGGCAAACGGACCTATGGTAGGTTGCTTCGTGATACCGCCAATTTAGCACAACGAGGAAACATATACAGAGTGTACTAGCATATCAGTAAGTACATGCTAAAAATATGCATGCTTGAATCAAACATCACCGCTGCATTGTATATTCTATAATCCCACTTCTGAGAGTGCCGGTCTGGCTAGAATCGTTAGACAGATGGCGACCTCTGAGCCCTTGCCAGCAGACTCAGCCCTGCAGGACCTAGGCTGGCTGGCAAGGCAGCTGGAGCAGACGGGGATCAGCTCAACAGACTTAGGTGGGGTACCTCTAAGTAAGTACCATCAAAGCAGGCGGGGTGTTGCACCTTGTGATATATACCTACCTAGGTACTAGAATGCACTACTTACTACTTCAGTAGATGTATCTCTGTATGTAGTGCCAGTAGTCGTATACAAAGTGCAAGGCACCCACCCACCCCCGGCGAACTCGCGGCAAGCTTCTGAAGCCTTCGTGGTGCTTCTATGCACCACCCCTCAACATCAGCGCCTGATTGCCGAATCAAACCATATTTCTTCCCACGCCTCTTCTGCCTTAGCCCAAAAAGACTGGACCATTCTGAAAGCAGCCTCACATAGACTAGGACTGGAAACATAAAGTTTTCTTCCAAACTCCTATTATTCTCAGCCGCTTTCCTTTCCTCATCACAACTTACATACAATAGTCGCATCCGCGAACGCCCTAGCTATCACAACCATACCCCTTCTCTGCTATAACGAGCAGCTCCTCACGGACAAACGTCATCGGCCAGGAGACCCTGTACCTCACCGGATAACTTTTGAACCCCACCATCTCTACACCCCGCAACGAACCACCCCGAAAGAACTATCACCAACCAAGATGGCGCAAACTCCTGAAGGTGAGCCTCCAATTTCCTGCTGTGCCGCGTTTTGCGTTAGCTTCATGTCGCGTTTCCTTTCTCTCGGGTCGTTTTCACGTCATGCTGTCGCCCATAGGTGCTTCGTGAAACATAAGGGCTCTAACCTATGGCTCGTCCCCCAAATAGTCCTCTGGGCCCAACGCTCCTCCAGCTCCGACCCCGAGAAGAACTTCATCTACCTGACCATCTCCGTGCCCGACGTGTCCAAGGAGAGCTTCAAGCTCGACCTGAAGCCCACGTCGCTGGCCTTTGACGGTCATTCGGACACGCTGAAGCGCACATACCACGTCGAGCTCGAATTCTATGCCGAGATCGACCCTGAGAACAGCAAAATCCACCACACCGCCCGCAATGTCGAGCTGAAGCTGCGCAAGAAGGAGCTCAAGGAGGAGTACTGGCCACGCCTGCTCAAGGAGGCCAAGAAGCTCCAGTTCCTGAAGACCGACTTCGACAAGTGGGTCGACGAGGACGAGCAGAACGAGGCTCCCGAGGACGACTTCTCTCAGTTCGGCGGTATGGGTATGTAATCGCTTGCTCGTTGCCTTTTGCATTCTTGCCTCTTTGAGTGCTGTAACTGACTATCCCAATAGGTGGCATGCCTGGAATGGGTACGTAAATTTTGAGGCCGAATCCGTCAGCTAGGGACTCGCACTATGGGCCTGACCAGCGACTGAAAAAGACTGGCATTGCTGACATAATTTCACAGGCGGCGGTGACTTCGGCGGCATCGACTTCTCGAAGCTCGGCGGCGGTGCTGGAGCCGGTGGTGAGGACGAAGAGGACGAGGACGATGATGACATGCCGGAGCTGGAGGGCGACAACGCGGACGACAAGGGCAACAACGCGGGCGAGAAGGATGATGCCGGAAAGTCCGAGGGCAAGAAACCCGCTGAATAGAGCAACGGCTCGCAGCTGCCGTCAAGACAAGGGTTGTTGCACGTTGGCGCACCTTGACCTTCCTTGATGGTCAATCCTAACTAACCCAGATTTGGTCCGGCGATCCCCTCCATGATTCTCGCCAACGACCTCAGTCATGTCAAGTTCCGGGAAGATGATTCCAATCAGCCAGGCCGCGTCTTCTCTCGAACATGATATTTGACAGAAAGTGGTATTTACACGGATGGGTGCATGGATGGATATATCATCGGAAGCTGGCTTATTAAAGTGGTAGCAATTTCAGGGGGAGGGGATACACCGGACTGGACCACTTGACTGACGCTGGGTTCCGTTTTTTTTTGGTGGACTCGTTAGGTTAAGTAATAAACTCCTTTTTTTGCTTCGGCTACTACGCTTTTTCGCTACGTGGTTGGTGAATGCCATGACTGCAAAATATGGGCCCTATGGAGGATTCAATGGCCCTATGGTGACTAATTACAGGTGCACTCGCGTCCTCTACATACGGATTATGCGCTTTCTTACCCTTCATATTCCCGGGTATACGTTCCTAAGGTGTGTAGCTTACCAGCCAATTCTCCCCTAGGACGCCAGACTCGCATACCTTGACGAAGTCCGGTTATCCGAAACAGATCCTGGAATTAGGGTCTTTCCACCTCGACCACGCCGGGCATGACTGATATAGCTCTTCTGCGTCTCCCTCTCACGCCCGGCCCGACAACCTACCGTCGACACCCAGTGACTGACTGGCGCAATGTGTGAGCGATGAGCCGGCGGGGTAGACGGCATCGTCCTGGTCGTCGTCGTATTATACGTAAGCTGATTGTAGTCTCTAGTCGTCTCGTATACGGTCCTTGGCGGCTGCTGGCCGGTTTACTCGTGGCATAGCTTGTAAGATACGCGATGGAACTAAAGAATGCGGTTGTGTAAACACTTACTTATATTGGGTCTCTGGCTGTTCTTATGTTCTTCATCTCCCAACTCGTACAGGTACGCGGGTATGATTAGATATTTAATGAGGTCAGACGAGGGCGCGGCGAGGTGACACATGTGAGAAAAGACGACGTCCCGACGTCATAACTTATGATCATACTTGTAAGCAAAGATTTGGTCCTTACTGGTTACGGTCAGCAGGACATATCTCACTGCATAGAACACATTTATAAGGCTGTTTCTCCTTAAGGTTTATCCTTAAGGTTTGCCGCGCAAAGCTTAACATCTCGACCCTGCCGAACCAGCCAGCGGGCATAAGGTTCATCAGGGTCGAAGCTTGTCGGCAACCACGCATTCGGCTTTAGAGTGAGGCTCTACGGGACTGAGGTACAATCTATCCTAACCGTGAATACTATTGATCAGTCATCGTGTTCGAAGATACTGGGCATAGTATCTATCGTGCAAATTATATCGTGTAATGATTTTCTGTGTATTTGGCTCAGCCTGGAAAATATGGCTTGAACCCAACTGTACCTTGCATAGGGCTGTTTCGTGCAAATCAAGCCTCAGCCTTTCCCATCTTCTGTTGCTATATCGTTCTATTTCTATTCGTGCTTGAAACGCCATGACCATATATTTTTGGCTTTAGATCAGTCGTGGAGTGACGTTTCCGGTGTGTGCCACCCTCTTGACGTACCTCTCCGCTTTGGACATAGCTCTTAAGTATAGCGTCCGTGGCACATAACTGAAGAGTTTGAAGTATCATATATGTCGATCCGAGACTGACTGTCCCAACGCTCTGATCAGATATTCTCTACTCGGTGACCTCTGTCAAGATCCACCGGATACTGCTGCCTTTATGGAGTGTGTCTCGGAAAAAAGGTCTGGAAGAGGAACCAATAACTATTGAGCCCCGCCCTTATCGCCTTCATCATGCTCCGTTATTTGCAGTGATGAGTTTTTTGCCCCTGACACGATATTTTCTGACGAGTGAAATCGACAGCCACCTCTTGACAGGATAGTATAGGGACTTAATGAGCGTATGGAAAGTCAGACGACGAGCCCCCTTCTTCTCCTTGGGTTTGAAGCCATCTTACATAGACATTCACCATATTCCATTCCCTTCCATGCATGCATCCTCGGCCTATATCATTGCATATCAACCCGGGCCATGACCTTTGATTACCCAGTCTGATACCCAAACTACAGGGCGAAGGAGCCACATGACGAAGTAACACATCCAATCAAGGCAGATGCGTCGTATTGAACAGGCGATTGCCCGTGTCGGTTGAGCCTATACCTGTGAACTTGTTCTCGGAAAGCCGGAGAGCGACGACACTGAGACGTATATCGCTGGCAAGTGCATGTGCGAGCTTGCCCTCGGAGACGGCCTTCTCCTGAAGGACGCCCGCCACGGCTACGATGCGGATAGTCGAGTCCAGGCCGCGGATATGGCGCACGAATTCCACGAGCGTCCCACCACTATTGATGACCGAGTCAACGAGCACGACAGCGCTGTATCCCTCCAGGTGGCGGCAGGCGATATCCTCGGCGCGGTCCGCGTGCATGAACACGGCCGAGGAAAGGGCCTCGCTGACGCCGAGCGCCATGGGCTCGCCGCCGCGCATGAGCGCCACGATAAGAGTCTGCTGTTCGCTCAGGACGCGGTAGCCGCTGGTCTGATGGCCCTGGACGTGCGGGGTAGAATATTCCTCGAGCCCGAGTATCTCGGCCAAGTATTCGACAGCCAGATACCATCCCACGCGGTGATGAGCCTCCCTCAACCGGTGCCCAGACACCCGCGAGTCGCGCGTCGGCGTCATGAGCAATCTGGCTGCCTGCTTGCCCGTGGCATCCAGCACCTGGGCCTTCGACGTCGAGGCGGGAAGAGCGCGGCTATGGACGATTGTCTTGGTGAGTTCTTGGTCGAGTCGAATGGACGGGAGATCGGTGGTGGTGAGCCGCGGAGACACGGTGCCCGGCAGTAGCACTTGACGGGCCTGTAGGCCCTCACTGCCTATAGCATTCTGGAGAGCTGACTCCATAGTCTTGCTCCTGAGGTGCTCCTCGCATACGACGACGATGGCTTGGTCGGCCCTGCTCAGCATAGGAATGTCGCCAGGGCTGTCTCCGAACGCCCACACGTACTTCCGATGACCAATTCTCAAGCGGTTAACTATCGCGGCCTTCACAGCAGGAGTAATGACAAATCCGTCTGTGATGCGGCCGCCGCCAATAACATCGACAAACGACAAGCCCGCTCTTCCCAAGACCTTTTCCCAGACGAGACGTAGGCCGCAAGTAACGACAATAGGGCGGACATGCTCTCGCACCTTTAGCTGTTCTAACAACCCGCTTAACTCGTTCAATCTTATTTCAGATGCGACTACTTCGCAAATTTCTTCGAATTCGGCCATGCCTGCCGCCTCTTCATACATAAGCGTCACCTGGCGGAAAGCAGAATAGGAGTAGCCCATTGGACCCCCGAATATCGTCTTCAATGGGTACCCGTAATTTCTCGATGGCTTCCTTTTAGCTATCTTTTCCCAGAAAAGCTGCCCACAGTCGTCGGACGCCAAGGTCCTGTCCGCATCCGTCAGTAGAATGGTCTCTACTCGGTCTAGGTCTGAGGCAAGCAGTTCGTCCAGTCTTTGCATAACACGGCATAGGTTCTCCTCTTCTGTGTGCACGCGGGCATCCCGTATCAATGAGAAGAATCTGGAACCATCAAAGCGACCGCCTTCAGGCACCACCGAGAACAGAATGCCGTGAAGGCGGCAGAGTTTGCGGAGCTCGGTAATCTCGGCAGACTGCCACCGACGAAGATGATCGACCGACAGCTCGGCACGTCTCCGTTTCGTGTCCTCCAGACGACGGCCAGCTATCAATTCAGGTGGCACCTCGAGGTAGAGGATGTGCGTGTAAGTCTCCAAGTCATTCTCAGTCACGACGGGCAGACCCTCGGCTTCGTCCGCCGACCAGAACATGAAGTGCCCAGCGACGACGGCACATTTTCCACTCTTAGCAGATGCCGTCCGGACGGCGTCTATGGCACGCTTGCGCCAATATGTCTTCTTCTCCTCGTCCGATTTCTGGAACGCAAGGAGACCACCAGGTACAATTTCCGCAATCACGTTCGAGCCTTCGTAGAATTCGAAATTGTGTCGGTCGAGTTCTTGCTTCAGTAGATTGAGTAGATAGGACTTCCCAGACCCCGGGAGTCCGTAGATACCAACTACAGTTGGCTTCGGGAGAGAGGGCGGTAGGGTCGCCATCGTCAGCCACCTGCTGAACAATGAGTTTCTGTAATGGACTAATTACTAGCTAGGTAGTAGCCTGCCGGCCTGAATAGTGGTGATCGTCTAGGATGCTCGGCTGCTGCTAGGCGTACTTATCGTCTGGTGGCCCTTGATGGGCTCTGCGGCTTATTGGAGAAGAGGATTGAAGCTCTCTACAGAAGCGAAATTCTTAGCGCAATAGGTATGCTTTAGAATAGGAGAGCGGCGTTATAGCAATTTACAATGTCATTATTACTTTACTAACTAGCCAACGATTTCACTTATAGTCTTCTGGTCCCGTGTTTCAAGCACGGCGGGATTCCCAGTTGGCCAGCTGCATAAATCTGCATATACTGCCCGCTCAAGCAACGTACCACATCTCATTTCTCACCTCACCGGCCCAACCCATTCTCTGCGCCACCTCACGTCCATCATCCCATTTTCAGTCAAAAGATCCACAGCGCATGCCACCTCGGGTTCACCAACCGGAATCCAGTTCATCAGACACGAATCGATTGCAAGCAGCAAGCCCAATCAAGGCGCGGACGCCGCAGTCCCGACACACTCTATAAAACCAGAGCGCGACAACCGCGGGGGCAAACAACGCCACGGCAGCCTTTTCGTCTCTTCTGTTTGACAGCGAAGGAAATGCAGCGCGTAGTCCGTGCCCTCCTCGGATGCTGGTATAGAGTGATGGGCCTCCCGCGTCACACACCATCATGGTACCGCGACAGGCTTCGCGAAGAGCTCCGAGAGCGGCGTGAGGCGCGGACGCCCTTCAAGAAGCTCAGCGAGACAGCGGACGTGTTCTACATCATCAGCCGCTCTCGCCACGACGGCCATCCCATTCGGGACCTGCCTCCCTTCTCGTTGCGCCATCTCCTGATCTACCCCTACATGGTGGGGAAGCTGACGCTGCGCTGGTCATTCTACCGGGCCGCCGCGTGCCTGTGTAGGGCCGAGGCCCGCGTCGATTCTTCTTCCGTCCGCGAGGTCGTCAACCCCGCCAAGGACCGCAAGCTTTACGAAGTCGCGAGCCGTCACTACGTGGATGCGGAAGCGTACGTGCATGTATGCCGCCGCCTGCGGCGTGTGTGGCCTTTTCTGCCTTGAGACATGAGCGGCTCTGACGGATATCGTACTGAGGGGGTGGGTAGCTGGTCAGATCAGGAGCCGTGACTCGGTCGGCTAATACTCCATCAAGGATTCACGCATATTTCTGGTCACATCACTGTGCGGTCCCGGGGTGGCAAATTTGAGGAGCATGTTGGACTGGGAAAGGGAGATCATACAAGGCGGTGAGGGTGCTGCTAACTTCGATAGGCATTCGATGGGGAACTGTGAATAGTCCTTGAATAGTGAACACGAGATCCGAGTAACTGAAACTTTCATATCAACAAAATACGTCTTGTATGGCCTCAAAGCATGTAGTCCCTCAATCTTTTCTCTTAACGCGGACCTCAATCCCCCTTCTTTCTTTAAACGTCCCATTTGCTCCATTTTAAGGATATTCAAGAGTTATACTAGCTAAAGCCAGAAAGCTTACGTGACTTTATAATAGAATACAAGGAAAATTTTGTATTCATAAAAATTTATTATTATATACTAACCGTATGAGTAGTTTAATAATTCGTTAACTATCCCAGCCGTTACATAAACCCGCAACTCCAGGTTTAAATAGCTGAACGTAGGAGCATGTACGTCGGCAAAGATAAATGCACATTTACTTCTAAAGCCCACGGGGCCGTGACGCTCTCGATCCGCACCCTGATGACATCGCCGAGTATGCCCAAAGGCTTCACCATAGTTGAAGAAGCTCGCCGAACAAGAAGTAGTAGCATTGGCACCAACTTCCCAGAACGCATGCAGGGAGCCACAGCATACCCTGCTCCGTCATTTTCCCTTCATCCAAGCAACAACCGACTCAGAATCATGCTGCTTTGCAATGATATTCCAGTACAGTTGATGCTTCCGGGAATTCCTGTACCGAAACCCACCAGCAGCAGTCAGCTTTCCTTCGAGCAAACAGCAATAGCCACCTCCTCCCCAAGCTCTCGGCACCCCGCAACGACATCCCTAAACGGATCAAGCATCATTGCACAACCGTTCTTTAACTGGCCATGGTCCATGCCGATCGGGTTGCTAAACACGACGTAGACACCGTTTTCATACGCCCGAGCTGGCAGCCACTTCATCAACCAGGCCCGGCCCTTGAGCCCGTCGAACTCAAGCACGCAGGCTAGTCGGGTCTGTTTCACGAGCATCCCACAACTTCCGGTCGGACAAATCCAGTGCCGGGATGCGAGAACGGCGTGCACATGGTTTACATGCGGCATGAAGACGATTTCCGCCCCTAGGAGTGCGGTTGCGCGCACGTTCTCTACCACGTTGTTGTCGTAGCAGATTAGGATGCCGGCCTTCCGGCCCAGCAGATCGAAAGCGATGTACTCGTTCCCAGGTGACAGGTGCGCCGAGATGAAAGGGTGCAACTTCCGGTAAAGGGCCAGGAGACCACCTCCATCAACTCAGACGTACGTGTTAAGATGCCATATTTGTCACGTCCGAAAAACCCAGCGAGCACTACGGCCTTAGGTGCTGCAAGCGATTTGAATTAGGGCTTGAACACTGGGTGCGTCCGACGCCGCCTCGGCGATGGAGAGGAGCTCAGTATGCGACAGCTTGCTGGCGAACGTATAGCCTGTGATAGAGCATTCGTGAAGAGAGACGACTTGGCATCCGCTGGCGGCAGTCTGAGCGGAGAAGCGGCGAATGACCGACAGACTGTGCTCCTTGTCGCCAGAGGCATTTTCAAATTGTACTGATGCAATCTTGATGTTAGCCATTCCTGGTGTCGCTCTGCTTACAGTCCCGCCATGGTAGAGGAGGATGCGTTCTTTCAGCAGCAAAGCTCTTATAGTACAATTAATGCGATGCTATTTGGTGTAACGTCTCTGAGAACTAGAGGGGAATACTACGGTGTATGCTAAAAAGTGAAAGGCCATGGAAAACTCTGGAGTACTCGACAGTAAGCCCGCTTGCATATATATGTCCGATGGATCCAAAAAGTTGTTAGAGCGGGAAACGTCAGTGCAAGCAAGGCACATCTACAAGAGCAACAAGCCGTCAGCTGATGGCGACTGTGAGACGAAACGACACGTTAGAGGCACCAAAATGCCATGACGTACGCATAGAATCGCGTGTAGGACACACCTCGGAGTAAATAAGAGATAGATAAATAATCAACACGATGCCGCGAGGCAACATTGTATTGTGCATTAGAGGGGACCCCTCCACGAACTGACCTTAATCCTTTTCTCCCCTTTCACGTTATGTCCCCCGCTCACCAACCCCTGCCCCCCGTCCTCTTTTGGTTTCGTTAAAATCTTTTCCAAATGGTGGTAACCCGTTTGCGAGCCGGGTATAGCAGCACACCTCGTGGCTTTTTTGTCCCTTTCCGCCCCAGCCACCCGTTCTCGGTCCAGAAATAAGTATCCATCCCTTAGTGACCCCTATCCCCCCGCTATCCCAATTAAAGAATACGACAGCCCGGAAGCGATTCCAGGCATGTCCGTACACACGTGTGTATGTAAGTGTATATATCCCATTTTGCCCACTTGTGTCGTCCCTTCTCTTTTCCTGTCGGTCATCAAGTCATGAATGTTATAGATAGGTGGATGCTCGCTAGCTATACAGCTTTCAAGTTCCCTCAGAAATGGAAATAAAACTGAGTCAAATTGCGGAAGGTGGGTAGATAGGCACCAACCCCACGCGACACCCCACGATTGAATCGAGGTGGGAGTGAGGATGGTTAAAAAAAAAAGTATACAAGGCCTCTGGAGGCTGTTCGATCTCTGTCCCAGTCGAGAATGTATATGCTATGCTGTCCGAGAAGCCGCCCTGCCACTTAAAATTTCCAGTCGCGTGTGGCAGGGGGACAAAGGCTTTTGCCGGTGTATAAAGAAGATAAAAAGGTGGTATCAGATGGAAGAAGGTAAAAGACGAAGAGTGAACGCCGATGCCATGCAAAGCAAGAATAATCGAAAACACGGATAGTATGCATCGTGTATAAGAAGGCTAATCGCCAAGTGCAACCAAGAAATGCAATGCATCAAGGGTAGCGAAAAAGGGTAGACAAACATAGGTATGTGACGCAATGGGCTTTGCATTTATTCGGGACGCGGAGAGAATGGAGCAAACAGGGAAGTTCTAGATCATCTCGCTCTTCAGAAGACCAGTGCCCTGCTGCTGTTGCTGGTAGGTAGCCCGGACTTCACGCGGGTGCCGTTCGATCTGTTGTTGTTGTTGCTGTACCTGCACCTGTTGCTGTTGCTGGGCGGAGATGTGGCCGTTATAGCTGACGGGGGGCAGACTCTCGTAGGGAGACGTGCCGTCCGGCGATTTGGCTCCCCTGCCCAGGACGGAGTTGTTCCGGCCTCGACTGACAGACCGCATGCGCTCCGTGGCGCGGCTGATGCGTTCGGCGATCGAGTTGTTAGGGATGCTACGCCCGCGGCTGTGGCCGCTGCGAGATGATGGCGGTGCGGGAGCGGCGATGATCGGCACGATAGCCTCGCTCATCGGGGCGGCGGCGGGGGCGTTGTTGGTGTTGTCCTGATCGTCTTCGTCCATCACGACCTCAATCGTGCCACCTCCTGGAGTGTTGGTGATAATATTGTTGGGCTTGGCTCCTGGGAGGGGGGCCGGAGGGGGAGGCGGCGGCATGGCAAGGTGCTGAAGCTCCTTGAGTACAGGCGGCGGTGGCGGCGGAGGAGGGATCTGGGCGTCTCGCGAGGACTTTCTCGAGTGCTGATGCGCTCCAAGCATCTCATCGATTCCGCGCATGCCAGCCGCCGCGTCTGCGCTCATCTTTCTCGATACGGAACCCCTGCGTGGTGGTTTGTTTGGTGCCTGCATTCCCATCTGGAAACCGGGATGCGCTGGCAGGCCAATGGACGCAAAACCCTGGGGCTCCTCTGGGATAGGAGCGGACATGCTCCTGTCAATTGTTGGACGTGTTGGCGGGGAGTATACGGTGGAGGGGAGTAACGTAAGTGGTGTCATCTTATCCGGCGACCTATTTGGGGACTTATCGGCAGGCTTGTTAGGCGAGGGTTGTGCGGACGATGACGGCGACGAATTTGATGATGTGGGCAGCGGTGGGACCTTTGGCATGTTTTTGTCATCCATGTCGAACTTGAGGCGCATCGCCTTGGGGGTGGCGGGAAGGCCAATCACCGGCCTGTTCCCGCTTCGCGCGTAAGCGCCCCTCGTATAGTCAGCCGTGTGGCTCCGCACGGGCATGTCCTTCGGCGGGACAAAGGTGGTTTGTGGCAGTTCGAAGGCGCTAGGTGGCCGAGAGGTGAGGGGCGACAACTCGTCAGGGTGAGGGATTGGCGGAGCTGAAGGGCGCCGCGCAAGAGACTTGCGACGCTCCTCAAGTTCGCGAGCCGCTGCTTCCTTCTTGGCCTGCCTCTCAGCCATCATCAGCTTGAGATCTCCAGCGCGAGACCGACTTCTCTCCTGTGTAGGCTGCTGGGCTGGCAGTGGTGGTTCCTGTTCGGCCGGAGTCTTGTTTCTCCTACGGCGACTCTCAGACCGGTCCTGCGCTCGATACACGGCGGGCGACGAGGGATCCTTGGCGCCACCGCTGCGGTTGTGCCTACCGCGGAACTGCTCCTGGGCTTCCACAGCGGCACGGTAATCCTCCTCGTCATCCGACACGTAGAATTTGGCCTGCGACGACATCGGCAAAGGGGAGGATGGAGACCTCATTAGAGAACCTTCGCCACGATCCTGGCTTCTGCCACGTATCTCCAGACCCGGCGGTCTCCGCTCAGCGCTCCTACGACGGCGGCTCGACGCACGACTTGACATGCGCGTCTTGGATGGGGACCGGCGGATTTGACTAGTCTTCCGGACTGTGGATGGGTATCGTCCCTCAACGTCAACGGCCGCAACGCGCCCGCCGCCAAGCTCGGCGTCGAGCTGCCTAGTCGTACTCAAATTGATAAGGTCTTCCGGAGACATCGGGATTGGGGATGTGGGAGAGCGCTTGGCTGGCTTCGGCGTCCATTGTCGGGAGACTGACCGGCCTCGGTCCTCCGAAGACTCTCTTGTTCCTCCCTTGCGGGACCGGCTATCGTCACGGGTCCTCGCGACGCGGTCATCAGGACGGTTGCGGCTGCTTTCTCGACTGCGCTGCTTCTTTGAGTAGTGTTGGGCGGCGTCTAAGCTATGTATGTAGTCAGTCACATTCCTGCCGCCGGCGCCTGTGGTATTGGCACGAAGACCGCGCCCCGCGCTCGAATTGGACGTCACGGAGCTGGCGACGGATCCAGGCCCCCGGCGACGAGTGGGCCAGTGAAACCGGGCCGAGGATGTGACGGACTGCTCGGGCGAAGTAATATCACCGCTCATTGCAGCATCTAGTGGATGGAGCCTAAGTTCCATGCCTTCAGGTTTGCGTTCTCGGGCGCCATTTCTGCTGCTACGTCCCTGCTCCATAAGCGCTTGGAGCGACTCTGGTGAAGGTGACGGTGGCGGAGCCTCTTTGCTGCGGAGGACATTTCTCACCATCTTCGGACTGGCAGTTGCGGCTCTTCCAAGCGAGATGCCGACGGAGTACTGTTCGTCCGAAGAAGTCGTACGCAAGTGTTGAGGCCGGGTCACGTCAGGGACAGCGTCGGTTGGGGGTGTAGGGAGATCGCTTCCCGTTGCTAGGTCACGAGGGCGGTTGCCAGCCGGAACCTCTCCTATCGATGGCAAACGTTGTCTTCCGAATCCTGTTGACGGTTTGGCGGACGATGGCGTGTTCAAGGCGCTGCGCTGCGACGGCCGAATAAATGCCGTGCTAGGGTCATGACCATCAGGCGAAACCGCGGATTCTGCTATGGGTGTCACGCCAGCTGCGATGGGGGTTTGACCCCCGTCACCGGCTGCAAAGAACTTGGACTTCTTGCCGGAATCACCGAAAGAAGTAATTAGCCTCAGCGCCGACGACTTCGCAAGATTGCGTTGCGGCCCGTGGTTTAGTCCAGGTGGAGAGAGGGGCGGGCTCAATATTTCCGGAATGGTCTGGTTCATGCTCTGGAAAGAGATTTGTGCCGCTGACGGAGAGGTCCATGGCTCCGTCGACTCCATTCCGGTGCAAGCAAAACTGTTAGGGCATATTAGAATGTGCATTTCTGATGGCAAGTATAGTTTGGGACTTACCACCGGATCGCTAGTTGCTGTTGGCCGTGCTGAACCGCGAACTCCCCCCATTTCTTGATTATCTGGGCTTGTCGCTCCCAGACGCTGGGGAAGAAGAGGCAAAGTAGAATGAGGGCTTCCATGTACCTCCTATGCGAGACGTAAATCTCAATAGCGTCGTTATAGTCGCCCATCCCGATCATGATCGTCACTGCGGCATGCACGTCACCGTTCTCCAGGAGCCGCTGTACATATGCACGACCCAGTTTATGCTGCGATGCGGTACCGCCGATGCCGCTAAGAGCCAACAACATCCAGTCAGACGAAGTCATGTTCTCGGACGTCGTCGACATCACATCGGCGTCGATATCCCCTAGCCACTTAGCGAGGAGAATGCGGCCGGGTGAACCGCTAGGGTGCCGTGCCATCTCATCCCGAACCAGATCCTGTATCTCACCGTTCCATCCGAAGATGATGCTTAGCATCTGGCGGCGAAGGTCATCGTTAGTCAGACGGCTCTGGTCAGCCGACGGCGCTCGCTTGTAAGGAACGTCATGCAGACGGCTTCTTGTGAACTTGAACAGGTCGTTGACCTTTGAATCATCGGGACTGCGCAACACTTCATTCCGTAATCGCGAGGGACGGTGGCGGGATGACTGAGTAGACGAGGTAACGGACGCGGAGCTGACGCTGCTGATTGAGTAGGCATCCTTGTCACCATAGGGAGGCATGGCAGCCGATCTCAGGGACGACCCGGTGGAGATGTACGTGTTCTCGGTCATGCCACGAGACGAAACCGAGGGTGGATAACGGCCCCGTCCTCGAGTACTCGAGCCAGCCGAGGACTTGGACAGTGTGGAAGAGGCCCGGCTTCTGCTGGAAACCGGGCTGGCGGCCACATACCGATCCTGTTCATAGGGGTCCACGTGGTCGTCCACGCCGCGTGCGATCCTTGCAAACGGCGACAGGTGGTCTTCGTCGCTCTCCGAGACTTCGTTGCTGACAGGCACTGATGAGTCCGACTCAGTGGCGATAATGACCACCCCCTGCTCCGGCTGCTCTTCGACAGAAACCGGGGGCGATGGTGGCAAAAGGTTTGCAGGGTGCTGGACGTTAGCAACCATGAGCGACGGCGTGTTAAGGTCGAACTGCTGCACCGTGTTGTTTGCCCCTAAGGTAAACAAGGTCGCACCGGCCCCGTACACGGCGAGCCCACGGACATGTTCAAGGGTTGGTATGCTGTCATAGGTAACATGCTTCGTTCGGACATCCCATGAAATAGTCTCCCTGTGACGGATCATATCAGTGGGCCAATGCAGCTAAGCGCGCGCATAGTGACAGCATGGGTCAACTCACCCTTCAGAGTACTGGATTATGCGACCGTTCTTAGACCAACCCATCCAGTTGGGACCATTCACGTAATTTTCCGTCTTTTTTAGGATCCGTACGACCTTTGCGGGATCGTCGCTGTTAAATGACTTTGCCACGCTCCAGACCCTGAGGTCGCTATCGTTGGTCTGCACAGCCAACATGTCTGATTTCTGGCGAGCAGACGATGCATGCCACGCAAGGGTGGCAATGGGCGAGGGTGCCCTCGAGGTGCTTAGATTATGCAGGATGGTGAACCTGGGCTGGAGGGTCGCAATGAGGAGCGAACCATTCTGATACCTAGGTAGGGGTCAGTACAAGGGACCATCGAATACAGGGTGTGGATCCAGGGGGGCTAGATAACCTACCCGATTGCGAAGGTTCTACAATCTGCGGCGGGAGCGAGTGCCGTCACTGCGATCTGGTCAATAGTCCTCGCAGAGATGTGCTCCGAGGTAGTCGGCTCGAAAAGGATAACGTTTCCTTGGGTGTTGCCTAACCCACGACGTCAGTTACGATGCCGGTCTCGAGACCTAGAAAAAACGTACCAAATGCGACGTTTCCATTTCGCATCCACGCAGCGCAAGTGAGGTTTTCGTATGACGCAAACCGAGCGACCTCGTCACCAGTCATTAAATCCCAAACTATTGCGGTCATATCCACATCATAACTGACAACCAGCCTTCCGGCCCCGAGTTCGCTCTGTGTATCGACAGCTAATAACTGTACCTCGGCGGAATGGCGTGAGAATCTCCTCTCAATCGTTAGACTGTCATGGTGTGCAACCACTACGGAATTGCCCTCTGTAATTTGTTAATATCATCCCCAAATCTGCGGGCCATCATCCACGTACGAGCATATAGGAACATAGAAGCTGTTGCAGCTGTCGGCTCGAAATATTTGATCAAAGAGGTGGGTGAGGTAAAGTCTCTCGGTTCTGCAGCCATCTTCTCTTTTCTCGACGACCTCCCAGACGAGCTCATGGAAGCATTGCGATGTCGGGACACCATTTGTTGGTGACGTGAGGACGACATTGTGGCGATAATATGCTGGCTCGGCGTGTGAGTAGAGTGCACATCAGAGATGGCGCGACACCGGCCCCCGTATAAACACGAGGCGGAGATTCTTATAGGCAAGACCTACGCTCCAGAATCATGGAGACAACTCACCTCGACATGCGAACGTTTCCTCGAGACAGATGCCCAAAGAACCTAGCCAAGCCGGGGATGCTACACAGTTCGGGCGCCTAACATCACACACAACAGCTGAAGCTGTCCGTTCCCGGACGACCCTATTTCTCCACGGTCGGTGTACCAAATTAGCGGAGCCTGAACTACAGCCCAGGACGAGGGATTCGGTGAGGGACGGTGTGTTTATTCCTCGCAGGCGACCCAGCTCGTATGCGCAATTCGAAATACCACTCCTTACCAGCTTCCTCGCGTATGGGTCGCATCCAGTTGAAAGGGGAGATCTCAGGTGGAAAGAATAAGGGGGAAGAACCGGAAACAGAGACAATGGAGGCGGTTACACTATGAGCGTGCAATCTGTTATCGCCTCGTGGGAGCTGACTGCATTAGTGGCAGTGTAACTATATTTGAACCAAGCTTGCCGCGTCGGCGCTTCTCGTATGCAGTAGATCTCTCTGGGAATCAGGCTGGATCAGATGCAAGGAGAGGAAAGATGGCATGGACGAGATGCGAAGAAGCGAAGAAAAGTGTATGCAACCTAATTCGGGGGTGCGAAAGACCAAATAAGTCGAATACGGCCATCGAGCAACGCGGCGCCTAAAGGGAAGCTGTTCTGATCTGTCAATGGCCGAAATAGAATATAAAGGCGAGCAGCCAAAATCCAGAGCGGATATGGTCCGGCAAAGCCAAGGTCTGCATGGCCCAGTAACCGGCAGGGATGTGGATCAGCCATTCCATGCTGAATGGACAGGGAACAGGTGAGTTAGCAAAAAGTGATCAAATTAACAACGAGGACCATGGATGAGGTGACTGGCCGACATTTGCAGTAGGGAGTACAGGGGTAGCAGAAGGTGCACCCATATTTTGATATAATTAGCCTCACCTCACGACATAGTATGGTGCATTGTGGCTCTGTTTCGGTTGCTAGCGATACCGTTCTGCTTGGCCTCATCGCTTGACGGAGCAGACGGGAAGAGGAGTTTGGGGGCTACAGGGCCACTGAAAGGATTTTCCTTCACATGACTACCTGGTCCCTCGTCTCTATGCCTGAATTGCGCGCGGGAGGGCTTTACCGCCTTGTCTTCCATGATGGAAATTAGAAGGTGAGCCGCAAGTCTCCGCAGTTCTCTCCGAGCATACACTTGAAAAAGCACTATGAGTGGCGGTTGAGCTCTTGCCCAATTTATCATGTGCCCGGTGCCCTTGGGGCTTCAATGCTATTGTCATCCATTCAATGCTGGGGGGGAACTGGGGAAAGTGGCTACAAGCTCGCCTGGCTATGGCTTGTTCGAAGGCATTAATGGCTGAACGGCGGGCACAGTTCCCTCATTTGCGCTAGCGAAGTCTCATTCCTGAATCATCGACCGTTGACCCGGGTTCACTCGTGGGATTGGAGAAGGCTGAACATCGCAGCGTGGTTGGGTAAAGACGTGCGGGTTCAAAGGGGGGAAAGGGTCAAGGGATTGGTGCCGGATGTCGCCCCTCGCAGTAGCGCAAGATGCTGTATGAAGCGCTTACGGATGGGGATTGGCTGACTTTGGGCAGGGGTGTGCGTGAAGATGTGGGATGATTGGACCGAAACCAACTCTCAATACTCGGCACGGCGGCAAAAGTGACATGCTAAATGGACGGTGTTTATTCCGTTACAAAGACTATTAACGATATCTCCACAATGACATGCCCCCCGCTTTTCTTCAGTACAAATAGACATCCCGGCCTAAGACTGGACAACTACTATTTCGTACTTAACCAAATAAATAGTTGAAAACCCCTCCAAAGAAAAAAAGGAGAGGGGGAAAGGAGACACGTACTAACCGTGAGCTAAGCCTCATTGAGCCCGTTTAAATATACTCATCTGGTTGCAACAGGGAAGTCTAGAGTCCGGGGTCCAGACTACAGGATTTTGGGGGTCAGCCGAATGCAACGACTACTCGAGCCGAGTATTTTGGCGCATTCCGGATTGAATGTTTTCCATACTCGAGGTATGCATATGCTATCACGATTATTGGAACAAACGACCGTCACTTCTGAAAATAGAAGCCGTCGACTCCATGTTCCTCCGGAAAAGAATGTGACGGCGTATCTCATTGGTTTACAGCCCGCCAGGGTCGGCGGTCCTTGGACCCTTTGAGTACAGTAGAGTTCGCAATCAATGACATGCATGTCAAGTAAATGCAGTATCTCTTTTCCAATTTCTTCTCATCTTTCCCCCCATTCCTCAATTGTCCAATACTAGCCAGAGATTTTCCAGGGCTTGCGCAAATACAACGACTATCGTCGCATGCATACGCAACATGCATTACCCCACCAAAGAACTCGACGACATGGTGGGTTCCGTGCTCACCGATGGGTACCGACATGTCGTCTACGTTACCCAGGCGCATGGGACTGGTCAGAGATTGGTTAGTAATGAAGGTAGTCAGTTTAGCTGCGAACGATTTCGGGAGTAGAAGCCGTCGTGCTCGATGTTATAGTCGTCTCGATGTGACGGGGGGATAGTATTTGGTCCGGACAGAGCTGAAGTGATAGACCAGCACCGGGATTCGAGAAGACGGTGTCCCAAGACCACTACTTCCTGTACACGCGTAAGATCCTACCCGGCCGCCATAGAATTCGCGTTATGCTCCTCACCGGCCCGACCTAAAAAGCTTATAGACGCTATATTGGGTGTGGCCCTGTAGATAGCAAGACTGATAAGATAGACCAGGCCTCGCAAAGACAAGAGAAGCCGAAACCCGTATCTAGGGAAGATTCAGCATTGCTCCCAGAGCGGCCCAAGTTTCGATAAACCCCGGATCATGTCGTCATGCGTGCTTGGGAAGAGAAGAGCATTGACAGCAATCTGACAGCAGTGCTACCCCGGTTTTTCCCCTTTCCGAAACTCATCTGAGCGTTACGACGCTGCCATGTATGTACGGTCATCCGCATGTGTTGTCAGTGCGATCATAGCAGTTGAACGTTCCCGGCTTTCATGCGCATCAAGACGGATTAGGATTTTCAGTAAATTAATCAGTTTGGGGAAAACCGCAGGCAGGTAGCTCAAAAGGAGCCTGGAGTCAAAGCCCCAATGCCGTCAAGGAGATTAACTACGCCATCGCCTCTTGCGAACCCCACACTCGCTATGACGCAGATCTAATCTGCTATATTTAAGACAACGTTCTTTCCCAGCCACGCAGACAATCAACCTATCCCGACATGCTTCGTCGTATTCTCAGGGATGCCCGCTTCTTGGAAGTTGCAAGATGATTAATTGATCGAGTTGTATCCCTGTGCGATGTGCGACTTTAGGTACATACAGCTCAGGCCATATCCCGCGGCCGCCAACATCCTCCAAGATGAGATGTCGTGTACTGATCTGTAATTAGTGTACGTGCTAGTATGTGTATGTAGTTGCTGCTGTAGGTAATGTAGGAGAGACATGGTGTCCACACCATCAAAACAATCCCCCATTTCGAAAAGGAGACTCTTTGCCCCTTGCATAGAGGTAGGTAGCCCCCTCATGCTGTCTTACCACGAGAAGTGCAAATCTGCAACCACTTTGCTCTTTTCCGGACGTCGTTGCCCAAACACTCGGTACTCTGCTCCGTCATCGGTCCCCGGGGCCCGTTAAGACAGCCGCCCGTGCTCGCCTCGTGTTCTCGAGTCACCGGGCCTGCGGTGATTCGGTCACAACACATCTTGGCGACTCGATGTTGGTTCAGTCCGAATGACCTGTAACAACACGAAACGCCACCGCGGCCCACCATGCTGAATATATATACCTCAGTAGACCACAGAAATGCAATCTTACGGCACGGACGCAGAAATACGAAATGGCCAATGCCACTGTGTGTATCTTGCCTGCGATGACACCTTGCGAGGCTACAACTGCCATCTTGGATCTACAACATAACGAAGGCAATGCGATTAAATAAAACATCGAGGTTAGGTATTCTAATAAATCAATTTCAGTAGCGGGGTGCATGAGAGGCCTGAGCTCTGAGTTAGACTAGACTGCTTCCTTGCTTGAATCCATTACTTGTGTCGATTGACCGCCGGTGCGAATGACATGCAAGCAGCATGCAAGCAAGACCGCGGCGGGAGCGGGAACGCTCGGGAGCAATAAGCCTGATGAACCTTGCTCCTGCTTGTGATCCTGCGGGGGCTAAAACCGAGACAGCTCGTGCGCAGCGAGCCGAACCACGCCCCACGATGATCCCCTGAATGTATCCCACCCGCAGCTTTAAAAGCTTAGCGAACAAGGCTCGGACCAGATACCAAATAACGCCGCACCGTATAACCAAAGTTACCTATGCGTAATTATTACTCTGCTTTCAAACATTCTGCCTGCACAACGTCGTAACCATACCAAGTTGCATATCATCGCCGTTTGCGGTGAATGGTTCGTCATATCAACTTCTCCCCAGACCAGCAACGTTTGATTTGATTTCTTTCCTCCGGTGATCGTACCAAATATTATTATTCAAACTGTATGCTGGATATACCTATATTTAGATGGATCTATCTTGCGCGCATTCTACCAGAGCCGTCGTTCTTACAACGAAACAGCCGTCCGAGTTGAAGGAGAATATTGCCTCTAGTTCTGCAACGGGCGATATGGTCAGTACTGCGTGACAGACGATTCTAGCGAGATTACAATGGACATCTCCAATCCGTACGGTACCTAAACTTCTAACATGCTCTGGAGCTTATAACCTGCCTACTAATAACAGTCATTCAGTTATCTCATCTCCCCTCCCGTCTCGTCTCACCCCGTCCTGTTAGCTAATCTCCCTAGCACATCTACTCAGGAGAGACGGGGAGCGTGATACTAGACGTAGATATCTCTCAGGCTTTTATGCCTTGGGGAAAAAGAACCCGACCCTGGTGCCGAAATTAGCTGATCTGATAACCGACTCTAATCTCAAGGTCATCAGGAGCTCGCTACCCCCGTTGGCCCTGGCAGCGTAAGTTGTGGGTGCGAAATTGATACACTCGATACCCTCGAACTTCTCCTCTTGTGTCAAAAGCAAACATGGGCTGGCATGGCCATTCAAGCCTTGAGGCGGCGGACTCGAACTGGTAGACCCTCATTGTTTGTATTCCCGAGAGGCAGAGTTCGGTAGCAAGCGACAAGTAGAGCATTTCATTCCAACTACAGAACACGTAGAGCAACAAGCGGCCTCACCGAGCAAGCTGGTCAGACACTGGGGCATGGTCTCGTCTGGAGCCGTCGGTTATCGCTATCCGTCCAACCAAAGCCAGAGAGGCCTTCACCGTTGACAAATCAGGGGTGGGCAGGCCAACACAGGGCGGATAGAGATTTATTGGGCGCCAACCTCGTGATAGGATCTGGAGGCCGTTATTCCTAATCTCGCACTACGTATCTGCCTGCCTAACTTAATTCTCAGTGCCAACTTTTCAATACACGTATTGCCCGTCAGCGTCCGTCGACCGTGTGACGCAAGTCACATTCTTAAGCGCCCCCACCGATGCCTGAATATTCCTTGGGCTGCCTAGAAATCCATCGAAATCTCTTGCCGTCACAAGCAAAGGACACCAACACGAGCTGACGCACTCTGGGTTATCGACACTAGCTACTAGGTCATTATCACAACCCTAATTATGTCGTCACAATCCTACCTCCGTCTACGGCCGACCCACCATCGGAAGGATAAGAATATGTGTGATAAGGGCTGCCGGTCACATCACCTAACGGGTTCAGCCGCACCAGATCTGGAAAAAAGGCGGTGATCAGCTTAATGGGATATCCCCTGTCTTCACAAAAAGTCCCATCGACTTGCACAGCAGATCCTACGTGGCCCATCTCGCTTTACCTGGCAGGGCGGGCAGCAGCTCGCATATGTTGCAAGCTTGCGCCAAGTTATCAGTGAACGTGAAGATCTTCCGCTTCTGTCCCAATGTGCCCTATCCGATTGCCCTGCTAGGTTTAGGTCTTGCGGGGCACTGGCGGTTGTGCGTTCCTGTCGCTTCCGATGTACCGTAGAATGTACCGTAGAATGCCTGCCCCGAGGGGACTCACTATTTCCGAGCGTGTCAAGGACTCTAGGTGTGCCATTGTCAGATAGATTATCCGCTTGAAAAGACTCTTGATGATTATCGATATTAAGCTTCAATTCGATGCTGCACAACTCCAATCCGGGAATATAGGGGCGCCTCGCCGCCGCCATGGCTCTTTTCCACCGCCTCAATCACACCTTATCATCCACAACCGCGAGCATCAGCCACTCCCTACCAATGGGGGCCTATGTTGCGGAGAATTTCGATGTGGGCCTCTCAGACACTCCCGGCCAATGGCAAAAACCTTCCAACACCAACAGCCGAATTCGCCTTTCGCCAGGCCCTCGCATCACACACACCCACTACAGATGCACGCACACAGACCCTAACATGTTACTTCAACCAAAATCTCCCTGACCTAAACCCTAACACGTCCCGTCGGTGCGCCGTATCCTGTGATCACCACACACCACGTCGGTGTATCACCTCGGCGCTACTGATAGAGGCAATCCGTAGGCGGGCCGGGATCAGCAGCCAATCCTTGTTGCCGGAGCAAGTCCCAGGAGTTTTCCATGCAAGCTTGGCAGTGTGGTAAGCACCACAACAACCAAGTCCCTGTGGCGTCTAAAAACGCCACGAAATGGTTTGACTCATCAGTCCCTCTCGCCTGCGTCGTCAGAAGACGCGGCACTCTATCGCAGCGTTCGCCTATGAGCGCGCTTCGCGATGCATCGGTGCCCTTCGTGCGAGGCGGTGGTGTTCCTCTTTATGAATAACACTTATTACTCATATGGGGGGCATCATCGGGTATCATTGTAACAATAAAAGCGGTAGAATGCTGTGGCAACAGTTAGCGCGCTGGTCATTGGCCGAGGCCCATAGCGTATTCAGAATGACTCACCATTTCATTAAGTCGTGACCTCGTAACTCTTGCGCTCACTCGGCGCCGGCCTCGGTGATGGGGGCCATGTCGCCCTTCTTAGGCTTGGGGCTCTTCTTAGAGTACGAGGTGCGCGCGCGGCTCTTCTTGAAGGCCTGGCGCCGGCGATCCCGCTCGTTGACGACCAGCATCCGGATGGCCTCACGCTGCAGCGCCATCTGCTGGTGCTGCATCTCGAGCATCTCCTGCTCGGTGATGAACGGGGACGCCGATGCGTTGCTGCTGGCGCCCGAGAGGGTCTGCCCGTCCTCCTCCGTCGCCGCGTCGCAGATCAGTAGATCGTCGTCCGAGAGGTACGAGGAGGCGCGCTCTTCTTCGGGCGAGGAGCTCATCAGGGATGCGCGCTGCGGCCACGATGGGTAGGCGCAGCTGGACTGGTGGTAAGACAAAGACGTGCTCCGTGACAGGTAACTGCCGGAGCCGATGTCCATCGGTTGCGCGACGGAGCTCATCGAGCTGTATGACCCGTAGGAGCCGTACATTGTGGGTTTAGTGGCGACGGTTCGAATCGTCTTTCTGCGTCGGATGTGATGTTGTGGTATGAAAACGAAGTCTTCTCTTTCGTGGCACCGCCGTTGACTGTAGGTACGCGTACTTGCAAATAAAACTCAAAAAGAGCTTTCAGCGGTAGTTCGTTAATAGGGGGTATCTCGTACGTAGTTCGTAGCTACGCTCACGTCAAGCGAACGAAGCCAGTTTGCTATGGTATATTTTCCTGGGGAAGCAGGGAGGGGGACCCGTGAACGATCGCATGGCGAGGCGTGAGAACAGATATATAGCGGCCTGGCGAGAGAGAATCATTTTGACCCCCGGATAGGTAACCCACGGCTACGGGGGTACTCGGTATCAAGTTCCTAGCTTCCCCCACGCCCGGTACAATTGGCGGTTTGACCGCTGCTTCGACAGGGGAGGGGGGTGGGCGGAGTGTCAGCCTAGACCGCCTCGCGAGGGACGGAGTCAGCAGCATTCCCAAACCCTGTCATCCAATCAACCGGGCCACAGCTCATCATCACAGTTACGGTTAATCTACAGACCCCCTTTTCGCTTTCCATCCATTCATCCTGCCCGTGGCCTGGAATTTTATCTGTTGTAACCACTCCACCCCCCCCCTCCCTCCCCACCAGCCAACAGAGCAAGGAGCCCAGAGACAATCTCTCGCAGCGAGCTGCCCGAGAAGAGATAGCGATGATCCTCTCCCATCTCTGTGTCCCCCCAACCGGTGTCGGGCTGGCTCCAGCCCTACAGTCCCTTTTGCTTATCTGCCCTATCTGCGTGTGTGGTGACCGCTAACCCGAGTTGACCTTGACTGACTGCCGCGACGGGCAGCTCGCAAAAAAGGGCAAGATATAGACTCATCACTAATCAGGATCCCTGTTCCAACGGTTGCGGGCTGAGTAGAAGGATGCCAGCTTTGCTTACATTCGTACAGTAAGCCGCAGTAAAATCGAAAATAGTTACCACCAGTAATGCTCACACGCATTCTCGGTATGTTTGTTGGGTGTTTGGTTTCGGGCTCTCTTTCCGGACACTACAACTCGTTATTCCGGATTTGTCGGGTATTATTGCGTGCGGGCGCAACTCGTTGCAACCTCTCTCCTCCTTTCATTCCTACGTCGCAAGCCCAAATTTCCGAGATGCCAGACGCTGGTCCGCACGCTCCCGGTAGCGTCCCGGCGCCACACGCCCCTTAGTTATTACCTATCAACTAACTCACGATGCTATTTTGCGACCGGTTGCGGGTTGGGTGGGCAGAAAGAAATTGGAACCATGAAAACAGGGTTGGCATGGGCCCGATTTCCGCTTGTTGGTTGGGTTGGCATCCGGCCGGTTCACTTCCCCGCGTTCTATAGACTATTTGAGAGGGCGCTCGGGCTCGCTCGGTATTGGAAATTTCGGACAGCGCACGCACTCATTAACAGTTCATCATCTTGCTAGTGCAATACTGGATCTGCGCTGGCTGCGTAACTACGTAATCGACGAGGTGAAGGTGTAGGTGTGCCTGTAGGTACTTGTCGTGTTGCTATGCTCCGTTTGCTCTGCCTTTTTATTTCTTCGCAATATCCGACATACGCACGTACGCATTGGCAGCCGGATAACCTGGTATGCGACAGGTCTGTCGCATTTTCCTGACCGACGGACTGCGCTCCCCGATGACGGCGATGACGACCATCGCGCTTTCCGGTAATTGATTCACTTTCAGTATCTGCCGCATGCGTATCAATCGCAAAGGTGCCAGGCAGGTTATGTGGGCAACACTTCACGAATATGTGGTTCGGTAGCCCTCTTCGGACAGCGCTATCGTCGTTTGACCGCACTTTGCGCACTTCTGAGCCAATCACGAGGGCTCGCTCGTCCTGACCGCCTGTGCGCCCTCTCAGTACAGCGCGCATCTGCATCGCATAGGCGGGATCTTGTTTTATTTTAGCTGCGCATCTGCCGCTGCTGCGAGACCATCAATCAATTTTTTTACGCTCAACTATACTATTGATGGCCACCACATTCTGACTCATATGCGAAGCTGCACAGTTGGACACCGCCCCGAAGTGGTATCTGTCTCCTTTTTCCTTGTTTTCGCCTTTCAAGATGATCTTGGCTCGCATCGAGACACCATTACGGTTGGTCTTCGTTTGACAAGACTCCCTTTGGGTTTCTACTATTACACATCTTTGCAAGATGTTTGGGCTCCCTGCTGCCTGCGCTGACCCCGTCATGATTCACCTCACGACAACCCACGTAAGACGGCTGTGTAATACAATACTACCAAAACCACCACAAACACCACATCACCAGGTGGCTTTGCTTCCCCATGGGACCCCCGTGGTACACGGGGCACATTTTAGTTGTCTCAGTTTTTACATGGTGTGCTACGCGACCAATGCCTCACTTACGCATCCTCGCGATATTGTCGGGGCAGCATTTGGGGGTTGTGGCAGAAAGCCAGTGACGCTAAGCAGCAGCCCGCATCCCGCGCACTAACCAAGCAAGCAAAGCCCTAGCAGGACCTGATCAGATGGGCTTGCTTTGCTACGTGCGCGCGGGATGCCCGCTCATGAATCTGGATGTGCGGCCCTTCATGCCCTCCTGCGGCCTGCCTGTCTCAAGGGAGGGGCGCGGGGCCCTTACATGATAACAGCCGTAGGAATACACACATAAGCGTAGAATGCACAATCGGCACGTCAACTCCTTCGTGCCTGCCCCCGCCAAGTGATCCTCTCATCCAGCCATCCTACAAATGAGTGGATGTCCCCCAGTGCCTATTTGCGCGTTTGTAGCAGCCGCTGCAAGAGCGCGCTCGTGTGATAGAAGACGCGAGTGCGATGAGCAACCATGCAAACCGGGTCGAATGTGATTACCAATTGATCAAAATGTTATATTCACATCTGTTATAACCAGCACCAGCCCTTGAACAATACGAATACCAAGTAGGGGACAGTCTTCCGGGCGCGATCAAGGCGGAGAATCCTAGTTAGTCTTTCTGACATGGATGCTGGGGACAATTACGGGTTTCTGACCCCATTTCCCCGAAAGTCTAGAAGATTGCCTATTTAAGGATAGCCTTGGTATCTTACCGAGAGTTGCCCGAGGTTACGAAGGGATGGAAGGGGGGGAGGGGTTCTGTCGGCTCCCGGGGCCTGGAACTCCTAGGGCCCGTGAGCCCTTCCTCCGAGATGGGACTCGAGCACGCTGGTCGGTTCGGGTGCCACAGTAGCGAACTAGCGAGATGACATGTGCAGCGCGCGAATCAGTGGCAGATCAGACGCTCGCAGACAAGAGCAGATGAGGCAGGGGAGAGCGCGCCCTCGGATCCCGGTCAGCACATACAGTGATAAGGCATCCATACGACGAGTGTAGACATTGACGGAATGTCTTCAGAGTCGTTGTCTGTGCGCGGCTGAAATTCCATTATTCCGGTCGTTACGATTATCCGAGTCTAGACCGATAACATATCTGGCATCGACTGCGATGTCTTCCGCGTTTCAACTAGTGAGACGGGCTCATTTTTCCATGTGGACTGACGTT
This sequence comes from Monosporascus cannonballus, assembly GCA_004154925.1. Taxonomy (NCBI): domain Eukaryota; kingdom Fungi; phylum Ascomycota; class Sordariomycetes; order Xylariales; genus Monosporascus; species Monosporascus cannonballus. The sequence goes on along the minus strand of QJNS01000119.1, from coordinate 144,961 downwards.
GACAGTTCCAAAGCGATGGGATCGATTCCCCACAGTCGACCTTGTAGGTGGATCAATTTAATCCACACACACCCCCCTCCCCCTTTAAGGCGACGAAACATCGCCGCGTGGCAGCATGGAAGTTGAAGGTGGTGACCGAAGTGATCAAAGCGTTTCACGGGATCGTGTTTCTGGGGAGACAAGGGTTTTACTTTTGAACCCGAGCTGCCCGATAGATCAGTTCAGAAAGAAGCCCCCCCTCCTTAATCCTTCCAAAGCGATTTACACCGTCCCCATGCGAGAGCCTCTTAGTAAGGATTGCCGGATGTGTAAGCAATCCCATATATGTTACGTTCCATGCACCCTTTTCGACCTGTGAGACATCTTCTGTAGCATTATTTTTACTTCTTTTCGTTGCTAGGTAAGCTAAGCCGGTATTGGCTTGAGCTAGAGCTCCCCTCTCGGGTCGTTATCTCCAGCTACTAGACGAGAATATTCTAGCACCCTGGTATCCAGATCAAAATCACCGAGCGAGGTTTGATATCGTAGGCTTGTCACTGCTCAGACCTCTTTACATCGCTCATTGCGGGCATTTGGATTGGACCCGACAGAGGATTGCCGCCGCCCCTTTCCCAAACGTCGCCCCGTGCGGAGCCAGTTCAACCACGCCCACGATGCACTCTATCTCGGTAACAGGCCCGTCCTTTCAGGTATCATTTGCAGTGAGCGTTTTCTGCGCAAACACTGCCGTGCCCAGTCGTTCATTCCTTTGTCCAAGTTCAGCAGGTTACCCCAAAAGAGATATCCAGCCCCTGCCCTGCCCTGCCCTATTCCTGTAACGGAAGCAAGGCTTCAGCTGTGCCTTAACTGGGTTTTAGGATCGGTAACGAGTCTCCCCATCCTTCTCCGTTTCAAAAGGACTCTCTCAGTCATACCCGGCAGGTAACACCCAAAGAAACCCCACCCCCAGAGTCAGCCGGCTGTTAAAGAACTCTAAACCCGCCAGATAAGACGAAACACCAACATGTGTACATCTGGTACCTACCGTAAGCAGCCTTGACGGGTGCTATTATTATATTTAAAGTAAGGTGGTATCTGCCAACGTTCCCGTACCCCACAGGGGGGGGGGGGGAACACTGGATTTACGAGACGGAACGATACGAAAGATCCTGGGTCGAGCTGAACTAGGTATGATGGTCAGACGCGACGATCAGGTCCGGTGGAAGAATAGCAATTCCGCGGCCGGCCGTCTTCCAGATCTCAGGGCGTCCTATTACACACATGCATACACTCAGCTGCGTGCCGTCAGCGCCGCCGCCGACCTGCCTTCTGGAAGGATTCCACGGGCCTCGCTGGTGTTTCATTGCAGCATTGTAGATTTGAGCGGCAGAATAACTTGCAGTCATTCGTCGCTGGCCAGCTTCACAACGAATTCCCGATACGTGCCCTAATCGGACATACTCCGACGTGAGATGACACAAAGGGGAAGAACTGCAGTGGTATCCAAGTCGTCCGATCATTGACGCGCCCTTGGCCATGAAATGGATAGATGGCGTGCGGTTAGAACGTGCTCTGCTCGCATGCGCAAAGTGCAGCGTTTAATCATTACCAGCCCAACTCGCTGTTTTAGCTAAGTTGCTGTAGGGTCACTTGGCAGGCGCAAATCCGTTACACGCTCTTTTTGAAGGAGCGGTATCGAGAAGCCTGGGCTACCACCACCCTTGAACCCGATAATTGTAGTAATTTGCTAGTTGAAGATATCAAGACCGCAAAAGTTCCTAACCCCGCTTTGGGTCCTAGATTGGTAAGCAAGATCCATATCCATGTGTCTATATGATCTCACTGTTACCCATCGCTCAGCACTTAACTAAGCGGGGATGCCCCCGAACTGCGTCCGATTCTAATGGGCAAGAGCAAACGAGTTCGTAGGTTAAGCATCTTGGTAAGAACTGAGACATACAGAGGCATCCCTCAGAGTACGTTTGCATCTTCGGCGGCAGCCAATCAGTCAGCAAAGCGGTAAATCCGCAGGCTTACCGTAAGCACTACCTAACCACACATGTATCGAATAAATTCAGAATGCGAATTATTAAGCGCCTTGATAGATATCTAAGAGTAAGCGACCAGGAAGCTTAAGTCAGCTTGCTACTCTACCACCTTCGATTAGACGCATGAGGTAAGTATTAGCAGCAGCAAGCAGCAGCAAGCAGCACCAGCGAAGTATCGTGGCAGCGACGCTACACTAGAACGCCGGGAAGAAGGGTTATGGAAGGAAAATGCGGGCGCGCCAAGTTTGCCTCCTTGCTTCTGCAAGCGGCCGCCGTCGCCACCGCCGGCCGAGTGGTATAGCTAGCCAACAGGACAGACAGAAGGCGAGCTACATTTCACTAGTGCCTGCCAATGTCGCGATACGCTATGGAATATCACCCAGCCATTAAGACGCCGGCTATCCCCGGTCGAACCCCTACATACGTGGATCGCGGCTACGCAGTCCGTTTTCATATAGGTCTTGTTAATCCGCGTATGTATATACTGTGGCGCTAGACGAGGAGAATGGGGGCGTGGCCCTTGGTACAGCACTCTCAGTAGTTTAGGCCGCTGGGAAATATACGTACACGTATCGGAGCCGTTCTAGCAACCTACAGCCATATGTGAGGCCCTATCCCATCGCTTGAGGCGGCCAAAACCGCGCTGTCACCATGGTATCAGAAGTTGTGGCCTGGAGATTTGTAAGCCATCGCATTAGGCTTGTGGATTGGGAGCGGCAGTCTACTCTGCACCGCGATTGGGGCCTCCCCCATGAGCTCGTAAGCGGAGAGTTGCAACATACAGGTGACGAATAGAGAGACGTGTGTTCCCCCACGAGAGGGAGAAGTCGAAGATAAACGCTCCATGCCCGACATGAGGAAAGGGGTGGGGGAAAGGGGGGGGGGGGGAGGTTATCGGGCCCCTGCAGACCCCCTCGTCTATCTTAGATCTAATATGCAGCGGGTCCTGGGGTCCCAACAGGAGCTTACAACCGCTATCACAAAATCCTGTGAGTCTCGAATAGCTTAATGTTATCTCTGTGTCTTCCGTTCAATCACACTTGAGGAAGCGGTCTGGGGCATGTACATGGCCACACGGTTAAGCATCGTCGACGAATGGATTGCCAGATCAGACAGCGCACTAGGTATCTAAAGTTGGTGCCCTCCCTATATGATAGCTATATATGCCCCGTAGGCAGCTTCCATGGCGGTTAGAGGCATCACGCCGTTCGTCAGAGGGGTTCCGCTATTTATTCCTGTAGTGTCTGTGCCGGCACAGGCCCCAGGACTAGGTATGTTGAAGTCGCAGTCGGAGCGTTTGCAGCGCATGTATAACCGAGCATGCATCACATCTGTTCTCGCTTCCGCATCAGACAGGAGTTTGCGATAGGTCCACGACGCATGTCGGGACCGTTGGTTCCCCAGATATCGCATTGGTCCTGACTGAGCACTTCCACAGCGGCCACTCCCGTAGCGCTTGGAGATGCCGAAATCGGGTCCTCCAATATTGAGCATCCCTCGTATCCCGAAATTCACAATGGTCTCTCTACAATCAGAAATTCCCCTAGCGTAGTCAAGATGAGTAGGATGCGACTAAGTTGGTAGTTGATGGCTTCGGCGCATGCATTTGCCTCTCAGTACGTATTCCTCACCAGTTAATGCATCATTCAACTTGCGCCGTTTGAGTGAGACTATGGTATGGATTTATTATTGGTTGCAAGATTGAAAGCACCGTCATCTTTTATCAGGTTGTCATGTGACAAGCCCTTGATCCCTTCCTGGTATCGTTGGTCTATGGTAGATATGTCGTGCTTCGCCCAAATAGGTCGTTTCCACACTAGGGCTAAAGTCTTGGGGAAAGAGTATCAAGCTCCTGAAATGAGGAAACATCCTTCTTAACTCGTCCCGGCAAAGGTTCGCTAGACCCAACTGTTATAGAGACCTCGGGCCCTGTTCACCCTTTCCACTCTAAGGCCAGTTATCTCGAGATCCCTTGATTAAAGAGATGATGTTAGAAGCAGAGATAAAGGGTACGTGTTAGCCAAATAAAATAAGTATCTTCTTCAATGCAGAAAAGCGATGAGAGTTAGAAACGGCTCGATATGGCGATGATTCCCTTAGCAAGGTTTTCTGGACGACCATGGAACTACGTGAGGCTGAAAACAACTACCAGGATATTAGGAGAACTGAAATGCTGTCCCTCCAAAGTGTGTGCCGCACATTGCTCAGCATTATTCAGTTTCGATAGGTATATATAGAGAAGCTAATGGTTCATAGTGATCAACATACTCCTCTACCTAGCCCTGGGCATCTAACCGGCTCGAACCTTGCGCGTCTTGGTCAAGTAAACTAGCCCTTCTATCCCAGAAATGCTTCATTAACAGTACATGGCCCGTCCTCGAGCATCTCTCCTAAGCGTTATACTTTGGCATGATTATGTCTCGCCGCGCGGAAAGGGGTGGACAGGGGACATTTGACCAGCTCATTTTCTCGGAACCGAGAACTGCGTACAATGCCACCAAGGGCTACATCGAGTAGGCTATTCTTATAGCAAGACAGACCTACATAGCCTTCTTCTGGAGACTATAAATAGAAGATGTCAGACTACGAGATCTATTTGGGGGGCGAGGGGTGTTCAGATGAATCTCCCTATATATAAGAGCCCCTAGGGCTTCACCTCCAGCCGTTACCTGGTGCTCCCACAATAGGAGCTACTGGACATACTTACACACGACGCGAGTTATCTTTTTTTTTCAGAATATATGGTGCATGGCATCTCTGGTAGCATGCCTGGAGCGCCCTCCCCCCCTTCCTCTCTCTGTCTCTCTTTTTTTTTAAAAAAATTTTTTTTTCTCCCAGCAAGATTTGGGTTCAGCTGGTGTGAGACCCTGACATCACACACAGAAGCATATAACTGAAGAAGAAGTGTATTAAAAGTTGCCTGACCTCTAGAAGGTGCTAGCTAGAAAGTGAAGGTAGCGAACCCTCCTTTTATACACATAAATACAGCTGGAGCTGGGAGAAAAAGGTACCAGGGGTACAGGAAGTAATTTCCGCTAGGGCTGACTGGCTTTACTAGGTCTGACAGCTGGATTCATACCACAGAGGTTTGTCTATGGACTGGTGTGGAAATATGACGATGGCAACCACAAAGATAGAGAAATACAGGGCTATCTGTCGTGGTAATATCAGAATACACGATGGTTGTTGGGCAGTGAAGTTAGAACGAGTTTTCATTGCAGCCATGTCATCTTTCCACCAAAGCCAGTACAGCACAGAACGCGCGATGAGCGGCTTAAGGGCCCAGGACTGCAGTGTTTGGGAGAATACAGACCTTTTCTGCATCGTGGTTACCTTCAATGTATTGGCCTTGCTGAAATCTAGGGAAAGAAAGGATGGACTGGTGTAGTGGTTTCCGGTATATATGGGCTGCAGGTGCTACCCGCCTACCATAACAAAGCCTTTTGACCAAACACATCCTGTCAACAATATGGGTGGTGCAGATTCTCTGTCTTCAGTTAGGCACTTGAACCAAGATTTCGATGAACTAGTTTTCTCGTTCGCTAAACATTTGACCAGGGCTTCATACCCCCGTCGGCTTCCTCGATCTTGTCGATTGTATCATCGCCATCACCCAACGCTGTCGCCGCAACCATGGGCATCTTCCTCGTGCAGTTTGTCGAAAAGCTCAAGGCACAATACCCCGTTTTACAAGCTAAACATGCCGACCTTATCAGCCCCCGCAAGGCCGTGAAGATCGTGCCCCTGTCCAGCCACTGCACCTCCACTGTCAAAGAGCAAATCAAGACTTTAACGAGTAGCTACGGTCGTCTCCACGGCCTTGGCGGCGTGTTGACCTTCACGATCCGCTCCGCCTACGTGAAATGGAACGGCGAGCACGATGCCAATTGGGTTAACCTTACGAATTTGCCACAGGCGGAAGTCGAGTGCCAACTTGAGCTTATCGAAAGACGTGGCCACGTGGACAAGATCGTCGTCGAGTTCGTCATCATAAATTCACCCAAATTGGACTGGGAGGGTTAAGACATACTAAGGTGCAGTTCTTAAACTTTCAGCATGGCTTACTGAATGACCTTTTTTGATTGAATCGGACAAAGGTCGGAAATTTCGACAAATCAAAATAGTTCGGATTTTGACCCACAATTCTTTCAATACCGATTTCGTAGCTGAATGCTTATGTCCGTACGTTTAGCAAACTTAAAAAAATAACCAATTTTAATTGGGTGCATTGCCGATTAAATGGATATTAACCCATAAGTAAATTTCAAGATACCTGGGGTACAAGCCCCATAATACTCTTTCGGAAAAACCTAAGTATATTCAGAATCAGCCGCCTTTGCTGAAAGTTTGAGAACTGCCCCTAAGACGGGACAAAACGGTTGTCAAGGGGGATATAACGCTGGTATGGAGAGAACAGCATTAGAATTAGGGTCGGAGAGCTTCTTAGCCTTCCATGGATGGAGTCAAGATGTTTTGGAACCAATATAAGCTTTGTACCTATAGCATGATGCCTGTGATAGAGGGGTTAGAATGTATCCAGTCATTACTTACAACCGAGCTTGTTGCCCTATTGAGAAGAGTGACCGCGCAAGGCGGGGTTCGAAACCGACCGAGGTCAATTAGACAACCTTTGAAAGTCATGCCAAAAGGATTTAGAATAAACTCGGCAAAACTACGAAGAGAAAGGCTGACGGGTTTAAGCAGCGGGAGGGGTGAAACAAAACGAAAGAACGGATGGCTACGCTTGGGTGTGTATGAATGTACGCATAAAAGCAAAGAAAAAGAAAAAACAATTGGAGTTGACAATCTCCATCTCGAGAGACTAGCCCAAATCCCCAAACCAGCCGTGTTCCACTAAGCTACGCGACGGGGGAGGTCCTCTGCAGCGTGAAACCGCCCTGAAGTGTGTCCTCCATTGCTTAAGACAACATAATCAACACTGGCTACCCAAGTGGATATGGGATCACCGCGGCGTCCTCGGTGGGCGGGGCTTGGGGGATCTTACGGAATTGGGTCAAGTTTTCTAATCTCTCAAGAATTGTGAGCGCCTTCTACCCGCATGACCATTACAGTCGAAAATTTTCTCCATATCATATCTTATGAGGGGTAGGCCACTGCGGGTGAACTGCGGATAATCCTGCAAGATGTTTCCGAGGTACCTGGCGCCTTGTCCCCGGTACCTGGGTACCTACCTAGGTACGGTACGCAGTGCCACCTCCAGGCTGCTACATGATCTAATCTGATCGCGTTCTTCTTATCAGCTCAGTATCAGCCGACTGGAACAGCAACTCATGCTCATGGGCTCAAGGAATGGAGCAACAGGACATTGTTGCATGATGCCTTTATTCCAACCGAGATCCCCGTGGTTCTAACAAGTATGACAGCTTCCCGGGTTCCCTGAGGATCGAATTGGCGCTTCGAAGCTCTCTACCTCGTAACAAGACGCAAAGGCACGATGCTCACCACGAAACCGTACCTGCGCATACGGCGCCCCTCCCCCACGACCGCCGAATTCATCGTCTCGACGCGCCCGCCCCTGACCCCCTCGCTGCGCATCTTGCTATGCTTCGTCTACCTGATCCGCCTGGTCGCCGGGCTCGAGATTCTGCTCCTGCTCTACTCGACCTGGACCCTAAGCCCGTACTCCCGGTCCTCTCCGTCCACCAACGGCAATAGCACCACAATCACCACGACATCTACGCCGCTCCTCTCTCTCGCAGCCCTCCACAACCTCCTGCATGCCGTCCAGACCACGGCCCTGGGCCGCCTCAGCGCGCGCGTCGCGGCCGCGGTGCCGGCGCGGGTACTCGCGCCGGGCGGCCTCGCGGCGCTGTACCTGGTGCTGCTGCGGATCCACACGGAGGAGCGGCTGCTCGTGCTGCGGGGGCTCGGGATCCAGACGACGACGCCGGGGGGGGCTACGGTGCTGGCGCGCGCCACGACGCGCTTCATCCCCACGGGCAAGATCCGGGACGTGCTGATCAACGAGGCGTTCCGCGGCTTCGAGGTCCGGCACTACCTGGTAGTGGTCGTCGAGGGCGAGGACGACGTCGTCGTCGTGTTCCCGCGGCTGCTGCCGCGCCCGCGGATCCTCGAGAAGGTCTGGAGGGGCGTCAGGGGGTGCTTGTTCGAGTACGACGGGAAGGCGGGGATGAATGGGGAGGGGAGGGGGCGTTGAGAAAACGCAGTTTTATTGCCTAGATATTTTTATTTGCGCGCGGGAGAAGCAGGGGAAGATGGAAAGTGGAAGGTGCATGTTGTGGCTTGGTGGTTATCACTAACTGCTTTGGCAAACTCAGGATGGCATGGAGAACGGAAGCGGCTTAATTGTGCCATTTGATTTTATGCAGATGATACCCAAGCGTCTATAGAATGTTCATGCGTATACACAGGCATCCATCCACCCATCCATCCATATACAGAACTCCGGTCATATGCAGGGAACGGTGATTCAGCAACAGTACGGCGCCAGAGCACCCTTATCTACTCGTCGGCATCCACGACATCGGCCAGCGCCTCGGCCCTCTTGCGCGCAATGGCCTCCCTCCACTCCAGCGCGTCCTTGTACCCTTTCCGGCGCGCCTCGCGGTCGTAGACCTCGTCAGGCGCGGGCAGCGTGGCCTTGCTCGCCATGGGCTGGTAACGCCCGACCATGTGGGCCCTGTTGCCTCCCTCGAAGACGCGCTGGCTGGCGGCGACATGCAGGGGGGCGCGGCGGTCGAGCCGGCGGCCGGCGTCCGACTGCGCCGCCACGAGGCCCAGCAGCTGGCCCGCCAGCAGCTCGTCGAGCTTGCGCTCGCGCCAGTATTCCCAAAGGTCCTCGACGAGGCCGTGCGGGCTGTGCTTGTTGAGCGGGTTCTCCTCGCCCAGGTACACCCAGCGCATGGCGTCGACGTGGCGCTCGGCCGGGTCCCGCGGCGGTTTCCGCTCCGACACGTCGTCTTTCTCGCCCTCGAGCTGTGGGAAGATGCAGTCCCAGAGCACGAGCGGCGTCTCGTTCGCGAGCACATAGTTCGGCCGGCGGGGCTGCGCCGCCGCGTCCAGCAGCCGGTCGACGACGGCCGGCTCCTCGAGCCCCTGCGCCACCATGAAGAGCACGGCGACCATGCACCGGATCTGGTGCCAGAGGAACGCGGACCCGCGCACGTGGAAGTAGTAGACCTTGGGGAACTTGCCGCGCGGGGAGTCCTCCCTCACGGCCGCTGTGGAGTTGGGGGGTCTGAACTCATCGCCATCGAGGAACGGCAGCGCCGTCGCGACGTCCTCGACCTCGACAACGTCACTCTCGAAGATGCGGCGGTCAAAGTTGGTGATCTGCTTGCTCGGGTCGACCTTGCAAAAGTTGCGGAAGTCGTGCAGACCCTCGAACTTCTTGGCCGCCGCGCGCATGGCGGCGATGTCGAGCCAGCCGTCCTTGGGCTTGTCGGCACGCGTGTTGGTGGCGGCCGCGTGCGCCCTGGGGTTCTCCAGGCTCGAGGGTATGGGCGGGTACGCCGGCTGCGTGAAGAAGTATCGGTACTGCCTCTCGCGGCAGTGGTGGCGGGCCGAGAAGCCCTCCGGGGTCGTCGGACACCAGGCCAGGACCCGGATGTCTTTCGGTAGTAAGCGGTTCAGCACCCTGCAATATTGGACCTCGTCCGTGAAGTCGTCAAATTCCTTCTCGACTTTCTTCTCACTCACGCTCGGGTCAATGTTTTCTTGGACGCCCATCTCGGCCTGCACCTCAGCCCCACCATCCTTATTGACATCGTCAACCACCAGCGCCTCCTGCGCCGCCCTCTCTTCCTTCGTCTCCTTCTCCGGCACCTTCGGCCGGTTACTCCGGAGCCTGATGGCGATGACCTGGCCGAAGGCGCTGACGCCGCGGTCGGTGCGCCCGCACTTGGAGTACTGCCAGTCGTCGAAGCGGACCTCGTCGGGGTTCTCGGGGAAGATGAGGCACGACTTGACGAGGGCCTTCCAGAGCTCCTCCTCGATGGTCGGCAGGTTTGCGCTCGCCTGGAACTCGAAGCCGCCGTAGTTCTTGCCCACGTACGCGAGCTTGAGAGCCACCAGCCGCGTCGAGTACTTGGACGGGTCTATCTTGCGGTCCGTCGGCCTCTTGCGCGGGGACTTCGGGCCCTTGCCGGCCGCCCTTCCTCCGTCCCGAGTGGCCCCCGGCCCATGCGAAGGGGTGGTAGCGGCACCGGCGGCGGCGCTGTTGGTAGTAGTTGTGGCTTCTACCGGTCTAGGGTTTTGGAGATCCCGCCCCCGTACCTCGGTCTCCAGGTATTGGATTCGCTTGATCAGCGCGTCCTTGGTCCATCTGCCGTACTCGGATCTCTCGGCCATCTTGCGCCGTTTAATAAGTGTATTTTGCTGCGCGATGAGCCCTGTGGAGAACCCGCATGGGCAAAGCGACCTTGGAGCCAAAGTTAATAAGCTCAGCGCACTGGACCCCTTAAGCCGCCAGCAATGAGGTCGGCAACTGAGGACGCGCATACACTTTCCCCGCCGAACCACGAACGGAAATATCAAAGACTTGCAAAGTTTAATGAGTCATAGGTCGGGCCTTTTAATTTTCAGAGCGCATTTCGTCGTCTGGCGTTGAGCATCGCAAATATGGTTATCGGGTTTATAGGTCCTTATCGATAAGCTACTGGATAGGGACTTGGTGCCCTGCGCCATTAAACCGGGGGTCGTCACCACGGGTCCTTCCAAGGTACAGCTGAAATGCTTCAATCACCGAGATAATCGTAAGAAATATTTCTAGTTTAACATAGTAAGACTTATCAAAAATGGTCATAGATGAAATATCGGTCACAATATTATTGCTCGGCGACGAGAAAGTAGGCAAAACTACGTTCCTATCGTGAGTCGACCTCTCCGGAGACCAGCTAGACGTGAGGTTCTGACGAGACCGATAGGCGCATCAGCGGCGGCAGTGGGTCACTCGACGGGTCTACCCCCATTACCTTATTACGGGACATCGACCAGCCGTTCATCTTCGAGCTGCGGAATCGACGGTACAAATATCGTCTTGAGTTCCACGACACGTCGGGCCCGGAAAACTGGCAGCTGCTGCGGCCGGATTTGGTCCTCATTTGTTACGACATCAGCCAGAGAGGGAGTCTCGTTAACATGCAGAGAGTCGTAAGCCATTAACCACCAATCTCCCCAAGACACCCCAGTCATGCGCCTAACGCCCTTTCGTTCCCTTCCAGTGGATCAAAGAGGTCCATGGTACATTCAAGAATGACACGCTCCCGGTGATAGTAGTGGGGCTGAAGAGGGACTTGAGGTCGGAAGACGACCCCAATGGTATCATATACCCAGAGGAGGGGTACAAGGTGTCGCAAGAGATGAGGGCGGATAAATATATCGAGTGCTCTGCCGTAACGGGCGAGCTTCTCAAACTGGCCTTTGAGGAGATCTGTAAGACGGCTGCACAGACGGCGGAGGAAAAAGGCGGGCAGAGCGAAGGTGGCTGCACAGTATCATGAGGCTGATAATTACGCCAGCCTAAATTAATGCAGGAACCCATGCGAAGTTACCGCGCCAAAGCATTTGCTGCTATACGGTAGGTGCGAGGCCGTTATTCCGTAGTCTGCATAGCGTCGCCCTCCCCGTCTTCCTCGGGCGGAGGAGGAAAGCTGCCGAGAACCTCGGCGATGCCGTTGACGATGTCCTCCTGTTCGTCCTGGGTGAAGCGCTCCTCCATGTCCTCGATCACGGCGTTGAGCGTGGGTATGTTGGTAGGCCGCATGTTGAAGATCATGATGAACTCGCCCTTGGTGATCTGGTACGCGCGCAGCCTCTCGAGCAACGCCGGGATCGCAGCCGCGTCGAAGGGCGGCGGCTTCTGACTCAGAGGACTGGGAAAGGCCTCGAAGTATTGTAACAGCTAAAGAGAATTTCAGTAAAAAAGACTGCAGATGACGTGCGATCCGATGCCTTTCGCGGCTACGAAACCCCTTACTTACCTCTTTGCGTAACATCTCCAGGTTGCCAGGACCCCGGCGCTTCTGCTCTTGATATTCCTTCGCCTGTGCGCTAAGGAACTGGTAGACCTCAAGATTGGTCAAGACGGCATTTTGAGACTCCAGGATCTTCATTCTTGAAATCTGAAGGAGCCACAGCGAACCTTTGCAGCGTCAGGATATCGCAAAAGTTTACAAGGACTAAGTACGAATTTTCGAGTCGGAGGCTCAATAGGCCTATTTGAAAGCTACTTTGTGACGGGGAACTTGCTTCTTGTTTAAATTTTCGATACAGTGCACTAAGTCACCGATATCACAGCTTGCTACCATAGACACACTGTGTGGGCACACTGTATGTCCCTATTCTTCGCCCAAGTTTTTGTAGTGATGTTGGCTTGTAATTCCCTCGGCAGGGTCATTGGCACCCAACAATTTAACTCGAATCTGTATTATCTGCAAGCGGCAGATTTTCTAATAAAAAGCGCAGACCCAGCCGGCAGGTGTGTAAACTCGCCATGATCGGTAAGATTTGTCCGTCCTATAAGTACATCACGACTCCAATATGAACCGGTTCATTTGAGAAGTGCCTCAGTTGCAGATAACATATTATTATTGGGGCTGTCTTCCCCGTAATATCCATATCCCGCTGATGAGAGAGCCGGAAGGCGCAGTTGAATTGACTCTTCACTTCCGGGATGCTAGAGAAGCAACGATGGTTCGCCGCTTCAAGATGTCCTTTCCGAGTCACCTGCAACCTGGCTCGGCTTCTGCGAATAATAGCTCGGTAGAGCCGTACGCTTTGCAGTCTCTTGTTGGAGCGGAAGGCCAGCTACAATCAGGTTTCTCAGCCGATAATGACGCGGTTCCTTGTAATTGACCTGAGAGAGACCTGGCAGACTGGTCGCCAGTTCAAGGATAGTACCTTATGGAGGAGCTTCAGACATTTGGGAGATGGACAGTGGCTTAATCAGCTGACCGCTCGCCAGTCGCTAGAGGCACGTTCATGGACAGCAGCCAGTCAACAGGTGGTGACTTATGAGATACGGTAGTGTAGGCGGAGTCGCTTGGTGAGCAGTAACATTTGGGAGACTCATGGTTCGACAAAATCTGGGGATCCACAGAGGCCTCAACTGAGTATCTAGGTGGAGGATGCAGAAGGAGCGCATACCGGCAAACGACATCGCATCGGAATCTGAGCTCGAAGATGTCACTGAAGGCTCTTTCCACCTCCCTGCTGACTGGTTACCGTCTGACTCGGCCGGACTCTCCGGACCATCTGGATTTTAGTTTGAGGTCCGGGGAGTCGTATTTTGAAACTGGGGCTCCGGCAACACATAACCGGCCGAGGATTCCCGGAAATCTGGATTTTTTTTGAGGCACCGCCACTTGCAGCCTTTCCTGTTACATTAACTCTTATAAGCCCGTTCGAAGTCGTTGCCACTGGCTGATAAGGCCGTATCCAGTCGGTGCCTTGGCCTCAGTCGTGCTAGCATCAGAACCAACAGCGGTTTTGCGGGGAGCAGTGTCCGCGTCCCCCTTGGTGTTGCGGCGTTCGCTCTGCTCCATATCGCGCACCAGCTCCTTATGCCTATCTTCGACTAACTTTGCCAGGCTGTCGATGAACTTCGCCCTCCCTTTTTCTTCGGCGGTCCCCTTCCAGACAACAGCCAGTTCCTTAAGCTCTTCAATTCTACGTGCAGCCTTCTCGATGCCCTCGATGGGATCGGCGCCGCTCGTGAGCAAACCGGAGATATCTTCTCTGAGTTTCTTGAGTACCTGTTGCCCTTTCTCTTCGGTGCTGTGCGCTTCTTGTCCCGGTTCTGGCGCTGACACGGAGAGAAATGATGAGCTGACGGAGAGTTCGGATGGCGGAAAGACGAACTCCATGGCATCGCCAAAGGTCTTAACGACGGAATCCAGCCGTGAGCGCACCAAAGTGAGGGTTCGCAATTGTGTGATGTAGTTCGGATCGGTACTATCGCTACCTTGTGGCACTATTTCTCGGTCATCGTACGGTGCCGCAGCCGTGGACGCGCGTCTCTGAGCAGGCCCCACTGTACCCGGTTTCCCATCTGACTTATTCGAGATGCCTTCTGGGACGAATTTGATGATATCGTCACGTAGACCATCCGATAGCGCTTCAGAAAGCCCCAGTGTCTCGCCTCGCAAGAGCTCTACTTCGTATGCTAGTCGACTGCCACTCCGTAGTATATCGTCGGTGAGCTGCGTAAGTGTATTGGTCAGGCGCGTGGTGTGCGCGTTTAATTGGGACAACTGTGTTTGCGCATGGGCAGATAGATCTGCTAGAGGCACTGCGCCAGCCGTGGCGCGTGGTATCGAGACGGTTGTCTGGTTCTGGAGAGGCGGCAGTGATGCATTGAGATATTCAGCTGGATCGAAATTCGGAGCGAGGAAGTTTTGTAGGAAGGGATCGGCCACGTGGGGAGACTTGGGCTGTATCGGCTGCTTGGATTGCTGTCTGGCGTGACTTGGTAATGCTCGAGACGAACTACTAACTGAGCTGTTCTGCCGCCGTATCGTGGCAGATTTGCTAGAGTCCCAGGACATGGCTGATGACCGGTTGGAAGCTCTCGACAGATGGGCTACGAAGCAAGTAGTCTAAATATTGCGTTGAGCCGGCTCCGGACTCTTGCCGTGGGATCCGCGAATGCCTTTCCAACCAGTCAGTCAGTCGGTCAGTCAGTCAATCGCTCTCAGTAGCATTATCCGTGTATGTAGCTTGTCCGATGCGATATCCCGGCAACGATGCTCCCAAAGACTGTTTTATCGAAGCGGCTCGCAGCCATTGATTGATCTACCGATGTCAACACGTTAACTTAGAGACTCCACCGGCGCTAGCGGCGTCACAGAAACATGGGAGCTAACGGGACCCCGCAACCCCTCCAGCTTACTGTACACAGTTGATAACCCGCTATGTCGAGCCCAATTAATACTGGTAAAGCCGCCCCTCTCCTCTCCTGCCAAAGGTTGTGGTAGGCTGGTCCACAAGGCGCTTCGGCGCGCTTATCACTGACATAGCCGCCAGCACCCAGCATGAAAGGAGATACATGGGATGGCAGGCAACGACTACCTACCAACCTTAGGGCTCCCAACCTTAGGCAGGCTTCGAACGCTGGACAGCTACATCCAACAGTTCCGTGGCTATAGGTCTGTGTACCTAGTATCTATCAGGACTGGACAACATATACCCCCTTCCACCAAGTATATCCAGTATGGTTTAGTCTATAATGTTGAATGTCTATCACAGAGGCATGTAGGTATACCTTAAGCCGTAGCCCGAGAAAGACATAGCTAAGCATATCTCAATGAACTGGTTGTTCTGAGTATCAGGTAGAACATTAACATCACTGTGAGCTATCATTTAATCACAGCTTCAACCGTATTAAGTACTTAAGTATAACTGAATGTTTGATTCAGTATCGTGCGATTGGCTGGATGGAACTTAATAGATAAGGTACTTACGGAATAGCTAAAGTATAACAGAAATATCTGTTTGGGGGATGTTAAATTCTCACTACCACGTAGTTGTCTAATATACCTACGGCATATGACGTACATGGGTTAAGCGTTGGTCCTTGGTCAGTGTGCTCGCCTTGCCTGCCTGCCCACTGTACATATTTCTGTACTCCAACTGTCCCTGCCTTACTCACCTCTCTATCTCCCTACCTTACATACCTTATGTAAACAGGGAGCTATTAGAAACATCAGCGGATTATACTCATATTGATCCCGCTCACATGCACTCGTGTACCTAATACATGAATATGTGCACCTGTCCGATATGCACAGCTATATTGTCACTTTGCATCAAGCAGCTTGTGTACTACCGGTAATATGCAACAGAATTCCTTGATAATCCCGATTCGCCCTCACACAAACTCTAGGTGCAACACCATGCTTCGATTGACGTATCTAAGGTTCAGTGGCAGTAGAAACACGGTTCCTTCTGATGTTGGCCTGTCTAAATGCGAAGTTTGACAGGCATCTATTAGCCTGAGGTTGACATGAGGTACTCGTGATGGCTCACATTCGCTTAAGCTCCTGCCTTAATTAATTGCACATACTTAGTAGTCATTCATGGTAAGGCAAACTCCCAATTCTTCTTCCTTATCCCGCTTTCCTGCTCTGTAACGGCCTTGCAGTTCTTAGGCCAAACCTCCCTACAAGCTGCTACGACTTGCGTACTATCGCGGTCTCGGATAATAGCCTCCATTCAAGATATGAACCATCTAGGTTGAAGCGTGTCCTACAAATGTACGAGCCCGAGTCTCAGTAGGCCATATAACGTTCTGTAAACCCCCCCCCCTCCCTCCCTCTCTACTACTAACGTCATGTGTTTGCTTTTTCTCATACATTGACTTTGGGCCAGTGTCTCCTTAAGTGCCTTCTAGGACATTACACGAACGACTCTGCACTGCATGCATTCTAAGACAGCCCGGCCTTGGTCTCTTGTCAGTTCTTGATATTGAGTCTGTATCAAGATTGCTGCACTTCTGGTTGGAATCGCCGGTGAATTTCGCCAGTACCGCAACCTTTATCCCGGCCGTCTCGGGGTAGTCTTTCGGACGCCCCGGCAATACTGAACCCTTCCGGTTACCTTGGCGATTCCAGCCTTTCACAGTAGACATTGCACATAGTCGACTATTCTTACCTACCATTAAGGGGGCTTCGGTGTTCTACAAGGCCCAGGATCAAGACGTCTTCTGATTTGAGAACTCGACCACTGGGTTGCTTCCTTGTTCAAATGGTGTAATCGTGCCCTAAGAAAGAGATCTTGTCTTACACGCCCTACAATCCCAGGAACAGTCGGGCACACTAAATCGCCGATTGAACCACGAAGTCCTTCCGGGGAACAACCTAAGAGGTTCACCCCGTATCAGCGATCCCACAGCCTGAGGCTGGTTCGGACTCCTGGTTTTTGAGATCGTCCTTTCCACTATTACCTCAACGACGCCCATGCCCCGGAAGAACTAAATTCGAAGTGCAGCAACATTTTCAAACAAATTGTCTCTGATTCGAGAGAATCATTCTCTTGATCAAGCTAATTATATCGCAACCTAAAGTTGCTGCTCTTCAGTCAAACGCAGGAGGGTAGTCGTCGATCTCGATTTCAACCCCTCAGACCGACATCATGCCGCCATCGTCGCGTGCCAAGTTTCAGGCTGAGCTAGCATTAGCAGCTGAAAAAGGCATACCCAACATCCATAACATCCACAAGGTAGATGATGGCTTTGACTTTACTTTCCAGCATGATAGCCTGCCTCCCCCATATCATGTCAAGATTCATGCCGCACCGCAAGACAAGACCTATCTTGTGTACGCGGATGGCAATATTCCGGAAAATGTCGCCAAGGAGCTCGATGATTCAATGATGAAGGCTCATGGTCTGAGCGTGCAGTTGATGCTCGACAACCTGTCACACAGACTTCGTACTGCTCTTGAAGGTGGCTCAGGAGGAGACCTAGACACGGTTATGACCGACGTAGACAGAGACAAGAGCGCGAGCGGGAGCGAGGACGATGTTGAGAGTTTTGATTTCGATTACGGTGTGGACGACGATACCTTCGGCATTCCCCATGATCAGATCCCGACGGTGGCTCGAACCGCGAGGCCTATCCCGTCCTCCATCCTTCGCCGTATCCGCCAAGACCTCCGTGCTGTCCGCAAAGCCGGCTTCAAGCTAGGAGTGCTATGCGGATTCCATGAGTATGCAGAGCAGGGCATCGTCTCGATGTCCGTTCGTGTCGATAAACTGTGCCTCTCGCATGAGACCCTGCAGGCCTGGGATCTTGACTCCTCCGAGTTCATCATCCTTCTCATCCGGTTCAACGACGGCCATTACATCACATTCGAGGACGCTTTATACAGACCGGCCAAGGACTCCAACCTGAAATTTCGCTTGAGAAAATGCTCTAAGTATAAACCAACGCTACAGCAGGCAGCCTCGGCTTTTGGATCCTACGCTGCGGCGGAGCGTGCGGCGTCTGTCCCACTTGACCATGGCGATTCGGATGAACCCGAATTTTCACTCCTTGGGATCGGCAGTTCGATCGACCGCTTCATGGACACGGACTTCATCTCAATGCTCAAGTTGAAGAACCAGTACTCGATATCTTGGGATGGAGCTAAAAAGATGCTTTCCATGTTAGAAACATCGGTTTCCTCTTCTCTTGCGGATATTCAGCCACCGCTACCCGATCCATCCGAAGATAGCAAAGAATCTAGCGAGCTCCCAGGGTTTCTTCTTGAAAAGACAGAAGATGACGATGGTCTACGCTCACTGCCTCTCATTGCAACGAGATTCGCTCTAAGGTATCTTGTAAGATGCGCCGATTACTGCATGATCTGCCATCGGCAAGTGGAAGGCAACTTCGAGGCTTTGAAACCATACGTTTGTGGCCATTCTTTGTGCCTATTCCAGTACATGAGCTTAGGCTTTGGTCCCAGCATCAACTACGAGATCATAAACCAACCTCACGTTGTTGACCTGCTAATTAGTTTCTGTTACGCCAGCCTGATGCCTGGCACTCGTGGTAAACCTAGAATACGGGAATATCCCACCGGGCTCAGCTTAAATGCCCCGAATATCCGCGAGGACGGATCACAGTCTGGTTTAGGAGTTGCGGGAAGCTATACACGAACCTCCACGAACGGCGTGATCCTGGTGGATCCTCTCGCGGTCCTTTTCGATTGGGGCAATTCTACGGCCACCCTGTGCTCGCCTGGAAACGTCGAGGGGCCAAGCAAAGGGCAATGGGTCGTTATCTCTACCTGTTGTGCAGGTGGCGAGCCGTCGGCTTCAAGCAAGGACGGGCTGATAGGAGGTTCCGTTCTGCACTTTGCTCGTGTCGAATCCGTATCTACCGAGACACTGACATTGCAGGTTGCTTCACGGCTCACTGTACCGACGCTGTTACAGGTACCTGAGGATGTTCCGAGGCAAGTTCAAGGCTCTGTCGCAGGTCAGATGGTACTGTGCAATCAAAACCTTGACGACATTAAAGAGGATGACCAGAAAACATTCCTCATGTTATTATTGCTCTCGGCTCTCCCAAGCGTCGCAGATATGAGAAAATATTTGAGTGGCCACCCCCACCGGGAGCTGACTAATTGGGACAAACTGGTACCGGCATCGATGGGATTATTGAGATGGATTGTGGCATCGAATCGCTCCTATATCGTGCAACTGGATGGCCCCACAGAGGATGATGAGCCGAGCACCAACCGAGGTGCCAACAGAGTTGCATCTCGACGGGGCGAGAGGATTTCCGGTGTAGACGGATGGGTTCAATTCAGATTCGCACAGGGTTCCCCAGAAAAGGAAGCTCTCTTCCGACAGGCCCTGAAGACGGTCCAGAAACCGCAACGCTCTCTGCTTGCCTGGCACGGCAGTGCTCTTGGCAACTGGCATAGCATTATTCGACAAGGCCTGGATTATTCCGTCACGGAGAATGGACGAGCTTTCGGTGATGGCGTCTACTTCAGCCGCGATTTTGATACGAGTCTAGGATATACTGGCAATCGCTATGCATCTTTGCGAAACAACTACAGTCCGTACTGGCCTAAGTCCGCATTGAAGATAGACGCGGCCATGGGATTGGCGGAGCTCGTGAACCAGCCTGAGAATTTCAAGAGCATCAACCCCCATTTTGTGGTCCAATTCTGCCACTGGATCCAATGTCGGTATCTTTTCATTCGCTGTTCACCTACCGACCCAGCGAAGAAGGAACAAGTCCAACCTTCCGAGACCCGGTCCATTAACCTGTCCACTAAGCCGAGAGGTTCACGGGATGAATTTATCCAAGACCGGAGATATCCCACGACGGGACCGGGAAATCAGCCACTCTTCGTTCCGAAGATAGCAATTTCATCTTCGGCGCAACACGAGAAACGGCTTCCGGGTTCCTCTTCAATCCGTGATGCACAGGGCCATACGGGCGACACTGGCGACGAAGACGAGGCAGACATTGATTTCCTGAATTCCGACGACGACACGCGGACGATGCCGGACGGAGGTTCCCGTTCAAGTAGCCCCAAACTTGGTGTTACAGAGAGCCTGCCACCGTCTCCCGTGCCACAGGAACCACAGACTGATTTCCGTCCGGGAGAATTGGACCTTAGCACCCTTCCTCAGCTCAAACCTCCTTCTTATGCAACCGAGCAGGCGCAAAGAGCCATCGGGAGGGAGTTGAAGAGACTCCAGCAAATCCAATCGTCAACACCACTCTGTGAACTTGGCTGGTATATTGATTTCGACAACATCAGCAACATGTTTCAATGGATCGTAGAGCTGCACTCATTTGACCTAAGGCTCCCGCTCGGCCAAGACATGAAGACGGCTGGTGTGAACAGTATCGTGCTCGAGATGCGGCTCGGACGCGAATATCCGATGTCGCCACCGTTCGTCCGCGTAATACGCCCTCGATTCCTCCCTTTCGTGAAAGGCGGAGGTGGCCACGTCACAGGAGGGGGCGCCATGTGCATGGAGCTGCTCACCGCGACGGGCTGGTCCCCTGCCAACAGTCTCGAGGCCGTCCTGCTGCAAGTTCGTCTGGCGCTCTGCAGCCTGGATCCCAAGCCCGCCCGACTGCATAGCGTCGCATCGCCTTACGGAGATGCGCGACGTGACTATGGTGTCGACGAGGCCTTCGACGCCTTCGCTAACGCCGCGAGTGCTCACGGGTGGCGGATCTCCGCCGACCTACAAGAGATGAGAACTGCCAGGTAAGAAATGGAAGCCATAGTGAACACCGGCCAAGACGATGCCCCTTTGTGGCACGGTACTTGATTGCATTCTTATGCAGGAACGATCTCTATCCGGATTGGAGGATTTGGGACTAGAGATACATATACCACGTAGTGTCCCCCAGGAGGAGTGCTGCTCCGGCAACGTCCACGATCTTGGAGCATTGCTAACTAGCGAAAGCCGGCAGCCATTACGATATTATCTCGATAGATTGGAGATCTTTTCAGCGGACGGTATCGCACCGTCTGATCCGGCGCCTCTATCATCCAATAAAGCTACATACATAGCCGTGCTTTTTGACGTTCTGTGGTAAGAGCATTTGCATGTAATGAATATGATCTTGATCGCAAGGCAACCCCTAGGCCCATTGAGCACAATCCACTTTGATTTGGCCGAATAGTCCAAAGCTTGGAACGTGGAACCTGCTAGATGTCTCAAAAGGCATATGAAGGATATCTGCGGGCTCCTTTCACGCATGGAATGGCCGGTTTCTCTCCTGGCTTGGCGGTATTAGCCAAGTCCGCGCCAGGATCCGCAAAACTGGGCATTGGCACGACAGGGAGATCTGTTTCGTCGCGCTTCGCCCTTGCTTTTTATTCTAGACGCCCTCCTTTACGATCCTGGGCAACCTAATAGCCAAATTAAGCTGCCGGAGTGCCCGGTTTACCATTAGCGAGGGACCTGAGACAATACCTATTTGTTATTGGAATCGCCCGGCAATGTGCAGCCTAGTCGTGTCTTGCTTGCTTGGACTCTTGGTATTTCTGGTCTTGGCCTCCTCACATACTTGGCTCGATAGGTAATAGATGGGTATCAAGATGATACGTTGCGAGATTATGGGTCTATATATCTTGGGGCACGCCGCTCAGCATGCCGGCCAAATAACTTTAAATGGGCGTCTATTCTGCCCTACTCTCTGCTGTTTCTGCTTCGGAGTTCCGCGTCGTGCGTGTTTCGTCGCGTCTTTATCTACGAACTACCGGATCTCTGTATCGCGCTATTTTCCTTGCGACGGTCTAGCGGAGATGACGTCCGCTCCTCTCCCAAAACTGGGTCTGCCTGGGACCGGCCGCGCCTACGATGGCGATGATGAAAAGTGCGGCCTTGACGATCAGTATGCGCTCGAGGACGGCACCTTGCTGTGGAACCGGGACCGGAGCCTGAGCAGCGGCTTGAGGACCGCGGCTTCCATGTGCGTGTTGCTCGCGCTTGGCTTGCTCCTGGCGCTGCATCGCCATGGCGTGAGTGCCCATCCATCTTCGCTGGCTTTCTTTCTTGGAGACGAATCATAGAGCGGCGAGGTAACGAAACGAACTTGTGACTAACTCTGCGAGTAGTTGGCCAAGTACCAGGCACAGATCATGGCCGGAACTTTCTCGAGAGAGTATTTCGTGGGATGGACCTGAGGAGTTCCCGGCTTCGAGGATATCTACCTATACGGATCGCCTCTCAGACCCGGTTGACGGCTGGGTCCGCCACTATCAAATATCCAGCCTCATCGCCAGTTTCGAAGAGCCAAAAGATAAAGAGTCCTAATGGGAAAAAAAGAAAGAAAACATACAACATCTGGGAGTCGCTGGTCGTCACCGATGGGACCAGACTACTAGTCAGGCCCTTTGTCTGGCTTATATAGGGGGAGAGCGGACGGGATCCCGAGTGTTCCAGACGGTATGGTCGTATCTGGAGGAATTTGCTCGGTATCGTGAGTTACCTGTGTCGATGAGCTTATCTTTGCTCGTTCGGGGTGCTCGATGACAACGCTAACGAGCATCGGCTGCCTCTACGCGGAAGACTGAATCGTAGCAGCGGACTGAGAACCGCAGCGATGGGGTATATCAATCCCGACCTGCTGGCGCGACGAGGCGCAACGCTGTTCCGCTAGGAGGGAGTCAGGCCATCTCGCAGACACTGCCAGTACTTACGTCGATTTGACACACGGATCATATACTTACTAGCTTCAGACATGGCTAGTCAAGCTTGTCGATCGTGTCGCCCATAGCTCAGCAGGGCCAGGGGTGATGATGTCACTCGACACTGTAGCCGGATGAAGCAACCCCGGTTCTAGGTGGCTTTGCTTCCCCATATCAGGGAGGTCTATATATATAATAAGCTGCTTAACAGGACTTCAACCTGTGATGATAGTGAAGATAGGGGGAATAAGCTAAATGAAAAGATAATTGGAGAACTTTATCCATAGAGCTCTTGACTGCCGATTGGCTACTACACTGTTATTTGTCAAATTAGGAAGGTGGGGGGGGCATCCGACAAAGGGGAATTCTGTGTGGGTCGAAAAGGCAGGACGGGAAAGCGATGAAGGGCTTACATAAAACGTCTGTATAAATCGGGCAGGCACTTTGATTCGGCTTCCGATATGTGGGCACACAAATCCCCGTCTCTTAGATGCAATTGTGATTATGTAATACCGTGACCGTCCTACCAACCGCCAGGTGACTTACACCTACAGTACTAACGTATTGTTCCCTTTGAGCCAGCAATCTGCAATAGGGCCTAATGTTAGACATTATCTTGCTGTCTACGCTCCCTGTTGACTTTGCGAAATATTCCATCATTTTATTCTACATTTCACTTATCATGATTCCTTGAATTATCCTCCTCCCACCTACACCCAACGTAGACGGCACGTCAATGCTCGAGTTAGCCGTAAGCGCATGCAACGGCTTATCGATTTAGGAAAGCTAAAAATACACGACCTTCTGGACCATCGTCCCTTTCCCTCTCCTCTGTAACTTCGGTTTATGACACTCTAGAGGGGATTTCACTTTTCTGAAACCCCCGCTCATATAATTAAGCAAGCAATCTTGAATGTTACTTCATTGCCATTCATCATCCCTCTCATAAGCCCAGCCACGCATTCTGAACTCGAAATGGCAGCCGCCGACTCTGCCCAGGCGTCGGCGTTGGCGACCGCCTCGAATCGGACAAGCCGACAGTCCCCTCCCCAGTCTAAGCGTGACAAGAAGCGACAGATCCTGAACGACCGCCTGGCTGTTCTAGCAGACCAATTCAGCCGCGACCGGGACAGGACTTACCGCGAGGAATTGCAGAAGATCCAAGTGGACGTCAACCTCGTCGGCCGAGTCGATCCTTATGCCGACCGCCCTCTGGACGAAATCGACCGCGGATTTAGAGAATTATCGCAGGCTAGCGATGGCGGATCTACGAAGACACTGCTGGAAATGGCTGGCCCTACTTTCCAAGAGTGGGTGAACGAGATTGGCGACTTGGTTGAGCGTCGCGACTTCGAACTGACTTCCCAGAAGGTATTTGGATACCTCGTTTGTGCCTGTGTCTGTCGGGTATCTCAACAGGGTAACTAACGTTTGCCTGTTCTAGTACGAGTACGATAGAAAAGTGCAGGATCACTACAACAACCACGCGTACAGGATCGAGGTCGCCAAGCGAGAGCATAAGGCCCTCTCGAGCACCCTCCGAGATCGACTTATCAACACCATTACCTCGAAGAAATACCGATTGAGCAAAGAGAAGGAGGCACTTGAGATCTCCGACAGCTCTGCTCTCCTTCTACATCCCAATCAATTTAGCCTCACCAACCCCTCAAGTCCTGGCGGCACCCATGGAAAGCGTAACACGAGACTACGAAGAGAGATGGAGGAACTGCCCGGCTTTTCCGAGAACAAGAAGCGCAAGCGCAATGGCGGCGATGACGACGGGTCGCCAGCCCCAACGCGGAGAGCTCTCGATACCTCCAATACCACGCCCCTCTGGCAGAGCGACAGATTTAGGACAATGCGCAAGGAGACTGGTCCCGTCTATAGCATAGATAAGCTGTTTACCGACAAGGAGCTCTCTATGACGTACAACACTGCCGCCTTGGCAGCCCACAAGCACCTCCTGACGCGCCGTGATGCCAATGGCAATGTCATTTCCCCCCCAGACGAGAGCGACGCCGGCAACGGAGAAGGAAACGAGGATGAAGATGCCCAGGATGCGGCGGCACCCATGATGGAGCGGCAGCATTCGCATACAACCCGAAGCACGCGTGGTGGCGGTCACAACAACCAGAACTTTGTCGATGATAGGATACTGGGCATAGAAGGATTAACCAACTTCGACCTCGTGAACCTTGACAAGATGGCACCGCAAGAGCCCAAGCTGCCGCCGCTCATCCACTCGCAATACTCGAAGGCCTACGTCAAGTCTGAATCCAACACACCTACTTCCTTGTCCCAGGACGATGCGCAGCACGATATCATGGTTATGAACCTGTATCGCAACTACCAGAAGCACAACGGCCCCGGAACGAATTTAGACACTATTAATGGTGGTCGTCGCATCCTAGAGGCCATGGCCCCTCCTCAGCGGAGGAATAAATATCTCACATACATTCAGGGTCAGCGGCCAAACGTCGACCAGCTCTCGGAATCTCTCGGCATCCCTAGCAGTAGTCTACGAGAAGAGCCGGCCGGCAATGCAACAGCAGGAGGCATCCCGGCGGGCATGGCGACGACCGGCTCTCCAGCCGGGGCACCGATGAGCAGACAAAGCAGCCTCGGCGGCGTCGCCATGAGCCGTTCCGGCAGCGCGAGAGGGAAGCGGAAGTAGACCGCATTGGACTCAGGATGTGCTTTTGAAATTAGAAGCGCACGAGCGGCCTATGGACGGGGTTATATGACGAACTTTCAGCGGCATCACGTCAACTATGTGTTTTCTCTTGATTGGCATTTACACGATATCCTTGCTGCGCATAAAGCGCGCCTAGCGAATTTACGGCATAGGCCCGCGCGTTAGAGGCTTGCACGAATATATGCCACACACTACGGATTGAGCATTTTGACCACATAACCATGCTATTCCTTTGTTATATCCGTGTGTGAGAGATTCTTTTGCTCCCGTGAGACGAATACTGGTGTCATTGCTGCTATATCGGGGTTGTCTCTCACGCGTCTGCCCATCGCCATGGTGGTTTATGAGGTGGTATGCCAAGACTATCCCGTAAGCGAGTTTTGGCATATCAATCGCATTGGAGTTTTTGCATAAATCTGCGGCTTCAATATGTAGAATGACGTTACCCAGTCATATCAGCAACGATATATAAATTCCTGTAAGACAGTAAGCGGTGCCTGAGCTACGGGGGAGCCCTTGCCACCCCAGGAACGTCCCTCAGGAAAAAAAAATCTCAGGTATAGCACCTAGGTACCCCTGCAGGAAACAGCTGCACAGTGGACTTCTGCTGGAGAGTGGATGCTAGCCTCGTCGATTGGGGCCCACCAAAAGTAAACAAACCAAACCGGCAACTGGGGGACGCCTCCGATAATAGTGCCAGCATCACTATGGCTTTACCGGATTGCTGCATATCGATAGCTACCTACCCTACTGAGCATTACAACCGCGATCTACGTACTAACTCACTAACGCATCGCGACCACGCGGTCGCTTTGAGAACATATCGATAGATGCGATGCGTATAACGGCCTGTTTGAATTGATATTTGCCGCGAAAATTCTACTGTACAGAATAGTTTGTCGGACCCCGAGCTCGAAAACACGTCGGGGAACATATACCTGTTGAAATAAATACCTAAACCGATCCAAGCCAGCGATGGCGGGTGACGCGGGGCGGTTCTCGTCCCCCGATCCGCTAGCGGAAGACGACGTCGACCTCGCCCTTCCAAGCTCCCCAATGACGACGAAGACGCGCCCGGCGACGGCGACCCGCCGCGCGAGGACGTCAACAGCCACAGCCACGCTCCTCCCGTACTACCGCTCCGACGACCCCTCGATGCCGGCGAACAGCACGCCCGTGAAGGGCTCGGGCTCGGGAGCCAGTGCCGGCGGCCGTCGGCGGCGCTGGTCCCCTAGGAAGCGGACCTTCGAGCTCGACGTAGGAGACGAGCGCTCGCCGCAGCGCATCTACGTGACGGTCGAGGCCGGTGGCGGGGAGGAGGCCGCCAAGCGCGGCGTCAAGCGCAAGCTGTTCCCCCCCTCGTCGCCCTCGCGCACCGCCGTCATCCACGGCGAGGAGATCACCACGACCTCGGTGCCCCTGCGCGGCTTGACCGACGACGAGGGCGAGGGCGCGGGCGCGGACGAGAACGGAGACGATGACGGCGCCACCCCGCGAAAGCGACCCAGGCGCCGTAAGAGCAACGGCACGCCCATGCCGGGTCGGGGCAGGAAGAGGGCCGCCGGGACGCCCCTGCAGAAGACGGCGACGAACAACACGCAGAGGCGCGGGAGGCGGAAGAGCAACCCTGCCCCTGCTCTCGGTTCGGGGCCGAGTGTTGCCAGCGACGCACCGACGGGGGTGGATGTCGAGAATGAGAACGGGCACGAGAACGAGCACGCGGACGCGGGCGCGACGCCGAAGCCGAGGACGAGGGCGAGAAGGACCCCGAGAAAGCCGGCCGCGCCCGAGGTGCCGTCGTCGCAGCTTTCTAGTAGACCGACGGGCAGGAAGCGCGGACGCCCGCGGAAGGCGCTGCTGCCGGATGAACTTCCCGTCCTCACCGAGAGCGAGGCGGATCGTACAGCCGTGGATGCGGATCGGATGGAGCCGATGTACGAGCCACCAAGTGATGCTGTGCCGCCGTCAGGGGCGGACGTGGAGGAGCCCAGAGACGATGCGGATGGCCGGGGCGAGGCTCGCGAAGAAGAGGAGGATCTTTTGATGCTCGACTCCACGCCGAGAAGAAGCAATGGCACGCCAACCCCGGAAAGTATACGCAGGCAACTGGAGGAAAGAACTACTTCACCCGATCCGACGTCGGAAGACGCATACGCGGACGGGGACGAAGGCTACGTGCCGATGATGGAACACCAGAGCGACGCGGAGTCGGAATTCGAGGGCGCTGGAGGAGCGACTTATAACGGGCAAGACACACTAGCCCATGCGTCGGACTTTAGCATGATCGCAGTAGAATCCTTGCCGTCGTTCCAAGCTTCGTTTCAAGCCGACCTCAGCCGGATCAACTCGGAAGGAGCAGTTCCACGCGAGGAATTTGGCGAGGAAACCAGCTTGATCATAAATCAGACTCTGGCGTCACTTCGGCAAAGTACACAAACAGAGGCTGAACGGCGTTCGCCTGCCCCTTTAAGCGCGGATGATAACCACGAAAAACAAGATCAACCAGAGAGACCACGACAGCCCTCCGAAGAGCTGACACGAAACGGCTCGCGAGGTCCGTCAAGAAGTCCATCGCAAAGTCCCAGGAAACAAAAGCCCCTACCCTTAAGCCGTCAGCTCTTCGGCTCGAAGGTAACAAAAGCGCCCCATGTCGATGACTCCTTCTCGACTATACCAGACAGCATACTTCATGCAGCCACGCCTAGACGGGTGCCTATGAGGGCGACGTCCACAGCCGTTGCGAACGAAAACCCATCTGTGTACGACGACTCATTCTCCGAGATCCCCGAAGCAGTCCTCGAAGCGGCAACACCAAAGCCACCTGCACGTACTACCACAGTTGACGGCGACGACGCACCTGCCGCGAATAGCACAATGGAACAATCAATTCACTCGGTAGGCAGAAGTGGACGCTCAGCCCTAAGATCCATGCGATTGCCTACTCCGGATGACACCTCTTCTTCAAATACCGGCTCTAAGAGGGCCCAGGACGAAGAGGAATCGGCACGTGCCGAAGTGCAAGAAGCTGAAGGATCTAATGCTCTCCCCGACATTACGTCCTCGCCACCAAATCAATCACAGGTCTACGTGACCGATTTCGACGCGCCCGAAAACCGAAGAGACACTAGTGGCACACCTGACGCTCGAAAGTCGTCACCACATCTCCCACCTTCCGGCGCAGCACCCTTGGACCGCGTCCAGTCCCTGGAGCCGCCCGTCCACGGCGGGAGACCGTCGCTCTCGCCGATCGTGCGCGTGGCGCGCACGCTCCAGAGCGTCATCTCCGACCGGTCGTCGCCGGACGGCCGCGAGAGCAACCTCGGCAGCCCCTTGTTCCGGAGGAGCTCGGCCAGCAACGAACCAGCGCGCCAGTCGCCCGGCGTCATCAAGTCGCCGACGCCGGTGCCGCCAGTGGTGCACACCAACAACAATGACGAAGTGATGGCCGCGCCCACTTCCTCGTTCGAGGCGTTCGCCTCTTTCACGCAGAGGTGGCGGTCTGGCCAGAACCAGAACAATCAGCACCAGCCGTCGCTGGGCGTCATTGGCGACGTCGAGGACCCATTCGGGCCCGGCATACGTGCTGACGTTGGCGATGCCGATGGCAGCGCGACTGCTACGGACTCTATGCGCGCCGCGCCCCCGAGCGATGATCAGACGAGCTGGGCTGCGGACCGTAGTCCCGCGGCTCGGAGGGCCGGACGGCAGCCTGGATTCTCGCAGGTAGAATCGCGGAACTCTAGTCTCCTCGGCACACGCGGATCTAGGGCCAGCCAGGCAATGGGCGAATTCGCAGCGGAAAATGGCGATGAGAACTTCCACGGAGACGAACCCAACAGTGTCGGCGAAGAACCGGGGCACAGCGAGGTCCATGACCAAACCGCGGGGCAAGACGGCGAGGATAGCGGCATCTCATACAACGAAGACGACGATGACATGGACATCTGGGACTTCGAGGCGTCGCGCCCGACTCCGGACCAGCCGTCCCGCACCGCGCAGGTGTTGCCGAAGCCGAGGGCCCAGCACACCCAACTACAGCAAGAGGAACAGCAGCAGCAGCAGGCCAGCAGCTCCGCGGAAGAACCGCCACCGAGACGTAGCATGATCCCCAGCCCGTGGAGGCGCAACGGCAGGCGCCTCATCTACAAGGACGAGGTCACGAGCCCCTCCCAGATAGAGATTGAGGAGGCGAGCCCGGTGAGCGGCGAGATCGACGACGACGACAGGCGCGAGATGATCCCTGCTCCCGCTCCCGCTCCCGCGAGTCGGCGGACGTCTGCCGTTCATCAGTGGAGGGGCGCGCTGGACCTGGAGCCGGACCTGGAGCCGGAGCAAGAACAGGAGCAGGAGCGGGATACTCAGCCGCGGACGGGGGTGCGGGAGGATACCCGGCGACAGACGGACGTCCGACAGGATGCGACAGAAGAGCCTGACATGCAGGAGGCCGAGGTTGATGATTATGACCTGATGGATCACCAATCTGACGGTGGTTCGGTAGTAGCAGAAGACGAACAGGCATACCATGATCCCGAGTCCGAGGCTAACTCCATGGTCGAGCAGCGGGCGGAAAATGGCAATGATCACTCCCCGGAAAGACAGTCTGCAGCCGACGAGGAATATTCTCTATTACTACCCTCAGATAAAACGGATGCCGAGCCAGCACCGCAAGAGAACTCGATCCAGACCACGGAGGTCGAAGAGTACTCGCTGGTCGCCCAACAGGGCAAGAACAAGAAGAACCAGCTCCCAGTTCAGGAGAAGCGGAAGTCCCGCTTCTTCGGCGGCTTCGATATCCTCTCATTCTTCTCTTCGCCGGCCGCGCTGCCGAAGACTGGCGATAGGGCTGATGAGGCGGAGACCCCATCGGCGCCCAAAGTCGCGGCTATGACGAAGGCTACTACCAATGGCGCTACTGCTAGGGGCGCTGGGAATATCACCGTTACTACGAATACCACCCGGGAATCTCAGGCTACACGGGAACGCGAGAAGGCCGCCCAGCCCGCGCCGGCTAAGCAAACCCCGAAGGCCGCTCTCTGGTCCAACGGCCTCTTCCCATCGATTCCCCAGAAGCAGTTTTTCAGACCCGGTCCCGAGCGCCGCGTCGACCTGTTCTCGTCGCCTGGGAAAGAGGACGGAGATGCGGGTGCGGGTGCATCGGAGTCGAGTGATCCTGTTGTTGATACGTATGCGCCGTCGCCGTCGCCGTCGGGCTCGGGTTCGGGTTCGCCTGGGCGGTCTCTTAGTCCGTCACCTACCAGGTCACCTGCACAATCGGCAGCCCCCTCGACACCCGAGCGCCAGATCTACCCGCCCATCGGGCAGAAGCGGAACTCCAACCCGCCCTGCGGTGGCCGGCAATCCGGCCCTTCCTCGCTATATTCCCCACAGCCCGCCGCGGCCGGAAACGCAACTACAAGCGCAAACAGTGTCAACGGCTTCCTCCGGGTCCCGCAACCACCGCAGCTGCAGCGGCTGGAAGAGGAGGAACAAGAGGAACAGGGACAGGGACACGACTCCTCAGTTCTCACGGACGGCACTGACTACGAGAGGCTCCCGCCCCGCGACAAGCCCTCCCAGTGGGACCGCATGGCGTCCCCCTCCAAGTCCTGCTTCCGGTCGCCCCTTAAGCCAACGACTCCCGGGCGGGTCGTCGCGTTCACGAGCAGCGCGCTGTCACCGCTCGCGGCGAGACGCGACGACGCGGATAATAGGGGTAGCGGTAGCGGGCCGTTGCCGCAGCCCCGCGACAAGGATAATGTGCGCGAGTCGGAGTTTGCGCGAGTCGGTGATACCAACGCCGCGAACCGCAAGGCCCCGTTGGCGCGGGCGGATGGCGGTCGCGGCTCTGGTGCTGCGCTCCCTGCTTCTATCAATGGGCGTCAAGCGCAGCAGAAGCAGCTTGCTCACGCCACTGCTCAGGCTTATCGCAATACCGATTCGGTCACGGCGGGGACTACGGCCCCCCCCACTTCCACCACCAGCAACATCATGTCCCCTAAGGCCCCACCGACAACCGCGATCTTCCGTCCCCCGCTCTCCCAGACGACCTGGACCAAAGACCACTGGCTGCGCCTCGAGTTCCTGGCGCATCTCCGGCGCCGCGACCCGGTCGCGTTCGACCTGCTGCTGCCCCCCGAGCTTGACCTCGGCTTCTTCGAGCGCCACCGCCTGCGCGGCAAGGAGGTTGCGGCGCAGGGTGCGAGGCTGCTGCTCGAGCCCTGGCACCTCGAGGTCGTCGAGGCCTTCCGCCGCGAGCTCGGCGGCGACGCCTGTGGCTGGGACGACGCCTCGCTCGCCAAGAGGCTCTTCGCGCTGCTTGTTGCGGAGGACAGGAGGACGCGGAAGAGGGACGGTGGTGGTGGTGATGGTGGTGGTGTGACTGCTTGACCTTGGGGATGGAGAGTAGCTTAGTGCGTGCAGTTAACGGTCGCTGGATGCGAACGGACGGTGTTTGTTGGAATATATGTTGAGTTTGCCGTTGTACATGCCACCCATTAGTCGTGGTTGGAGTCGTCGGATTTGACGCCTGTTAGTCGGAGACGACTGACCGGCTAGCAAGCAGACAGACAGGCCTGGCATCGCCGGGTGAAGGGATGAGATTATTGTATCCCCAATTGCATTGCATTTCTATTAGCATCCAGGGGGAATTCGTCTATTGGCTCTAGGGAAGGGGCGTTAGGGGGTAAGCGCGGTATATGGTCGAGGGACCACGGATAGGGGCAGTAACTATGGAATAGGGGTTTGAAGCCGGCGTTTAGCCACTACAAGTACTTAGATACCCCCCTTAAATTGAGCTGCCCTATTCGGGCTATCTTCTATTTTTCCCAAAATAATCTGATAGCTGCCAGCCAACTGCTACGGCTCGGTAAGCTAAGCAGGCCCCTCTATCGGGCAGCTATGTAAAATAAGTATGTTTAAGTATAATCTAGTTAAGACAAAAATATTCAAGCGTTACGATTTCCGTCTAAC
Source organism: Monosporascus cannonballus (assembly GCA_004154925.1). Classification (NCBI taxonomy): domain Eukaryota; kingdom Fungi; phylum Ascomycota; class Sordariomycetes; order Xylariales; genus Monosporascus; species Monosporascus cannonballus. Next base: position 112,634 of record QJNS01000119.1, on the reverse strand, counting down.
TCTGCGACACGGTATACTATCGAAGTGTTAAGGGAACGGCGACCGCGGCGGCAGCAACAACGGCAGCGCGCCAGCGTCAACTTTTTTTTTTTTTTTTAGTACTAACCTTCTAGCTCAGAAGCGGCCCCTTAATGGAACAAACATAGCAACGAACTCTGGCTGCGTTACGTTCTTTGTAATGGTGGTTATGTGAAGATACGTGAAGCCCATCTGACTGCTATTAGTATAATAATACGCGTATTATTAGGTTATGTCGGAAGAGGTCCTGTTATGGACGTAAAACCGCTAGCTAAATAATGCCCTCCCGTTTTAATGTGGTGAGCTTGCGAACGGAACGGACGGAAGGTTACTGTGTCGAAAATACTTCTCGCTTAGAACCGATTTCCGCTCTTGGATCTTGGCTCATCCCAAATAGGATGGATGGTCTTGACCCGTACCAATAGGAAAGTAAAGGTAAGGGCATCATGCGGTGCGTGCTTATGGGGCCGGGGAGAGACCTACCGCCTTTTTCGACTTTCCTCATATGGGCCTACACGGACCAACGCTGATCCTTTAGCTTCTTCAGGATAGGCTGATAACCTTGTTTTTCACTCCAACCTGTCCATTTTGTATATGTTTTTTTAGACCTTCCAATGCAGCCCTCTATTCAGAACATATTCGCTCAATCCCATAATGTCGCCACCCACCCTAACAAAGATCGAAGTTGTTGTTGATTTAGTTCGTTAGCTTTTGGCCTCCCTGTAACCCTGTTAAGTACTTTTGCATATAATTTACATATTAATTAATTCCTGCAAGTTACAGACGTTACGCCCGTTTCGAATAGCCGAATTCCTTTTAAGTCCGCCATCTATATATCAAGATTTATAACTTTAATAACGTTTTTAGGGAAAACCAAAGCCTTTGGAAAGCTTGGTAATAACGTTTCAGCAGTTAATAAAGCCCTAATATCGTCGAAATTAACGTAATTAATAACGTTTAAGAGCGGTTATTGTTTTTATTAGTACAATTATTTTTTATCCTAAGTATTGAATTGGGGTAAGAAGAATTGGTCTTGATCAGTGCGGATAACCATTTTATGTCACGGTACGAAATGGGATTGTCGAAAATGAAAAACTTAATCCGATTGTATTAATGGTGTTGAACCTCGATGACTAAAAAATAACAGAAGATATGCTAAGTGGTGATGGTCGCTAATGATGTCTCGGCGTTGAACCCATGGCGAAAAAGAACTTCTTAATATATATGCGAAACTCGGGCTTTCTAATTAGCCAAGCCTGATCATGGGTGTAACACCCCGGCCCACTTCAGTATTTAGTTTTTTAATTAACGTATTTTTATTGTTATTTATATGTATTCCGCAATCTATATATAATTGTATTAAATCCTTTTTTAGTTTGCGATAATATAACAAAACCTTTGAAATACTCTTTTCGGCAATAACGAACGATAATAAGTAATTAAGTTTTTCTTTAATAATTTCGTATAATTTGGCAAAACCGGTATCCTAAATAGAAAATTTTTATCTTGTAAAATTTATTAATTCCTAATTAAAATCCTTAATCCTAACTATATAATTTTCAAAATTATCAGGGTTAATCGTAATTCCGTTATTTAAAAAGGATTTCTTAATAAGGTTTTTATTTTTTGTTAATTTGAAACGTTCCTAAGCACGTCCGACAATTATCGAAAATATAATTCACCATTAACTAACAATCCACTTATTAAGAAGCTTATTATTTTCCTTTAAATCCTTAAAATACTTCTCGGTTTCCTTTTTCAAATATATCTTAAACGGACCGTTTACTGCCGTATCTAGTGGCTAAAAATAACTCGTTAGCCCAGATAAGATAAAAACTGTTAAAATAGGATTATTATTAAAAAGAATCCTTCATCGTATTAATTTTGTAAAATAAAACATTATTTATAATTAATAGAGCTTCGTCGTTAAAACGCTATCGGGCTTTTTTAACGTATAAAAAGAAATTATTTTTAAGTTATTTATAAAATAAGTTTTCGTTATAATAGGCCGTATCGTTAAAAAGCACCTGTATCCCGGGATAATAATATAGCTTTTCGGCTTTATATATTGTTCTTTTGCTATAAAATATAAGGATCGGCTTAAAAAATACTCCCATTATCATATATAATTAATATAATAATTGCCTGCCTTTTGCTTTAACCGCTACGATCACTTTTGCTATTAATTATAAAAAACCCCTTAATATCGTATATATATCCTTTAATAAATTCGAAAGGTAACGGAATTTCGTCAAGATTAAACGTAAGCGTTATTCGGAAACGTCGCATTAATCGGGCCTTAACGAGCTTAATTGGCGATAATTCTAAAGTAAGGCTTAAGTACATTCTGTGGCAATTATTACGTTTGATAAATTAAAGAAAAAAATTAATTACTTAAGTTATTTTATAAGGATTTTCGTAACTACCATTATTATACGACGGCAAATAATTTTATAATACATTAGAAAGCCGTAAAACTACCTTAACGAAAAAGCGAATATAACTTTATATTACGAATTTAACTGCATAAATATACGTTGTAATATCTTCCGAAACCAATATTATATAACGATTTTATTAGATGTACGAGCTTTAACGAAACGTTCCCACAACAGCTTTCCGAATTAAGGCCAGGTAGGCTTATAACGCCTAGGAGTTCGTAATAATAAGCCCTATTTCATACGTCACTATAAGTATATCGTAAACGGATTTTCGATTATAAAGTATTATTAAGCTTTACGAACGGTTAAACGGCGAAAGCTTTCGGGAAGGTTATCGTTACTTAAACCTTTAAAAAGTTTTAGGTGCAATTTCCATTACCCTCAAAGGTTTTTTTTAAGGGTACGCGGTAATATATTAAAAACAACAGGACTTCGAGCTTCCGGCAGTCTGAATACCTTCGTACGCGTCGTTGGATTTGCTTCGGGGGTGTATATTAAGGGCGTTCTTTAAAAAGGGGCTTGGGTTTCCGACCTCGAGTCTCGTATTCCCGCTTCCGAGCCATAGCTATTGTTGCAACTGGACAATAACGACGTTAGCGATTGGTATCTCCAAAATCGGGCTCTATCACCATGAAAAACGAATACTGTCAGATATAAGGGACATCAGTTATATATGTATTCATGACTAGTTGCAGATGCTCTAAAACGCGCACTGCACTTTAAGGTGATCTAGTCCCGGAACATATATGTTTCGATCAAAGGGAATTTTCCGTATATGGGGTGCTAAAGCACCCCCTGCTAACTAATATACCCTCTTAACACCTTAAAGCATTTACGGTATTAATTGTTATAACTTCTAAAGCCACAGTTATCCATTTCACCTTTCCTTTAACGATTAAATTTTTTTAATCAGCTAATTTCTTCTTTAAAATCTTTTGCAAAACGTCCTTCCGCTAATCGAAAATTTCCGTAATATCGATTAATCCTAACTGCTTTTTAAAGTACTTAAAAAAATTCGCGTAATAGGGTTTTTGTTAAACCATTAGCTAATATATCGTCCGTAAGCATATAATTTATTTTAATTAAATCCTTTTTTGCGGCTTATCGTAATTAATAATTATATATATCTATATACCGTAATTTCGTTATTAATAAAGTAATATCGGCGTTAATAAACCGTATAATTTATTAATTGTTGTATTATATATTTAACGGTTTTATATTTAAAATAATTTTTTAGATTTTTAATTAATCAAAAGGTAAACAAAACTTTTTTTATAACTTACGCAAAAAATAATAACTTCATTTTTATTATTAAAGTAATCATTATATCCTATTTATTTATCTGTTATTTTATTATTTTTTCGAATAATTTTATAACGTAAATTTAAAAGCTTTTTCGGTTAATTATATTATCTGTAAAAAAAAACGTCGCTCTAGGTATCTAATAAATCCTTACCTCTAAACTATAACATTATGTTTTGTGTGACGGCTAAGGGGTTTAACCAACCATTAAACCTTAGCCGTACGGGTTTATGTTGGCAGAAATATCGTGGGAATCTGAACAATAAATACAGCAACGTATTACGTCTCGTAATACCAAAGGTGTCTTAGGTAACGAATTGTTATTGCAAGCTGAAATTATTTAAATTATAGAAATAATAAATGTTTTTATACTTAACTTTTTTAACTTATCGAACCTGGCTTTATAGGCTTTATAATTAATTCTGTCGAACCGGCTTTATAGGCTTTATGATCGATCCTGTCGAGCTATTACGTAACTTAACCCATATAACTTAATTATTTGTTGCGACCGTTCCCAAGGCCGTAACTTATTAAATTATAATACGATCCTTTTTTTCCATAATTTTCGCCCCGAAAATTTTTTTTCTGTAAGTTTTCCTTTTACCATTATGTCGGGTCGTATTAAAAAACCGATTAACAGAAAAACGAAAAAGCGAAATAACTTGCTTAAATTAATCACTTTTCGAACTATAAATATACCTGTGTATTCTTATTATGTTTATTGCAGGTTATTATTTTGTCGTATTTTCTTGTCGGATTTTTCCCGGTACAAAAAATGCGTATTGCGGAACTAAGATTTTTGTGATGTTAACGGTTTTTTTATTTTTTAATTCGAAAAGCTCGTTTCCAACCACTTTAAGGTTAAAACGGAATTCGAAAAGGCTAAAAAGAAAGCGGAGTAAGAGCAAGCCAAGGTTTGCCGTTTTCGAAAATAAAAGAAATTATGGGCCGACCGTATAGCACGTATGCTATTTCGTAAGCTTCGGTCCCTAGAGGAATTGGATAAGTTAGAACGTTAAGAAAAACAGGCCGCGTTAAAGGTCGCTCAGGCCATATCGGCAGAGGCCGTGGTTTTTCTTAACTGGTCCAACCTTAACTCTATCAATTGGTCATCTATTGATTAGGGAATTTTTAACTCCGTTAACCTTGGCGTTATTGGTAAAAAATTTTTAACAAACGCTAGACGCTAATAAGGTTTTTGGCAAGTTTTCAGATATTTTCGGAATCCGGGTGCTTTTTTTATTTAATTAGGTACTAGGTAAATTCGTTTTATTTTCGCATATCGAAAACTTTTTTTATTTCGTATATTTGTTTGTCTTTTATTTTTATATCGTTTTGTACCGTGTATATCTTAATTTTATCTACTATTAATTCGAATAAAAAAATCTAAAAAATTAGATAAAATTTAATTTTTGGTAAAAGCTTTAATTAATAATTATTTTCTAAGATTCTTTTTGGAAATTTTATATAGACCGATATATTTGAAATCGAGTTTTTTATTGGTTTTTTTTGTTTAAATGTTTTTGGTAACTAGGAAAATAATTTGTTTTTTCGAAAATTAATTTTTTACCCTTTTTTAATTATAATATTTATTTATTTGATTTCGTACAAATTTTAGTTTTATTTTTATTTTTTAGTATGATTATTATAATTAATTTAATATAAGGATTGTCTTAATATTAATTAGATTATTATTGCATATTTTTCTATAAATTTTTGGAGTAAATTTAAAATTTACGTTTGCAAATATTAAAATAATATTTTCGTAATAGCTAGTATTATAAGTTAATTATGTAATTAGTAATTTTTTAACCAAATTATTTTGTTTGTAATTAATATAATATCGTAAATAAGTTTTTAAGATTTAATTCGTTCGTTCCGTTTATTTATTCGTTTAAAGTTGAAATACGTTAAATAATTTATAATTTAGACCGATTTATATTATTAAGCTTTGTTAAATGTTAAATATATATATTAATTCTTTATTTAAAATAATTCTTATTAATAATCTATATATACTGAAAATATATCTAAAGAAAATATATGCTATTTATTCCGCGTTTGTATTTTCGTAATATAATAAAAAATAAAAAAATTTCGTAAATCGGTCGACGATTACGAAAATGTTATCGTAATGTATTTTTGTAATTGGATTTTTTAATTTAAAAAATTTAATAATAAAATTAAGTATAATTAAATATTATAGTCGTTTTATTATTAGTAATAGTTATAACTTTCCGTATGGTTTATGTTATTAAGTTTTTGCTTTGGCATAAATATCGTATTACCGTATAATTTTTTATATTATTATTTTTATTTTAGGAAAGGAATATGTATGTTAAAATTGTTCTAAGAGTTTGTAGATTTTTGGATGTTTATATAACTGATGTTTGTATATTTTTCGTATTAGATTTTTTTTGGTATTTTTTTGAAATTTGTATTTTGTCCGTTTTTTGGTTTTTTAGGAAATTGTTATTATATTACCAGATTTTCTGGTGTATATCGAAAGGTACTGCCCGAATTGTCGTAATTTATCGTAAGCATAAATATTTTTTTATAATGGTATCGAAAATGATATAGCTAATTTTAACTAATTTCTTTTCGAGGTTTAATCGCTTGTTTAAAGTATTTGCTTTGCCGTTCTTTAAGTTTTTCCTATAAATAATAACGAAATCGAAATTCGCCAATTTTTTTTGCGTATTTTATTTATCGTTCTATAAATTGTTTAATCGTAATAAATCGGGTAAAATTTTGATAATCCGTATGAATTTTGATTTGATATAAGTTTTCTTTTAAGAAATGCCTAAATTCGTGAAATATTATAATAATGTTACAGGAACAGGGGTTCCTGTCTCGAGGAGACCTACTTATGAGGACTAGCGCGGACCTGTCACGGGTAAACTCCGGACAGGAAAGCTTGTTTTTTTTAGTGATCTAGGTGATCTAAGTGATCTGGACCAGATCACATAAATCACATAGATCCACGACACACTCACTTTAGGAATTAGGATATATAATGAATCGGTCTTTCATGTAAATAGCACCTACTTAGTTTCGCTCCTTAGCTATCAATCTAAGCTCTCAGTCTAGAGGCAACTGCACCGTTCTCTGATTGGGAGAAGAGTCTTTAAATCTCTTTAACGAACAGACCCCCAGTGAATCATTCCTCGCCCTATTGTTACCTGCAAATCAAGACCCCATTTCGGATACTGCTTATACCTCCAGGTGGATGTATGACAGGTTCGTTACAAATAATAGCTATAAACGTTTTATTTAAAATATCATCATTAAATTCGGCTTTTTTTAATTTAGACGAAAAGAATATAATAAGATGCAATTTGCCTTAATTATTTCGTTATCCAATTATTACGTTTAACGCATAATCCGAAATATTAGTTTTTCATTTAACAAGGCGGTTTGGATCGTATATAATTAGTATTGGTTTATTGGTAATTGTATTCTTAATATCCCGAAATGCCTTTTCCGTATCTGGCGTTTATTTAATTTTTTTTTCGTAAGATTTATTAGGGGTATAGCGATTTTGCTAAAATTTCGAATAAATTTCTTATAATAATTGGCGAATCTAAGGAATACCTATATTTCCTTAATTATCATTAGTATTTGCCATTTTATAATTGTAACCATTTTTTAAAGTTTATTCTGATATGTCCTGAGATAATAATATATCTTAAATATTTTATTTTCTGCTTACAAAATTAACTTTTTTTTTGCATTAATAAATCGCCTTACGTTTTATAAAATTTAAATAATTTTATAAACGTATCTTGTATATGTTTTTTCCGTCTTTAAGAAAATAAAAATATCGTTAAGATAATATACGACGAAAATATCAAGGTACTTTTGTAGCATATGGTTTATTATTCGTTAAAAGGTTACTGATACGTTCGTAAGTTTTATCGGCGTAATCAAATATTTAAATAATTTATATTTCGTTCTAAAGGTTATTTTTTATTCGTATCTTTTTTTAATTCTAATAAGGTTATACTTATTTTTAAGATCGAATATTATAAACTATTTGGTTCTGTAAAATCGGTTTTTTATTTCCGTAATTAAAGCTAATAATATTCGATTTTTAATAATAATATCGTTTAAGTGTCGATAACTAACCATAAATTACAATTTTCCATGTTTTTAATACGAAAAATATCGGATATTTTATTAATAATTTTAAAGGTTAAATTTATTTTTTATAGTCGATTTTCCAGGTATTTTTTAAAGATACGTAATTCGTTTCCGCTAAAGTTGTAAATAGGGTAAAAATTTATTAAGGATTCTTTTTTAAAAATTATTTCGTAATTTTATTCGCTATATTTTAATAATTTCATATCGAATTTCTTTTTGAAAAGCTACTTATATCTGTAATATTAGGGTAATATATTAATTAAATCTTTTAACTTTGAAAGCTGCTATTCTTATTTTAGATTATTATTTAATTGTTTTAATTTCGCTGTGATAATAATAATAATACGTTGTATTTGTTTATGCTCATTTCCTTTGTATTTTGTTTTTTAGATAATAAGATTTTTATCGTATTTTTATATTTACATTTGTCGTTATTATTAATCGAATATTAAGATCTTAATTTTTTTTTCGTTTGTTAATAAAAAATAAAGCGAATTTTATTTGGCCAATTTTACTGTTAATTAAAATTCCATACTGGCGTATTTATAATAATCCTAAGATTATATCGTAATTAACTATTTAATATCGTTTTTAAACAAAAATCTTAAGGTAATTAATTTTACGTATAATTTTGCCGTTATCGTAAGCGAATTCTTAACCTTCGGCATTTATTGCTATATAAGGTTTTAACTTATATTTTTATAATAGTTTAAGTTTATTAACCATATTTGGTATAATATAATTTCCGCCTAAAGCTTCGTAATCTACTTTTACGATATATTAATACGTTTCGATTTATATATTTAAAATAATAAAATTATTAATATTTCTTATTATTATGTTTAAAACTTTTTTCGAAACTTTTTTTTAATTTTTTTATGTTTTTTGGTTTATCGCGTTGAATTATTATATTTGTTATTATTGCCGGCATATTATTTTTCCGAATTATATTAATTAATTTTAGTTTTGTTACAATTTGTTTTATTAAGTAAATTATTTTTTTATGTTTACGATTATATCTTATTATATATTATTCTGATTATCATTTTAGAAATCCTTTGTAAATTAACGTATTTCTTTTAATAACCTTTTTTTTTCGTAAGGATTTATAATAAATGTTAATTAAAAATAAATATTCGTAATAACTTTCTAGTAATGTTTTTTTATCGTATGCTGGATTAACTTTTTTTCCGTTTAATAATTATATTATCTATAATAACAGAAAAAGTTTTTTTGCGGGTATTATTTTTTTTCGGGCCAGCCTTTTATTTCGACCAGCTATTAGATATTTTTTAAGGTTATGGTTTAAAGATATCGATATTATTATTTATTATTTTTATTATTTCCGATACGGTTTAGAAAGTCGAATCTCTTATAATACATACGGGTAATTCGTTCGTAAATATATTACTTTTATTTTTCGTAATCGGAATATTTTTGTCGTCGACAATATATGGCATATATTCTATTATGTCGATCAGGGGTTCCGGGACAGACTTTTTCTGTTTAATTCTGGTATTTGCGTAATTAATCCTATAATGCTTTTTGTTATGTTTGCGTTATCTGTTTGGCCAGCTTTTTAGCTTTTCGCATTCTTTGTCAAATTTTTTATCGTAATAATCCTTATTGGACTTTTTGCCATGGGGAACCTGGTATATATTTAGGCCGAATTATGTTAATAAATTTGTTATTGTTTTTTTAATTGTTCCTAAACTGTTCTTCCGGTATAGGTGTCCAGTTATTTTATCATAACTTCTTAGGTTTTTTACATTTGTAGGCCTTATGTCCCATTTTGCTATAATTAAAGCATTTAATCTGGTTCCAATCTTATCTATGGGTAACGCCGAATTCCATAAGTCCTAATGCCGTTCTATAAGAAATAAAGAGCGCGTTTCGTTTTTTTTCCTGGTTAAACTTGTTATACCCTAATTGTAAAATATATTATCTTTTTTTTCTTATTATTTTTCAAATTATTAATTATTAATCTTAATTACCTTTATAATATATCGGTTCAAGGCAATTAATTATTTAATTTAAATAATTTTATTTTTTATATTACTTTTTTAACTTTTTATAAAATATATCGATAAAGACATTAGCTTTATTATTTCTTTATCCGGTTTTAGCCGTAAAGTTCTTAAAGATTACGGCGTATTCAAACGTAAATTCTTTTTGTCGGAATTACAAAAGTTATTAGATTATAAATCGTTTTTTATTTGGATTATTAAAATTATTACGCATTTTATTTTCGAAATTTATGTAAAGTACAAATATTTTATTAATAAAGTTTTTTTATCCGATTTTTTTATTTCCAAAAACTTTTTCATAATCGGTTTAAATCAGTTAACCCTATTACCCGTTAAAATATTTTTATTACTAGGATTTTATTTGCTAGGTTATTAAGATTTAAAAAGCGAAAATAAATTCGCGCTTAAATTAAAAAGGTTTAAAAATTGCTTTTTCCATGATAGGGCTCCGGCTTCCTAGGTTTTATGCGGACAAAAAAAGCTTAGGTAAGTAACGTAGCTATAATTTATCGGATTTCTTTTTCCAGTTCCCGAATTCGAATCTGAAGCTACTAAATAAGGGTTTTCTAAGTGCTGGTTAACATTTTAACAATATTAAATATCATTCAGAGTTTAACGGTATTATTAAATAAAAGCTTATAACGTATAACGGCTAAAAGGTTTAACCAACTATTAAACCTTAATCGTACGGGTTTACATTAACAAAAATATCGTAAGAATTTAAATAATAAATATAGTAATATGTTACGTTTCGTAATATCAAAAACGCCTTAAATAACGAATTATTATTGCAAATTAAAGTTATTTAAATTATGAAAATAATAAATATCTTTATACTTAACTTTTTCAACTTGTCGAACCTGGTTTTATAGGCTTTATGATCGATTCTGTCGAGCCGGCTCTATAGGCTCTACGATCGATCCTGTCGAGCCATCACGTGACTTGACCCACATGGCTTAGTCATTTGTTGCGACCGTTTCCGAGGCCGCAACTTGTTAGATCATAACATTTTGGTTCCGATTAGATATAATATAATTCGGTCGGCAATTTTGTAATATACGTCGCTAGAGTTCAAGTTAAATCGGGCAAATTAGGATACCGTGAAAAATATATCGGGTTACGTATTAATTATTACGAAAAAAATAGAATCGATCTTTTTCTGGTATTTGTTAATAAAACCTAAATAAGCTAAATCAAAATTCGGCAATAACTTAATACCAGTTATAAATATATTTAGAAAGTTATTTAGATTTCTTTAAGTATGAAGTTAATTAATTTATTTGTAAAATTAGATTAAAATAACCAGAATTTCCTATTAGGTTTATTTTTAATTATTTCGATACCGAAAAATCATTATAAGTCCTTACCTTTTATTAAGATGCACCGTTCTTATATTTATTAGATTAACTGATCGACGAAATCCTAATTTTTTTCGTAATATGCTATAATAATATCGTTTACAAAAAAAAAGATAAATACCTCTTAACGAATAAAACAACAAGGTTCGTAAGAAACGGAGTTAAATCCCAACTTTTTAAACGTTTTAATAAAGTTTTTCTGCTATAACAAAAATAATTCCCTTAATCTATATAATGCTTTCTTAATTAGGAAAATCTTGTTACGTTATAAATATCTTCAGGGTATCTTTATATATATTTTATAAAATAAGTTAGTATTTATAAAGGCGTTTATAACGTTATATTACTTAAGCTTTAGGTCGAACCTAATTATAATAACAATTATAATTCGAAATAACCTTTTAGCGAAGGGAATTACGTATATATCGCTATAGGCGGTTTTAAACTATTAATCGCCTCGTACGATAAAACGGGTCTTGTCTTTTGGAATTAATTATGCTTATTAAATTTATAAACATATACTTATATATACTTTAAAACCTATTTTTTTAACAAAAAACTAATTAATAACTTTCAAAAATTGCATTTCTTTATAGCTTTATAAATAAACTTTTTCGGCTTTACGGAATATTTCCCCTAACGGATATATATTTAGCTTTTTGTAACCTTACGGCGGTGGCGGTAAATTACGCCTATAAACCCGGTTTTATAACGTAAATTCCTTTTTATATATTAAAATATTAATACTTTTTTAATTCAAATAACGTATATTTCGAGTAATTAATTTCTCTAAATTTCTACAGCTTACCGGCCGGTTATCGTACGTACTTATAAAGAAAATTAAACGTCCTGTATTAAATACGGCTTCTTATACCCTGTATTCGTTTCGGATAATACCTTTTTAATACGGAATATACCAAAAGCTTATATTTATAATCCGTAAAGTGCTTTCGTTTTTTATCGTTATTCTAAGTTAAACAATATAAAGGAAGCTTAAGGTTATTTTTATTTTTTCCGTCGGCGCAATAATCGTAATAATTATCAAAATAAACGTTGGTGGCGGTAATGGTCCAAAAACGGAAATAATTCGAATATAACAGTTATATAAAGATAATTAATCTCTTACAAATAAATTTATTTTTCTCTATTTTATATGTATTTTACGTTAATACCTTTTTAAAATCATTTTTTTATTTAACCGGTAATTAAATTATTTTATTTAGGTTTTTATTCTTTTCTTATGTATAAATTAAATGATTATTATTTTAATTAGGTATTTTTATTTATCGGAATAACTTTTATAACTTTTTTCTATAATATGCAAAAAAGTATATTTTAAGTTTTTAATATTTCTTAAAAAGGTGGCCTTTTTATTAAACTGTATATTTCGAATAATATTAACTTTAATAATTAATGGGCTCCAAATTTCGTAAATATTCGTAAATCGGTAACCGACGAAATAACCTATTTACTTTTTAGGATTTAACTTTTAAAATTTTTATTTTTTCTTTATAGCGGTAATTATTATAACATAAGCCATATAACCGTATATTTATAAATAAACTTATTAAAACTTTCGATTAAGTATTATAACGCTGTTTTTGTACGCTAGATAAATATAATAAACCTCGTGTAGGATTTGCGAAAAAATTCATATTTAAAAATACGGTTATATAAATATATTACCGTTTTGAAAATATATATAATTAAGAACGAAAATAATTTAACGTTATTTTATATTATAATTGCTTTTTTCTTAATTATACCTTTTAAACGCTTTATATCCCCGTTTTAAACTTAGGTATATAATATTAAAAATTTAAATTTAATATTAAAAAGGCGATTAAAATATATCTCGAAGTTAATAATTTTTTTAGGATTTCGTTATCGCATTTAATTACATATAAAAAAATTTTATTTTGATTTTTTAGAATTCCTAAAAAATATCGAAACGTTATAATTAATATATTTTGCTTTCGATTTTTAAGGTAAATATCCCAAATAAAACCTACGTATTTATCAATAATAAACATAATATATCTATATCCTTTAAGGTTTTTTTAAAGCTTATAAAATCGATAACGATTTTTTATCCTAATCGAAATATTTTCTTTTTTGGCTTGCGGCATATTAGCCTTTTAACTTTCGCCTTATTACATACTTAGCATTTAATTATTATAAACTTTTTAAACGGATTTCTTTCGTATAAAACTATAATTAAACGATTATTTCGGGACTTAAATGACTTAATTTTAGATATTACATAATACCGTTACCGGTTCGTAATAATCTTATTATCTTTAAATTAATATTTCGTTTATAAATAATTAAAGTTATATAAAATATTATTACGTTAATATTTTCGATAATAAATTAATTAAACTTATTTATTAACGTAAGAACCACTTAATTATATTTATGTAAAATATAATTATTAATTCCTTTATTATCTTTATTAATATCTCTTTTTTCGAAACTGCTGGAATAATATCAAATTATATACGAAACTTTTGTAATAAGCTACGTCGTATAAATATAACGCTTTTATACCGCTAAAAGTTCGAAAAATTACATTAATTTTTTCGTACCCCTTAATCGGGACGAAATTATTATTTACGTATACCCTGTTATTTTATACGGTAAATTTAAAATTTAAACATTTTGTAATTCAACTAAAGATATATATCGTAAACATTAAATCTAAAATAGCTAAAATTCCTTAAGAAATAAAACAAAATATTTATAACGTCATATTAATTAATAATCCAAAAATATATTAATATTGGTTATATTTCCTTTAGGAATTAATTTATCTTTTATACCGTAAATTTTTCTATAGTTTTCGATAAGCGGTCAATTTCTTCTTTTAAAAATTAATCGGCAGAAATTCGTCTTTAAATATATGTTACCACCTTATCGTTAAAACGAAACCCTTTTAAAAATTTTTCAAAAAATACTTAATAGTAATTAAATAATATATGATAATTAATTAAGTACGTTTTATAACGGATACCTTATACGTTTAATTCCTAACGCTTTCGCTTATTACCGTTTTAATCCGTATAAAAACCTTTACGGTTACCTTATTTCGGCCTACGGCTTAGGGTCCTTCCTTATAATTAAAAGTTAATATTTTTAAGATTTTCCTAATTAATATCGTTTTGATTCAAGAAATTTACAAATATTCCGTAAAACGTTAAAAAGTTACCTTAATATTTCGTAATATAAATATAGAATAGGCCATAACTTAATAATTCAAAAAATTAACTACCGCTTTTTGGAAACTAATCGTACCATTATCGATCTCGGCCTTTTTTACTATCTGGAAAGTAATAATCCATATCCTAACTATAAGGGCTAATATTATGCACAAGTCGTTAACCCATATAATTATCGTCTTTATTTTTAGAATATCACATCACTATCCTAAAACCATAATCTTTTACCATTTCACAATTTATTTATTTAATTTTTTGCCAAACTTCAAAATTTGCTTTAATATTTCGCAGTATTTCTGTTAAGTATTGATTAAAAATCTGCTATTATACACCTTGTCCGATTTACTCAAATTGGTATATTATTTTCGTAAAAGTTTTTCTGAAAAAAAAAACTAATTTTTTTAATCGCTAAAAATACCGACTTTAAAACTTATTTCGTAAGGTCGTTAATATTTTTACAAAAAATATCGTATTTCCGATCTTTATAAATACATGCCGTAAAATCCTGATTATAAACTTATTTGCTTTCGGTTATTATTTTAAAAGTATTCATTAAGTAATTAGTATAACCAATTTTTTCGGAAACCTTTCCGGAAAATATAAATATAAACGAAAAACCGCTTAAGGTATTAATTCGTATCGTATAGCGGATTCGTTTTTTTAGATAAAAAGCTATATTAGGTTTTATAAATCTAATAGGCTATTAAAAATTCTAATCAGAATTAATATAATCCCAAATATCGAACGCGTATATTTTAAATTAGAATTCGCCTTTAAAACGATCTTAATCCTTAGGTCCCTTATAAATAATAAAGGACGTTAACGGTACGGTTATTATTATTATTGGCGTATTTCGATAATTATAACTGATATACAGCTTATATCGTCTTAATAGCAGCTGATTAATTGATATATACCCTAATTAAACGAATAAAACTTTTAATTATCAGATATAAAGGATATCAGTTATATATATATTCATAATTAGTTACAGGTGCTTTAAAACGCGCACTGCACTTTAAGGTGATCTAGTTCCGGAACATATATGTTCCGATCAAAGGGAATCTTCCGTATATGGGGTGCTAGAGCACCCCCTGCTAGCTGACAAATACCGCCTTTTCAGAAAATCGCAGCCATTTTTTGATGCCAAGCGTTGTTAAGCCTCATTGGATTATTAACGTTTTGTGGAAGTTGATCGGCGATGGTCCGTGTAGACCCACATGAGGAAAGTCGAAAAAGGCGGTAGTCAAGCTAGTAAATGCCCTGGAGCCAAGGAAACGCGGTTAAAGAGGGGGCTATTATGTTGCGACGCCCTCACCAGCCGAGCAACCTCTCGTGCGATAAACGAAATTATTGCAATCGCATTAATTGTTATGGTACAGAAACGGAGAGGTGGCACTTATATTAGCCACTAGGGAAATGCTCAGCATATTGAGATAAGGAGATAAGAAGCAGAGAAGAAGTTCTGTGATTCCATCTTACTGAGTAAAAGGCCAAATATTAACATTCTTCTCAGGTACCCCTTAGCGGTAAGGCCCGCGCTATTACTATATTAAGGTTTTAATTCATACAAGCCCCTGCTTTATTGGAATCGGATAATATTTAACTTAAATATACAAAAATATTAAAAAAATATACTATAATATAAATAAGAATAAAATTAAATATATACAAATATATTATTTAACTAACATATGAAATTTACCCTTATAATGTAATTAAAACCCCATATAAATACGATATAGTGTACGAGCTATCTTATTTTAACAAGTTCAAACCTTTACTAGATTATTTTTTAAATTGTTTTTTAAATATATTAGTATATTAAGTTAAAAAGTAGCTAATTAAGTCCCACATATTTATAACGAGTTAACGAATTCTAAGTAATAACCTACGAAATAAAAGTTTAGTTTAAACGTTATTGTTGAAATTGGTTATTATTTCAAAATAATTTAATTTCAAAATATAAGCCTTTTAAATTATTTAATATATTAATATAAATTATATAATGTTAGTGATTTACGTATGCGATAAATATAAGTTAATATATTTTATCAAAAAAGATATATTTACTAATTCTTAAACCATATCAGTTTCATATAGAGAAATAGAAAGAACTGGCTATTTCTCTAATAATTTAAAAGCTTAACAGTTTCAGCACTAGATGCGTTAAAAGTTCTTGTCCACACTTAAGTAGAAAACGCTCTGAAGCTTATTTTCTGGCATTTTCTCTTAGCTAGCTTGCCTTTTCCTGGCTCGTTTTCGTTTTATATTTTTCGTAATAAAATAATCAAACTTTTTATTTTTATAGCTAATTTCAATTCAATAAAGTAATTATGTTCAATAAATATCTAATACGAGCTAATATATATATATGAAAACTTTTTCAATTTTTTAAATAGAAACTATAACCGATACGATTAAAATTAAAACATGAAATATAGGTAATTGTAACACTTTTAAAGCTGTAATAATATAATTACTGATCACATTATCTTATACCTAAATTTCTTAATATTTTTTATGCAAATAATTTGGTTTAATAATTTTTTAATTATACAAACTACACTTATTATAGTATAACTGTTTTAAAAATTTAATTGAACTTAGAACTACTTTATAATTACAATAACATAACTATTATATATATTACTTCATTATAAAGGATTTAAAAATATTTTTAATTATGCGAATTGTTATAATAATTAGGCTATAATTATAAAAACGTTATAGTAAAAAGTATACATATAACGAAAATTTTAATTTTCTTAATTTCTTATTAAATTAACTCTGGTTAAAGAATTGTACCTATAATTTTAAATATTATATATAAGTAACTGTTTTCGTATTATTTTATTTGATAATTTCTTTTAGAAGAAATTTGAAAATTTGTATAAAATGTGTAAAATGAATTTCAAAATTCAAAATTTATTATTAGACATTATTTTTTATCTCAGCTAGCTCAGGTCTTTGCTGGCTCGTTTTTATTTTTGATGTACTTTGATTTATTATACTAAGGCGCTAAAATTAACCAATTAAATGACGTATTCCCGTAACGAGCTAGCGAGGCCTAAGTTGTAATTGTGCAAAAATGTTCTTATTTGATACTTTTCTTAATAAAATAACCGATTTCTTCCGTTTATATATCAATCTTAAATCGAATATTTTGATATTTTACATATATAATAAATATAAACTAATACACGTATAGAAACTTTTTCGATTTTTTTTAAATAATAATTGAGATTAATATAATTAAATTGAAATTCGGCAAAATTATCGACGGTAATGTTTTTATATTACGCTAACGTAAATATTACGTACATTATTTTATTATAGTCCGTCTAAAAGTAATTTAATATGGGAAAACTCGTTTAATTATATTTTTGCCCGTACAAACTATTATTATAACGTCGTAACTATAAAAAAGTTAAAAATAATTAAATTCGAAATATTTTAACACTTGGAACGTAATTAACTTAAGTTTTATAAATGTAATACTTTATATACACGTTAAATATAAGTTAATATATATATAGGGATTTTTTCGAACTTGTTTTTTTAAAAGAAAATTAAAATTAAAATGATTACGTTTAGGTCTAGAAAATAAGCAATTATAACGCCTTTATAGCTGCGATAATACAATTACTGATTGAATTATCGTATACGAGGTTTCTTTAATATATTTTATATAAAAAAAACCCGTCCAGTAATACTTTTAGTAGTACGAGCTATTATTTTTACGTTGCGATTATAAAAAAGCTAGGGTTAATCAAATCCAGGATACCTTTATAGCAGCAACGTAATAACCATAACCTGTACGGGCAAAAATATAGTTAGACAGGTTTTTCCTATACCGAATTACGTTTGGAAGACTTATAGCTAAATATTATATATAATAATTACTTTATCGTAGTTATAAAAGTGTTTCGGATTAGAAATAATATTAATTAAAAACTTTTACTTTTTTCTTTAATATCTTAATTAAATTCATCTCGATTTAAAAGTTTTATATATCGTTAAAAGGCTTTTTTATAACTTTATATGAATATGATTTTTTTATTTTTAAATACTTTTTGATTATTATTTTATTTACGAACTTTAAAAGAATATTTAAAAGATTTTATAGAAGATAATATTAATTAAAGTTAAAAATTATAACTTATCATTTAGTCTTATTTTAGAGGTTTTATTGTTTTTATGGACTTTTTACAAATTAGGTTAACGTAATACTAAAAGTTACTTAGCCATAGCTACGTCGCAAGCGCAGCTATAACCTTCATAATTGGGCCGGATTTTAATAAGACAATTTATTTTAAAGAAATATTATTTTTATAAATGTTTTTTATAATCAATATTTAAAATACAACACCTTAGCTATAATTACACCGTAAGTGTAATATTATGAAAACAAGAGTTTTTATTTCAAAAAGATCTATTTTTAAAATCTAATGGAGATCTGTTATAGTTAAACCCCGGATAAAAAATGTTAGCTTTTGAAAAAATTTAATTAATCTAGACAATCTAGGTAATTTAGACCAAATTATATATATTATATAAGTCTCAAAATTATTTACAAAAAAGAAAATATATGTAATAAATCGGTTTTTATATAAGTAATTACTTATTTATTTTCACTGCTTAGTTATTAATCTTTGTTTTTAACAAAATATATCATTTTTAATTAAAAAAAATTCGTAAATCTTTTTATCGAATAGATCATTAAATTATTTTTCTTCTCATTGTTATTAGCAAATTAAGATTTTAGTTCAAATAATACTAATATTTGTGAATAGATATATAACAGGTTCGTTATACGTAACTATAATACTTAAAATTAAGTTTGATTTTAATAAGATATTATAGATTGTCGTTAATATATTATAACGATAATAATATAGCGCAAAAGAAGAACAGTCTATGTTACGGGAACAGGGGTTTCTGTCTCGGGAGAACCAACTTTTAAGGCCTAGCGCGGACCTCTTACGGCTAAACGCCGGATAGAAGTTCTTGGCCTGATTAATATGATCTCAATAATCTGATAAATTAATCAAATCATATGGATCATATAGATTTACGACATACTTATTTTAAGGAATTAGGATATATAATGAACCAATTTTTCATATAAATAATACCTATTTAATTTCGCTCCTTAATTATTAATCTAAGTTTTTAATCCAGAGGTAATTGTACCGTTTTTAATCAAGGGAAATTTTTTTAAATCTTTTTAACAAATAAATTATTAAATTATTTTTCGCCTTATTATTATTTGCAAATTAAAACCTTATTTCGGATATTACTTATATTTTCAGGTAAATGTATAATCAGTTCGTTATATTTTAATAATTCCTTAATTAATAGCCGACAAATAATTAACCGTTTAATTAAGGTATAAATCATTTGAAACCTAGTACAAACAATAATACAAAATAACGTTCAGAAAATAAGTAATATATTCGATCCCTGTTATTAGCTAATAAAATATCATTAATAACACTTAACGATTTACTTCGTATTAAAAAGGTTTTTCGATTAATTAATAATATAATACCCCTTATTACCCGATCTTAAGGAGGATTTTTTTCTTTATAACCTCAGCAGCAATTTACTCCGACTCCTAAGGATATTATTAAAGTCCAGGAAAAAAAATCAGAACGGAAAAAGGTTAAAAAAAACTAAGAAAAAATACGGGATAAAGTTCTAGGAAAAAAAAAGAAATTAACTGTTAACGAAAACCTATATATCTTAATAATAAAGGTCAAAGCCTTAAAGAAAAAGAATGCTAAGCTCGTTTAATAACAAAAAACCTTAACCCTATTATTATTCGGCGCGAACCAGATACGAAAAGAAATTATTCCACCTTTTAATTACAATAAAATGCCGGATATTAAGGGCTATAAGCTAACTTCCCTTAAGCTTTATGATAGATTAAAGGATTCGAAAAGATTCTTGATCCCAGCCAAACTTTACTTTAAATTTTATAAAAGTTTTTTAACGGAAAATTATTAAAAAATAATGGCCATTTTCTAATTACTTATCGGAAAAGTTCTTTTATAATTCGAACTTATTATGAAAAATTATTTACAAAATAACCCAAAGAAACTTTCGGATATAACTAATTATATTTTTAATAAATATAAATACTTTAAGGAAAAAAACGAACTTTATTCGAAAACTCAGATAAATAATAATATGTAATTAAGCAACTTTATTTCCTTTGCTAAACCAAATTAATATCTAAATACATAATTAAGTTTAATCGTTTGATAATTATTTAAAATTTGCCAGAAAGTATATTATTTTATCATTATTATAACGGCCTAAAGCTTTAGATTAAGGACGAACTATATATAGAAGCCAAAATAAGATCTTTTACAAAATATATAAATAAGGTTATTATTACCAACCGACGTATTTTTGATCGGTACTTTAAAAAAAGGACCGGTAAATAAAGTAACGACAAAAGCTTTAATAACCGAACTAAAAAGGATAAGGGCAAATCTCAAAAAAGAAAGCAAGTTCCGCTTCGAAAAAGCCCAAGAAAAATAAATTCAAAATAAAATATTTTAATTATAGCAAAAAGGGATATTTCAAAAGCAAATATTATTTTCCTACTAAAAGGAATTCCAAAAAGGGAAAAATTCCCGAACCTTAGAAAAAAGCCAAAGCGGCTAAATAAAAAACCGATAATAAGGCAAAAAAAGAAAAAGAAAATTAGCTCGATTTTTTTCTAATTAAAATTCATTATCGCCATAACCATTTAAACCTAGGATAATAAATTAAAATACAAAGATTATCCCATTTGCTAAAACTTTAAGGTTAAAGCCTATAAATATTATCCGAGATAAACGGCTTCCAAAATAGCCATAGGGCTAGGATGTTAATATTATCTTAATTCCTAGAAATATAAAATATATATAAAAAATGGCCAATTTCAATCAGATATTAATAATTATAGATAATTATTTCCGGAGCTTTACGAATTCCTAAAATATACCATTTATATAAAAAGATTAATAATAAATCCTTACGACCTATTATATTTTATTTTTTATTATATTAATAATTATTTTATTTATTTTAAAACCCAAAAAAACAAGAACTTTTGGCCCAGATAAAATAAAAAAAATATTTACCGAACTAATTAACAAATACCGATATACGGAAATTCTACGATAATCGGAATATTTTAAGTTTTATTACTTCTATCCCGAATTAAAACGAAATCAAAAAGTTATGTCACAAAAATACTTATAGTATTTTTCGATAATTTACGTCTAATACGAACTTTTAAATATAAAAATACCATTTTAAAAGGTTTATCTTTTTAAATCTATAATTTAAAAGATACAAAATTAGTACACAAATTAAAACGAAAGTAATTTTTCTTTAAAAACCTTAAAACTTTAATATAAGTATAATAAAAAATATGGTTCCAGTACAAAAACGATTAATATATTAAACATATTATTAAAAGAGTTCGGGAATAAAGATTGGCTAAAGCTGAACGATATCAAAAATTAAAAAATTATAAAGGCCCTCGAAACTAAGGTATCGAAAAGCCCCAATTTACAAGACCTTATGCGAAATAACGAAAGGATTACGTAACTAGATCGAAATTTTTTTTCAGTATAAAAACAAAATATTTAAAATAAAATTTAATTTAAAAATAAAAAATAATTATATTTTTTCATAATAGTAAAAAAAATATTAGATACCCTGGAAATATAAATTAAAGTTTTACAAATTACGTACGGTAAATGGCAATTTATCCATTTACGAAAATGAACGAATTTTTCAAAAAACTAGGGAATTTCCAGTGCAAATTTGGGGATACCAAAAACGTATTTTATTAGATATTGGAAATATCTTTAAATATAACATTATTCTGGGTTTACCTTTACTTTATTTTAACAACTTACGGATTAATTGGAAAAAGCGGATATTTTCTTAGAAAAATAAAGAAACCGGAAAAAGATAAACGAAAAATTTGTTATGTTATTAAGGAAATACAAATTCTTAATCAAGTTTTTACGGTACCGTCAGAATATTAAAAATTTACAAATTTATTTAAAGAGAAAAAGGATTATAAATTACTTTTTTATGGTTAATAAAATTATCGGATATTTATCAAAAAAAGATACTATCCTAAATTTTACAAAATTTACTATATAAATAAAGAAAAATTAAAGTCTATATAGAAAAATATATAATTTGATTTTAAAAAAATATATATATTCGGCCCTTTAAATTTCCAGTTAGATACCTTATTTTTATAATATTAAAAATAAAGGATAACAAACAAACAATTAATAAAAACGGAAACCCGGTCTACCAAAAAATAATCGATTACAAATAATTAAACGATATTATAATCAAAAATAAATACCTTCTAATTTTTATAAATACCTTAAAAAACGTTAATGAAGCCAAATAATTTATCATATTTAACATTCGTAATGGCTATTACCGTATCCGAATAGCTAAAAAAAAGAATAAAAAATAACATTCAAAACGGTATACGGATTTTACGAATACAGAATAATGCTAATAGGACTTATTAATATTCCCGCCAGTTTTCAAAATTTGGTTATAATTATTTTTAAATAATTATTAGATAAGTTAGTATTTATTTACCTCGACAACATTCTTATTTATTTAGAAACTTTAAAAGAGCACAAAAAACATGTAATTCAGGTACTTAAGACTTTAAATAAGGTAAATATTCGAATTAATCCTGCTAAAAGCGTATAATATATACAGAAATTAAATTTTCTAAGATTTACTTTTACTTTCGGCCAAATTCAAATTTGATATTCCAAATTAAAAGCAATTAAGAACTGGCTTATCTTTAATAAGGCGACCGTTACAAATATCCGATAAATCTTAGGATTTACGGATTACGTACGCGGCTTAATTAAGGAATATAAAAATATAATTAGGCCGTTAACGAAATTTATTCTTAAGAAATACGTTAAAAAAATCGAATTTTTAGAAAAAGTTCAATACGTATTTCGAATTTTTTTAAAAAAAAAACAATTATTAATGGACTTATCGTAAGGATACCAAACCCAGACAAAAAGAAACGCCTAAAAACAGATATTTCAAAATACGCCCTGGGTGCAATTTTAAAGTAATAAAAAAATAACGGCAAATAGTACTTAGTAACATATTACTTAAAAGCATTCCGAAATGTAGAACTTAAATACCAGATTTACAATAAGGAACTATTAGCAATTATTAAAGTTTTTAAGGAATAAAAACTTTTCCTTAACGGAATTAAAGAACTTTTTGATATTTATTTTAATTATAAACATTTTATGTAATTTATAAAGATTTAATAGCTAAATAAACGATATAAAAATGGATGATTTTTTTATCTAGGTTCAATTTCAAAATCTGTTATATTAAAGAAAAAAAGAATATCTAGGCGAATATTCTTAGTCGCAAAGAAAATTACGACTTTAAAATTCCTAAAAAAAGTATGCAAATATTACACTATAATAAGAATAACACTGTATAATTATACGAAATGGTAAAAAAACCAACTACCGAATTCTTAATATAGTTCTGGAATTCTTACGATACGGAAAAATAAAAAGAAATTTAGCAATTGAAAAAATAACTAAAAAATTAGTTGTTATATTATGGCAAAATTTATGTTCCTGAGGATTAATAGGAACAATTCGTAAAGAAATTTCATAAGGACCCATTATATAAATATTAAGGAATTTTTAAAACTATCAGACGATTATAAGAACGATATGATTTTCCAGAGTTACGCCGTATAGTTAAAAAGGTAGTTAAAAATTATAACATTTATAATAAAGCTAAAGCAGCACGTTATAAGCCTTACGGATTATTGCAATTTACCGATATTTTTAATAAGGTATGGAATATTATAACTTAGGACTTTATTATTAATTTATCTTTATTTAAAGACTTAGTTATTGGAATTGAATATGATAGAATATAGGTAATTATTAATAAATATAACAAATATAAGTATTTTTTACCTTTTAAACAAAACGTAACGGGAGAATAATTGGTTTACGCCTTTATTAAAGATTATCTTAATAAATATAAGATACTAGAAAAAATTATTTTTAATAAAGATACGTTTTTTATTTCAAAATTTGGCACCAGTGTTTTTTTTTAAATAAATTGGTATTAAGCTAAAATTCTTAATGACGTATTATTCTTAAACGAATAAATATATAAAACGATTTAATTAGATTTTAAAATAATATTTTCGAAATTATATTAATTATTAATAAAATAATTAGGTAAAACTTTTACTACTAGCATAAATCTCTTATAATACGTTTATTAATAAGAATATAAACATATCTCCTTATATAACTATATACGGACATAAAGCAAAAATGGAACTACTTAAATAACCGTTTAGTAAAACATTAAAAGTTGTTATAATTGCCCTAAGAACAAAGATATTAACCATAAAAATCAAGATAATTTAAGTACTTTTCCAGAACGAATTGCAATTTCTTTAATAACGGATGACCCAGTATTACAATAAAAAAAGAATTAAAGGATTAATTTTAATAAAAAAATAAAGTTTACTTGTTATGCTAAAAATAAAACGTAACCTTAAATATCCTACAGATTAAAACGAAAAAAACCTAACGATCAGTTTAATTTCAAAAACCTCAATCTATTTAAAATTAACGAAATTATTTTCAAAATTAATTAACGACTGGCGCTACCTAAAGACATAAGAATATATCCTGTTTTCTATGTTTTTCTGCTTAAATTAATATCTAAGAATGCTTTATTAAAAACGGAATTAAAATTTGAAAAAGATTTTAACGAATACGAAATCGAACAAATACTGGATTTCAAAATAATTAAAAATAAAGTTTAGTACCTGGTTAAATAAGAAAAATACTTATATAAAAAAATTCATAAAAACTATTTAATTATTTAACAAGTACAATGGACCTAATTAAGACGTTTTACCGCCAAAATCCTGACCGACCGTTTGCAACGCGGCTAAGGTCGTAAGCGATAACGATTCCCCGCTTAAATCCAACCTTACGGCGTTCCAATCGAAAAAAATAAATACCTCCGTAATAACGTTTATTTCGGAAATAAGTTGTATTTGTTTTACTTCTATTTGTTGTTATTCCTTTTTTAATTTTTCTCATTTTTTTAATTAGTTCAATTTATAATTTTCTTTTAAAATAACAAAGGCCTTTTTTTGCAAAACGTTTTGCTAAAGGCGTAAACGTTTTAACCGACCCAAAAGTTCCATTAGCTTATTTTCCACTTTATGTTATTTTTTTTGCAAGCGCTTACGTTTTTTCTTAATTTTTGTTAAAAAAATTTATATCTAATACGTCGCAAGCCGAACGCTAACAACAAATATTGGAGCTATAACTTAGGATATCGATTACGTAAAAGCAGTTGAACTCCTTAAAACGAATATAATTCGAATAAAAAATAATTGTAAAACCAAATTTCTTAATAAAATTTATACGGTTATTATGCGCCTTACGTTGGTTCAAACGAGGTTTTCTTTTTTTTTTTTGAATACGGTCTATTATAGTAAAATTAATAAAAAGTTTCCCAGGACTTTTTCTAACAAATAAAAAATGGCCATTTACGGTTCTTATTTTTAAGACAAAAATCCTTAAAAAAAGAAATGGTATAACGGGAACAAAAGTTCTTATTTCGAAGGAATTAACTTTTAAGGCCTAACGCGGACCTTTTACGGCTAAACGCCGGATGGAAATTCTTGGTCTAATTAATGTAATCTAAATAATTTAATGGATTAATTAAATTATATAGATTACATAGATCTATAATATACTTACTTTAAGCAGTTAGGAGATATAATGAACCAATTTTTTATATAAATCATACCTATTTAATTTCGCTCCTTAACTCTTAATTTAGGCTCTTAATCCAGAAATAATTATATCGTTCTCTAATTAAGGGAAAAGTCTTTAAATCTTTTTAACAAATAGACCACTGAATTATTCTTCGCCTTTTTGTTACCTGCAAATCAAGACCCCATTTCGGATACTGCTCATACCTCCAGGTGGATGTATGACAGGTTCGTTATACTCTAGCTATTACACTATTAAAAATAGAATGTTGTTAGCTTAAACAACTGACCGCCTTGCTCTATCTATATACCTACTCGGTGCCACTTAGTACTGAAATATATAAAAGAATAAGATTTATCTAATTAAAATTAAGCTGTATTTTTACAATTATAGCTGTACTTATACTGTAATTTCGACTAAAACTTTTAATAAAAACATAGTTTTAAATAGGTTGTTAACCGAATATAAAAAGAGCTTATAAAAATAACCTAATTGTAAAAATATAGTTTAATAGTAATTTATAATTTTTAATCTCGATTTATATAATATTATATAAATCGTTTTTTTAAA
Organism: Monosporascus cannonballus; assembly: GCA_004154925.1. NCBI lineage: Eukaryota > Fungi > Ascomycota > Sordariomycetes > Xylariales > Monosporascus > Monosporascus cannonballus. The sequence goes on along the minus strand of QJNS01000119.1, from coordinate 85,699 downwards.
AATTCAAAGCTGTTAAATAAAATAATTGCAATAGTAGCTTATTAACGTATAATAGATGTACTACTATATGTAAATTTAAGAGATTTTGTTAAATTCTATGTTAACTATATTTAATTTTAAGTACATTAATATAATTTTTTTAAAAAATAAAAGTATTATAAATAGATTTAATTCAAAATATATTTATAATTTCACTAATATATTGACCGTATAAAATACTTTTCTATACGAGTATCAATGCAGTTTTATTATAAAAAAGCTCGTTTGGTTAAGTTTTTATTTATAGAGATTATATTTATCATATTTTAATAATAAAATCGTTTCGAATATAGATTAGTATAACGTTTTTATAGTTACGACGTAAAAACGATAACTTGTATAGATATAAAATTATTAAGCGGACTTTATTTATATAAAATATAATAAAAAAGGTGAATATATAAATGTAATCGCTAATTGTATTGTTATAGCTAAAAACTTTATAACTACTTATTGTATATTTAAACTTATTTATATTTGGGATAGTCTTTAGTTCGAAATTCTTTAAAAAATTAAATTTATATGAACTTATTTTAAAAGGATATAAAAGATATTCAATTTATTTAACTTAATTGATCTAGTTAATAAGTTCGTTTTATATATTAATTAATTGTGTTAAAACCTATATAAAATGTTCAAAGTTTTAATAAATGTGCTTAAAACCAGTTTAATTTCTTATAACTTAAATTTAGACCTTACTAGAGTAATAAAAAATAGTATATTTAATTGCTTAAATTTTATCTATTTAATATAAAAACATTTTTTTTTAAAAAAAACACCTTGAAAAATTTTATTAATTAATAAAATAGTTTAACTAGATAAGACATCTTAAAATCAATTACGTTCGAAATGGTTTTATAGTTATAACGTAATAAATATATCTCGTATAAGTAAAAATATAGCTATATGAGTTTTTTTGTTTTAAATATAAATTAAAATATTTATAATAAAATGCCATAAATAGTAATTAAGCTGTTGAAACTATATAGCTTTTTCGAATTAAAAGAATAATAAAAAGAAAATTCTACGCTTAATTTTTATTATTTTTATTACGTTAATATCGATTAAAAAGTTTAATATACTATTAAACTCCATTTTTAAAGTGAAATATATTAGAAATTTATACTATTTTTAACCTTTATAGTGTTAATATAATATTTATAAGTATTAAATCTATTATAAAAAGTATATAAAACTTTAAACATCGAAGCTAAATAATGATAACTTGTAATTAAAATACCTGAAGCTTTGGCTCCTAACTTGTTAGCGACAATTCGAGTGGTTAAAGGCGATTGAACCAATCAATTTATCGATTATATAATATTTGTTTGTCACCGTGTTCTCGACTTCTACTGGTTTTTCGTCAGGTCTGTCTATGGATACGGTTTTTTAAAGATGCTCTCCGATTACGTTTATATATAATTAGACGTGTATATATATAATGAAGCAGGTTAACAACTAAAACTAGATACCTTAACTGCACTTTTTACTTTGGAATAAAAATACAACTTTTTCGATATTATTTTTAATAAGTTAACATTTAAAAGTATAGATTTTCAAAGATTTAATTCTAGCTATATGGTAATTATAACTACATTTTAAATTAAAAAATAGTTTTAATATAAAAAAAGCGTTTATATCTAGCCTTTATAATAGTATTTAATAACTATTATTAAAATTATAATATTATAATTCTTTTATAAAAAACTTTACTTTAAAGTCTTTGTAAAAGTATTTATAGTTAAAAAGTTCTATTTAATATTAGTTTTAAGTTAATAACTATTGAAATTATATATACAATTTTTAAAGTTGTATTTATATATTTTAAATCTGGTAATTTATTCAAAAATCGTCAAAGGTTATTTTTGTAATATAGAAAATAATTGAAAACTTATTATAATTACGAATAAAATAATAAAGGTTAATATAAAGGTAATAGAAATACAAATATAAATATTTATTATATAAATCTTTTATGAAAACAAATGTGTTTAAATTTATTTAAATAAAGAATATTAATAAACATATTTATATTTCTAAACTTTTTACACATCTTGAATTAAACTTTAGTTATATTAACAAATATTTGTGCAAAATATATTTAAAATTAAAACTAAATAATATAAAGAAATAAATATATAAACGAAATGATAACCCAATAATTTTAAACTATTCTAAAAAGTAGATATATTATCAAAGTTTTATCTCAGTTATAGATATTAATCTGGGTATAGAATTTTGTAATTATTCCAATTAGATAGGTTGGCGGATTGGTCTCCAATATTTAGGCGTATTTTCTGTATTTTATATTTCCCTATATTATTCCTAGCCATATACTATATTATAATTAATATAGCTTTAAGTTATACTGTATAAATATAAGGTAGAGATATTTCGTTAATATTTTATAAGTTTATATCTTTATTATTGCGAACGCCGTTAATATAGGGCCGGTTAATAAGCGTTTTCCGATCGAAATATTATTAATTCGTAAATTAATACTTTTATTTTTATTTTGTTTCTTAGAAATATTTTATTTATAATCTTGGTTTAGGTTTGGTATCTATTTGTTAAAAATCGTTAATTTCTCTCTTATTTGTTCCTTTTGTTCGTATTTCTTTCTTTTTTTTTTAGTTTTCGATTATTTATTATCGTAATATGTATTTGCGGTAATAACTTTTTTAAATAAATATTAGTTTTCCTAGGTTCTAAGCTTTTTCGATTATATCCAAAAGGTCGACAATAATTCGTTGGCTTTCGATAAACTCTGTTAATATTATATCGGTTTATTTCATCTGGATTTCGATATTATTTGCATCGCCTATTCGTCGAAAGCAGGCGTTGAATTTTGCGTTTATTACATCTAAAATAAAGAAAATGCTTTTATATATATTTTTATGTCCATTTTCGTAATTATTTATTAATCGCCAAATAATTATCGAATACTTTCTGAAATGAAATTCAAGTATTTTTCGCTTATAACTATAAAATAGAATAAAAAATAAAAAATAATATCTTAAGTCGAATTTAATCTCGGCAAATTGGCGTAATTCAGTCGGTGAATAATTATATTTAAAGATATTTATTTTTACTTTTGTAAAGTTTACGTTAACACGTACTATGTTCTTATTGAGATTAAAAATATTAAACGTTCGGTAATTATAGCTGCAAGAATATAACTCTTATAATAGTTCGAAATTTTCCATTTACAATATAAGTAAATAAATTATTTACATCTCGCACATTTATTTTTATTAATTTGTTGTTTTGTTAAAATATAATATTTTATTTTTAATGTAAAAACAGAAATATATTTATGGATATAAATAAAATTTATTTCCAAATAATTATCATATTTTTAGTATATAACTATAATACTATTATTTAAATTACTTTTAATATTACGTTAAAAATATTAAGTAATTAAATTTGTGTCCGATTATTTACGATTAGCCTAGAAAAAAATTAAAGTATTTTATTCGATTAAGATAAATTTATTTAGAAATCTTATAATTATATTACTTTTATTTCAACCGCGATTAATAACAATAATATAACTTTAATTCATTTTGGTAGTTATAAAAAGTAATATATATGGAATATTTACCGAAAATGTATCGCCTTATTATTGTATTAATAAAGTTTAAAAATAATTCTTGATTTTATATCTTTTTTTAGAATTTCTTTATTTGTATTATAAATTCGTTAATTGGTTTTATTAATTCGCTAATTTGCCATATAAATTTATCAGTTAATTGTTTAGTATATTAAATTTTTATTCGTTCTATATTTAATTAATAAATGCATGTTTATATTTTATTAATAAAGTGTAAGAACTGTATTTTAAAACCATAAATTGCATTTTTATTAAATACATTTAATATTACTGGCGTTCAGTAGACAACTTGTTCCGGTTTTATAATATTTTATTTTATTTTTAATTAAAAACGATAAATTTTACCTTATATATTTAACGTTTCGTTAATATATTATTATTATTTGAATCTATTTAAAATATAATTAAAATAATGTATTTTATCAATATTTGAACGGTTGTCGACCGATTTACAGTAAATCGTAATTAATAAAGTATTAAATGGATTCATTTATATTTATTTCAATTTTTATAAATATCTTTTATTTTGGTTTCGTAATTAGCAAAAATGTATTACGTATTTAGTACATATTTCTTTTAGTTTTAAATATTACATTTTATAAACTTCATTTTATTTAAGAAAAAATACCTGTTTATTTCGATTATTTTGATGCCGGATAACATTTGAAATAATATATTTTCATTATTCGTTTACGAAATTAAAACATAATATATAATTAGCGATTTTTAATCATATTACGATTTTAAAAATAATATATAAATGTGTTATAAAATTTTTAATATTTTATAAATAAACGGATTCTGTACATTTACTAATTTATTTATTTAATAGTTTTTATTTAAATATATATCGATATTGATTTAAAATTTATTTTTAATTTGAATCTGTTATAAAAAACTTTACTATTAATTTTTTAAAAGTTATCTTTAAATAATTTTAATTATAATATTTCTTTTTGTTGCGGCCTTTTTCTAATATTTATTTATATGATAACGAACCTTCATTATACGTTGTAAATATTTCCGGATTTTTTAAATTCTAAATTAAAACCTTTTAAATATTTATTTTCTTATACGGAAAAAGTATTATATAAATATTTTAACAACGAATATCCGGTAAATTTATTTTATAGTTATTATAAACGAATTTAATTTGGTATAATAACTGGATTTATTTTAAGGATTTGTCCGTTTTCGTATTTGGATAAAATTTTCCTTATCGTATATAATTTCAGGATTTCAATTTATATTTCTAGAGAATTCGATACTTTTTTATTATCATAAAAAATAATATCTCTTTTTGCTTCCAAATTAATTATAATTTTAAACGTTTTGTTTTTATATTAAAAAAGAAATTCGATTTGGTTGCGTATTTGTTTTATTGCTTTATATAAGGTTTTGTAAATTTAGGCTGTTCGATATTTTAATTTCGAAAGTTTTAAATTATTTTTAATTAGTATAATATGGTTCGAAAAAAGAAATGGTTTTATTTTCGAGTTTTTCTGAGCGGCGTATTTAATATAATAATTAGTTATATACTTATATCATTTTTTCCGTCGGTGTTAATATTTATAAATAATTGCTGTTTTATTCGTTTTTTAGTTTTATAATTTTTAAATTATAAGGTTATAGGTATAATCTTTACCAAAATCGTTTTTATATTTAAAAACTTATATTAAACATAAAGCATTGAAAAATAATATAAACAGATTTACAATATATCTTGTTTATTTTGATATAATTTAAAATACAAGTAATAAGATTTAAAATACTCTGATTATCTAAAAATCTTCATATATTAATATTTATGGACAGATTTAATACAAATTGTATTATTTTATTTCGATTAAAAACTATTGCTTTTCTGAATTTTATGATAAATCAAATAATTATGGCAATATTATATAATAAAATATAATACATTGTAAAAGTTTATTTACGAATTTTTAATATATATTATATGTGCGGAAAACTGCAAAGAATTCGTAAAATAATTATTTATAATTATTAATATTTAATCGAAATTAACCGTTTTTATTATATATTTTATCGTTGTACATATTAACATAATAAAAATTATTTAATTTTATAAAGACTTTGAATAATACTTAAAAGCTTTAACTTTAAAATTCTGGTAAGTGAAAAAAATTTATATTTTAAGACATAACTTTCAATTTAAATAATTGTAATAATAACGTACTAGTCAAGCTGGCGGGACAAATAAAGTCGCGGAACACTTTTGGCACTTTATAAAAACAAATTCAAATTAATTAATTATAATATAACAAATCGATAAAAATTAATCGGATTTTTTTTAAATAAACGTATTTATAATGTTTTTACAAATATACGTATTATATCCGGGTTTCTTATAAATATTATATTTTCGTTTTTTCGTTTTAATCTTTTTTGCGATATTTACTTTTAATTCTTATTAGCTCCATTTTCTTTATTATTATCTTTTTTTCGGCTAAAAAACAAATGTTTTCTATATAATAAGTATTCTTTTTTAAAATCAACTGTTTATTTTGGATTTTTCAACAATTACTTAAAATATAACTTATTTTACGTAATTAAGCGGTTTTTTTCGAAAATGAACAATTTCGTACAAAAGTAATAAGTTACTTTTTATCAAAACAATAACCGATTTTATTATTTTTGTCGGCGAACTACCTTAATAATTCTTAATCTTTTTTTGCAAATAATATCCTTGCCTTATTATTTTACGGATATTTTGGAGATTTCCGCGGAAAGGAGAAAAAATAAAACCGGCGAAGATAAATGGCAAAACGGTCGATATAAATATAACTGGAAAAATTTCCAAATCGGAAAAAAACCTTATTAAAATCGAATAAAAAGACTTAATTATTGCATATCCGGATTTATTATTATCGGACGTTATAGTAGATTTATACGCGTCGTAAAAGCCGGCGAATCTTTTTTTTCGCAATATAAATATAATAATGCCGTTATTTGCGCAATATTTTTCGAATTCTATTAAATAATAATTTTGGTAATTATCGAAAGTAAAAAAACGTTTTAATTTTTTTATACGCATTTAAATATGCTAATCGAAATATTAAACCTATTTTAAATCTAAGTTATTTATTATTTAATTATAATTACTTAAACCGAATTTTTAATCAGCTAATAATAGGTTTTTTCGATATTAAAATCTAAGGTAATTTTTTCCGTTATGATAATAAATAACGATAAATTTAAATTTTAAAAACTAGTAAATTAAATAATCTTTATTCATTTATTATTTTTTATTATACCTATTTAGGCTGTTTTAATATTTTTAATATTAATAATTATTATATTTAGTATTATAAAAATCCCTATTAAAGAGTCTATTTCGTTAACGTTATAAATATTGTTTTTACAAGACTTTATTTTGCAATTATAATTCGAATAAATTTAAATTATTTACGAAACGTTTTTAAATTTTCATATAAAATCTTTTAATAATCGATTTTTTAATTTAAACGTATTTAAAGTTTTCTTTATCGTTTAACAAAGTTCGACGCCTATTTAACGCCGATGCGTTTAGTAATACGTTAGATAAGTAACAAGTTCGCGGTATTTTTAATATGTTAAAGCCGGATAAGAAACGGTTGCGTATTTAGGTTCAAGATTCGGTCGACAATCGATTGCTTTCCAGTCGGCGTCAATTTTCGTAGTTTGAGAACAATATTGGCTCGGGCGCATTTATCGTTAAATCGCGTTTCTAATGTAAAATACGGAACGTTATGAATAGAACTAAGCTTTTTATAATTAACTTTCGAGTTATTTGTTTTCGCCGAGATGGCTATGTTTATTTTAGATGTTTTTGTAAGTCGTTCTATATTGTAGTTGTTAAGAAACAAGTAATTGAAGTTAAATGGTAAAAATATCAAAAAAGTGTTCCAGGAGCTTATCTAGTACGTTAATAAATTTAAGCGAAAAAGAAATTAGATTGAACTTTTTATATTTTTTATTTTATTATCGGTTTTTTCATTATTTTATTTTTTTTAAAGTTAAAAAATCCTCTCCGTTTTAAAGTTTTTTTTTTAAAAAAAACCATATTTGTTTTTGAAATGCCCTCTTTTGCTATAATTATAATACTTTACCTAATATTTCTTTTTTTTTAGGTTTTTTCGAAACGGCATTTATTTTTTTGTGAGAATTATGCCTTTATAAAGATAAGGCTGGTAGCCGACCAGCCACCGATCAGGCACCGACCTATTTATTAATATAAATCTACTATCTAACAGCTAATAGAAAACGTTAAATAAAAGTAACCTAATATATTTACTTTTTAAAATAGGTTTTGTAACTGGTCGGAAATTACTTTACCCAGCTTGTAACTGTTTATTATTTTATAATTTTTTATCTTTATTGTAAAAGGTAACGCAATAATTACTAGAAATAAAATTCGCCAACTGCAAAATTAACTTAGGTTATTAATCGAAAAGACCGCTGATCGTAATCTAACCGACGAACGATTAATTACGGTACGGAAATAGGCGAAAAAACTTATAATAAAGCCTTAACAGGCAAAGAATTATAGTCCCCGGGATCTCGAATAACCTTATATATATAATAAGGATACGTTCCGATAACCGTTAATTAAACGGTTAAAAAACGGACGTAGTATAACGACTATATTCCGGAATTTAAATCAAAAAAAGGTTAAATCCCTTAATAATAATTAAATTTTGAAAATTATTTATTAATAAACAAATAATATTCGGAATTATTCCAATAACTCACCGAATAATAAATAATAATATAAGTTAAAAAAGTAAAACTTTATAAGTTAATTACGCTATTGTTATAAAAGCCTTAAAGCGATAAACGAATATTGCGTTATAATTATTCGAAATTTCTCGAACGTACGTTAATTAAAAAAAGAAAATTAAATAAAAATTATTATAAAGATTTACGCCGAAAAGCCAAAACGAAATGCCTTTATTTATATTTAATAAATTATAAACTATATAAACGTTCGTATTACGAATGTTTAACGATTATACCGTATTATATTTAATTATTTTAATTATGAAAAAAACTGAAAATAAAACACTTATAAATTTTTATTAAAAATGGTTACGTAAATCTCAATCTTTTCCATCAGAAATACAAAGAATAATTTATAAAATTATGATAACGATCCGATTAATTATTATTAAACTTTTGCGCTATATAAAGGTTTTTAATTTATAGAATAAAGCTTGTAAACGCTTTTAGCTTAAAGAACAATCAGAATAATAAACGGTTTATTTTTGTTTATTTTTATAAATTAATATTAAAGTTATAAAATACTTTGTTATAAAAAACGATAATTTAAAATAAATTAATAATATGGTAAATAATGCAGAACGTTATTAGAACGCCTGGAAAAAGATGAAAAAATAACCGATTATTTTCCGCCAAGGGTATTAATAAAACGAAGCGATTTTATGTTAACGTTTTTAAAAAAAGAGATCCCCAGAGCAAATTAAAGGCGTTATGTAAAAATAATAAGGACCGCGGGCGTTTTTATATTTGGAAAGCAAATAATCGCTAATTTTATTCCAATCGGAATAAATCCGCATAACTTAATACCTTTAATTTTTATAAGAGCTTATTTAAATATTATAATTATAAGGAATTAAGCTATAAAAACGTAAATTATAAACCACAAAAAATACGAAAACCTTATTATCCTTATTATACGAAAATGGACCTCCGAAAGCTGTAAAAATATTATAATACATAACGATAAATTAAATTAATTCTTAAACGTAAACCTACAAACGCTTAAATAAGCGTATACGTTTAATTTATTTCGGTTAATAATTATAAAACGGTCGAAATAAAACCGCCTTTTAAAAAAGGGTATTTATGAAGAGAAATACGGAGGATATCATAATAAAAGAAAATACAAATACTAAAATATAAGTAAATATCGTAAGCAGAATATTGGCGAAAAGATTTAACCTTTAATTAGTTTTCGGAAATATTCCGGGCCTTATCGGCATTAACGGCGCGTATATTAAATGTTATAAAATTTACGAAATTTCTGTTAACATAATAAATAATAACGAAAACGAACGAAAATTTAAGCAAATTTATTTTGTAATTTCCTATAACCGGAAAACGCTCGATTTTTTATTATTCAGACAAAACATAAGCAAATTAGGTGTTTTATTGGATATAACCATATATTAATAGTTATGTAGATTATTATAAAAGGTTAGCAGGCAGAAAATCGCAAACTTAACGTTTTTCGGTAAGCAAACTTATACCGTTAACCTAATAATCTTAGCCAAAAAGCTAAATATCCCGAAATTCGAAAAATAGTAAAAATAAGAGATAACCGACTTTTTTATATACTTAAAGAATTTCCGGCAATATATTCCGAAAAAACCATAACAAAAATACCTTAACTATTAGAGATAAAATATGCAATAAATCTGATTTCAGGAAAAACGCTCTTATTCGGCCTAATTTATCTGATTTCGAAAGCCTAAAGGAGAATATTCGAAAATATATCCGAAAAAACCTGAAAATAGGCCGGATACGTTATTCGAAAAAAGATATAGGGGTACTAATATTATTCGTACTTAAAGAGAACGGCAATTTACGATTATACGTTAATTATAAAAGGTTAAAGCGGGTAACGATAAAAAGGTTAATACTTTTTATTTTTAATTTCAAAAATAATAAATTACTTAAGGTTAGTTAAGATATTTTCGAAAATTAATTTTAAGGATATTTATTATCGTATTAAAATTAAAAAGAGCGATTGATAGAAAATTATTTTCCGAACGCGGTACGAGCAATTTAAATATACGGTTATATTATTTAGCGTTATTAAAGTATTAATTACGTTTTAGGCCTATATATAAAGTATGACGTAAATTAATTAATTAAATATATTTAATATATATAAATAATATAATTATTTATTGGAATACTAAATAAAAATATACAAAACATTTCCAGCTGGTTTAAGGACGGCTATTATAATATTAATTATTTATTAAAACGTTTAAATACGATTTTTTAAAAAAAGAGTTTTTAAAATATATAATTAATACCAACGGTTTAAAAATAAACCGTTAACGGGTCGATATTACTATAATATAATTAAAACCAAAATTAATTTATAATATTTAAACATTTTTGGAATTTACGAATTTTTATCGAAGATTTATCGTTTATTATTCGCATGTTATTAAACTTATTATGAGGTTTTTAAAAAAAAGCGTAAGACAAAGAAAAAATAACAAAATTCCGATAACCCAAAAAAATTAAAAAAATGTTTCGAAACTTAAAAAATACCTTTTAATCGGCAATTAATTTCGATATTAAAATAACATAAAGAATACCAGGGTTCAAATAAACGGTTCAGTAAAAACTATATAAAAATATTTTTACAAAAATACGGAAAGTATTAACGCCGAATTATATATTAATCGAAAAAGCTAAATTCAACCAAAAAGAAATAAATTACAAAATAATAAAAACTATTAACGATTATAAAAAACCTAAAATATTAATGGTGATACCTTAAAGGTACGGAAATATCTTTTAATACTTACCGATTATATAACGTTAAAAAACATAATAAAAGCGCCGGCACGTAATCTTAAAAGAAAGTTAACCCGATAAATTTACTATCTTATATAAATTGATTTTATGATCTAATACCGACCGGACGATATTAACCTGGCGGATAAGTTATTTTACCGTTCGGATTATATATTAAGAAAAATTACGTATCAAAACGTAATTTTTACTTTAGTTAAAAAATTGGAATTTACGAATAATACACCGAAAAACGTACGGAAAATGGTCGCAAATATATAGCGCGATTTAAAGAACAATAAAAGGGCAAAAAAACCTTACAAAAAACGCAAAATTCGTTCTTTATAAAATTGCTAAATAGATTTTAAGTAACGAAAATTTAAATAATTATTATTCGCATAAAAAAACGAAAAGCCTTTATTATACGATTACAGAAAACTTTTGAAAAAAAAGAAAATAAGAAATTATATATTTACCAATTTTATCGTGAATAAATAATAATATAAATACGAATCGTAATAATAATATAATTAATAATTCAATAATAATAATCGCAAATGATAACTATATTATAATTTGATTTAAAAAAATGTAAGAAAAACGAGATTAATACTAAAATTATTATTTATAACTAATACGTTTTAAATTCTTTAACGAAAGAATTAGCCAAAAAACAAAATAACATTATAATTATAAGTTTCTCAATATTTTTACGATCAGGTTTAAACGTTGTAAATTAAAAATTTAAATATCATAAAGTTAATACGGATAACTGGACGTTAAGTCGAAATAAAGGGAAAATATTTCCTGGATTTAAATAAAATTTTATATTATGAGAATAAATTCGTAATTTCGTTATAAAAGTTTTTACAGAAATAATTAATTAATCAGTACTATAATAATCTAAAGGTAAAATATATAAGACATATCCGTACATTAAAATTAATAACTAAAAAACTTTATGAGGAAAATATAACGAACGATATCCGAAAATATAGCAAATAATGTCCGAATTATTAGGATATAATAAAGTTATGCCATAAATTATAGGGATAATTATAGTTTTTCTTCTTATTCAAGTAATATTTTTTAAAAAGTCTCGTTAAATTTTATTACGAAATTTTCCAAAAACCTAGGTTTAAACAGGCTAAAGTATAACGTATCCTGGTAATAGTTAATTACTTTACAAAATTAAAACTGTTTATTTTTACGATTAAAACTTTAACCGTAATTAAATTAACTTAATTATTTTACGATAAGGTAAAATATAAATTTGATATATTGGCTAAATCTATTAATAATAAAAATAAGTTATTAACGCATTAATTTTACATAAAGTTTTGCGAAAAGCGAAAAATTAAACGGCATATATTAACCGTTTATTATTCGCAAATTAATTGATAAACAAAACATATTTATTAAATTTTAAAATATTATTTTCGCAATTACATTAATAAATATCAAAATAACTATATAAAACTATTACGAAATGCGAAATTTATACATAATAATATGTAAAACGTATTTATTAACCACTTTCAGTTTAAAACCCTATATAAATATTATTTAAAAATAATAAAACTTTTTTATAACAATTTAAGAAATAAATATAAGAAATTAAGTAACGCCTTAAATAATAATAATTATTTATCGAACAATATGCGAATATTAAGAAAGAATAGCAATAGCTTAAACGAAATATTATAATTAATATTATACGCTTATAAAATTTTAATTAAGGTAATAAGTAAATTTATAAATTCAAAATTTTAAACTTAAAAATAAAACATTTTTACTTATTTATATCCGGATTATAATTAAAGAGTAAATAGATTTTTAAACGCATAAAATATTTATTTTTATTAAGTTTTAATAAACATATAATATATTTTTAATATCTTTGTTAAACGCGCAATATAACCGAAAACTGAGCGAAATCAAAATAGTATTACCCGACTTAATAAAGGAATAATAAAAATAAATAATAAAAAATATTATTAATTACGAAGATAATTAAAAGTAATCCATATATCTATTTAAATACAAAAGCTAACTTATTAAATATAATATATAAAAATCCTAAAAATATTTTATATACGTGTTTAAAATATTACAGCGTTATAAGAAAAATATTAAATACGTATATAAAAAATAAGACGACTTAAAACTTTTAAGATAATAATAACTCGATCGGAAATTAATTACCTAATAATTATACCAATTACAAAATATAATTTTAAATAAAATGAAAATAGTAATATTAAAGCAGTATTTCATTATATAATTATTTTTAAATTTTTAGTAAATAGTTATTTTATCGTATATCGGTCGAAAGTTTATAAATAACGTAAAAAAACCATATTTTTATTTCGGAAATGAAGTTTCGTATTTAATTATTAAGTTTTATATTAATTAATTTGTAATAAGCGTAATAAGGAAAGTAATATTAGAATATTGAAGGATAATTGAAAAATATATAATAACAAAAAATAAGTACGCTTATTACATTTATTAGGCGTAAAATTTGAAAAAAACTTAGGAATATTTTATTTCTTACGAAAAATAACGTTTAAATAATTAGAATATAATTTGTTATTAATTAGAAAAAAGGCGCTGTCTTGAAAATATTTAACGTATTTAAATTTAATAATAAATTTATTAAATAAAACTATTTTTGAATTACAATTATTAATAAATATTAAAGTTTAGTTAAAACGTTAAACAATAGGCGAAAAGTATTCGTAACCAAAAAACGTAACGATATAACGGCTTTCGAAAATCGCCTTATTTATAAAGGTATTTTAAAATTACGTTTAATTAGAAAGTAATTATAAAACAATAAGAAAAAGATCGTAATGTATATTAAAAAACTTAAATTTATAAATTTATAAAACGGCGTTAAAACTGGAGTTCCGCAATTATAACGGACGATCGGAAATCGATTTCCGTTATATTAAAAAAACAATATTTTTTAATAATAATTGCGTTAAGGGCGAACTCGGCTTCGTAAAAAATATCAAATTGATGACCGATCGTAATTACGTTAAAACGTTCGTATTAAATATTTATAATACGAACTTTTTCGAATTTATTAATTAACTTTTAAATATTAATAACGAATTAAAAAATTATTTAATAGTATCTTTAAGGATAATCGAAATTTGAACGGAAATCAAATAACTATATTAATAATATTAGAAATAATTATTTACTGCGCGAAAATTCTTCTTATAATAATAAATTATAACGAAATTTAAAACGTCCGAAATTTAAACGTAAAATATACGATAATCGAAATAATGTTATATTACGTAGATATAATATGGTTTATTGCCGTCCGTAATATAGCTAATATTTATGTTATCGTCGGTATTAAAAAAATAATACTAAAAAAATCTAATTATTATTAATATCAAAATATTACTTTTTAAAATTCCTTATTGAAACAAAATATAACGAACGGAAATTATATGCAAAATAAATTAAAAAGGCGAAATAAAAATAAAGAAAAACGGAAAACCTGTAAAAAGCTTTACCTGAGCGGTCTGCAATCAATTGCCAATAAGAGGTTATTTTCTAGCTAAAGAGAAAAAAAAAGGAAAATGAAAATACAGTTATGTATGTTCGCATATAAGGCGTTGCGTTAGTGCTGCTTGGTACCGGCGTTTATCCGGTGCTCCATAATAGGGCTCCATATAGTCCTATTATATTATCTCTTATTTTTTCTAAAAGGGGTTAATTTATCGCAAAATTAATAATTGTATTAATTTTTAGCTTTTAATTGGTCCGAAATTCGGAAATTTGTCGATTTCCGAATTAGGCTTAATTTAGGTGGCTGATTATAGGTTAATTATACGTTAAGCAGATCTATATATAAAAACGCGTTTACGTTTTTACTTATTTTAGCTTTTTTTCTTATAATAATAACTTAATTCAGTAAATTAATTTTTATTAATATTTATAATAACGTTTTTATACGTTATTTTATAACAGCTTAAAAATTAACTAATATGTTATAACGCTGCGAAAATGCCCCGTAAAAAGGACGCTCCCACGGTTACGGGCCTTTCTAGTAAGTCGAAATGCGCCAAACTTTTCGTACGTTGCGTATTTGCGTTGCTTTGGATAAGTATCCCGCCCATATTCGCGATATGCTTTACTTTACCTATATAGTTTGTTTTGCCGAAAACCTAAATACATTTTGTTTAAATTAATAAAATATATAATTTGCTTATACGTTATTTATTTATTATTTTTAAAATGTTTATTATTATAGGCAAAAAGGCGGTCCGTTACCAGGTTTACGTTAATTATAATTATAAGTATTCTTTAAATAATTACCCCTTTTATTTTTGTTAATATATTTTTTAACGTAATTCTTATATAATTTGCGGATATTCTCGAATTTAATTAAGCGGTTAACGCGTTTTATAAGATTATTTTTAATTACGATTACCGAAATTTTGGTAAATTTACTTTCCTTATATACCTTTTATATTATGTTTTTGCCGTTTATCCTAGTTTAGCAATTATTTATATTTAAGAAAAAATAACTGCCAAAATTTTGCGTTTATGTTTTAAGTTTTCGTACGTCGTTTATTCCGAAATAAGTTTACGCCTTTAGTTCCTGGTTTTTGCGTTATTTATACGTAGGTTAAGTTGCCTGTTCTGCCGGTCCTTTCGTTTAACGTAATAAAAAATATATTAAATATAAAAATAATAAATCCTGTTATATAAGTTTTTCTTACGATGTTCCCGCGTTTTTTCCGATACCGTTTATTAATTTACGTTATAGGCTAAATTAATAGCCATTAATAATCGTATTATTAGCGTTTTCGAAAATCTCGGAATTATAACTTAGGCGGCTAAGGAAAAGATTTCGGTTTTGCCGGAATTTAATGTAAATAAGGCCGAATAATCGCGCGTTTTAAGTATGTAATTTCCGTGCAACGTTAACGTTATAAATT
Organism: Monosporascus cannonballus; assembly: GCA_004154925.1. NCBI lineage: Eukaryota > Fungi > Ascomycota > Sordariomycetes > Xylariales > Monosporascus > Monosporascus cannonballus. The sequence continues at coordinate 69,520 of QJNS01000119.1, read as the reverse complement.
TATAAGGTAAATCGTTAAATTTATAAACTTTTAAAAATAATTAAATAATTTCGTAACCGGCATGTTATTTTTGTAATTTTTGATTTCTTTCTAATATGTTTAATTTGTAAATAACGGAAACGTTATTTTAATATTTATTTGCAAGTTATATGGGGCTGTTCTTAAGCGGCTATCCCAAATTTTCTATACCGTTTACGTATTATCCGGCCGGTGTTTTTGGGCTAAACCTTTACCCGTTCGTTTTTGAGTAATACGTTAAATTTGGGGTCCGTCATTAATAATTATATTGTTATATTTTTTTTCGAATTATTATAAAGCCGCCGTATTTGCGAATTTTTCGAACGGTTCCTAAGTTAATTTTGCGTAATTTAATTATTTTATCTGGATTTGGCGTATAAAGCCTTTTTTATTTTTTTTGGTCCGAGCTTAAAAGATATTTTCGATTTTGAATTTCGGTTCGTTATTTTTTTAAAGATAATAAAAAGGAATTATATATTTGCGTTAATCTGGGATAATAAAAGGTTGCGGTTTGTACGTTTTAATAAATTAAGGTAAAAATGGTTATAAAACTTTTTAAATATATTTAATTCGATAACGTAAAAATTAATTATTTTGATTATTTAATATTTAATTTGGAATTACTTTAGCTTTTTCGACAGCTAGGGGGTAGCGATATTTTTTAGAGATAATTAGATTTTGTCGTTAACGTCGTATTTTTTAGCAAAAGAATAACGTTTATTTATTGCTTTTTTTGGGGTTGTTAGGCTCCCATTATCGCGGCTTAGGCGAATTCCGTATTTTTTCGCAATTTCTCAATGAAATTTTCCGTTTTTATGCGTAAATTCTTCTTAATTGCCAAATTATTTTTTACTTAGGGAATCGGATTAACGTAATATCCGTAAAGCAAAAAAAAACTTAATTTTATCGAGATTATATCTTAATTTTTAATTACAAATATCGCCCCCGGGAAAATTTTATTTATTCCTATTGCAAATACGTTACGAAAATTCGGAAATAAATTAATATCTTTTAATTAACCTTTTCCGTAATATTATCGATTTCTAAGTAATATGCGGTAAAAAGGCGTTATTTTATCCTTATTAATTTGTAAAATCTAATTCAGATTTTCCTTATCCAATTAATTCCTTTATTACTTATAATAACTCTGAGAAAAGCATAAAACTTTTAATATATTTTCATAAATACCTTTATATATATTTTTGCGTTTATCGTACGTATTATTTCTAAGATTACTGCCTTAAATAATCGGTTTATTATAATTATTAAAAAAAATGGATCGTATTTAAAAACGGTTAATAAATTAATTATAAAATCGATCGATAATTCGTTATAAAATCGTTCGGGAACCGGGAATAATTTTAATATCCCTTTTTTTATTTTTTCATATATTTTTATATCCGCATACGTTATAATTCTTACAAAATTACTTTATTATATAATATATACCCGGCCAGAAAAGATTTTTTGAAAATATCGTTATCGTAACCTTTTTACCTAGATAACGTATTATATGGAAATCGTAAATATTTTATATTAAAGACGTTTTAAGCGGTTTTTAATTTAGGATCTAAAGGCATTCCCGAAATAAAAAAAAGCCTTTAACGTCTAAGGTATATTCCGTAATCGATATTAATAATTTTAATTTCGTAAAAGAATTACGTTCCCCTTTTATAATGGCCTTAATAATACGGTTATAATTTTTATTATTGTAAGGGGCTGCATCCGCAGTAGCTAAGGATATGGGCCATAATAGGTCTATTGAGAAATCTAGAGAACAACTAAGAAGATGCGTGGGAGCAGCTAGTTATATATACGGGAGCCACGGGATTAGCGTTACGCTAATCCCTTTATTAAGGCCTTTGGCCCGTGACATAACACCCCCTTTAAATCTAATCCTCGTTTTTTCCTGTTGTACGACAAACATTTATTTGCAGTACCTTTTTAAGGACTTTATTTTAAGGCGGTAATATTCGCAAATCCTAATCCGAAAAATCCTCCGACGGTTACGGGGAAGTTACGCCGCATGCTTTACGTCCGTACGTTTTTAGCGTATTACGCGCCATTAACTTTATATTTTCGCGTTATTTTTTTAAGGTTTTTCTTTTATTAATTTTTCTAATGTTTTGTAAACGTTAAATTTATTTAGGTTCTTTTATATTTTGTTAAATATTTCCGCGATTATTTTTCGTTATTTAAATAATAACGGAACCTTTAAAGCCTTATGAGTATTAATATGTCGAACGGCGATTTCTTTTTTTTTAAGATAATTCTTCCGAAAATGCCTTATTTCGCCATACCCTAAATAACGTTTTTCCGTTCGCCAGCAACGTTTATATTAATAATTAACAGTTAATATGCCGATTTTCATATTTTTTATAATATCGCCTTTTAATTAAAAAATTATTACGTATAAACGTATTGGGATAAGGGCTGCTAAAAACGATATTTCCAAATAACAAAAAAGTTACGCGAATTCTTTTTAAATATTAGGCCACTTTTCGTAATCCAGCTATGTTTTCGTTTCGGCGTTAAGGCCTGAAATCAGCAAAAGAATTTTGGCTTTATCCGGCTATTCGTCCCTTCCGGCCTGGTAAAAAGCATTTTCGAATATAAGAACGTATTCGAATGCCGTTTGAACACTGCATTAACGCAGTTCGGTTAAACATTAATCAGCTTTTCATTTTTTATTAGGTTTTTTTAAGGTAATAGCGATATAATTTAAAAAAATTTAAAAGTTTAGCTTTTTTAAAGCTTTTTATATATACGGCAAAAACGTTAACTTTTAAAGCTAACGGCTAAAGGCTCCCCAAATGTAAAAAACCTGCATACGATTTTCGCCGATTGCCTTTCCGTTAACGAATAATTTCTTATTTATTTCGAACCTCCAAACGTTATAATCCTTACGGCCTTATAATTTGCGAACGGCTCGTAAAATCTGACGGTACGGTTTTTCGGTATCTATAGCGAATAAGTTACGTACGAATAACGAGTGCGTAACGTTGGCGTACTTCTTACGGCGACGGACCGTTCGCGAAAAAGGAGATTTCTTAATATGTAAAAGGTTTTATACGTAATAACTAAAGATATGGGCCATAATAGGTTTATTAAGAAATCTAGGGAATAGCTAAGAAAATGCGTAGGAGCAGTTAGTTATATATACGGGAGCCACGGGATTAGCGTTACGCTAATCCCTCCACTAGGGCCCTTGGCCCGTGACAATTATACTTTAATATTACATTCTAGAATTTCTGGAAATTTTCATAATATTAAAATATTTTTATTCCTTAAAGTAAGCCGTTATTTTTAGCTTTAATGTTATTAACCGTGATTATATTTTCGGTATATTCCTAACGTTTTGTAAGCAATATAAATAATTATTTATTTTTTATTAATTGAAATTTTCGTACGGTTTTTTGGTTATCGCCTTTCTTTATAAACATATTTTGTTTTTTACGTAAAAATATATTGGCCTTAATATTTAAACGGCCGGTACAGATTTCGAAATAAAAGTTTAAATAAAATAATTTTTTTAATTATTTTACTGAACCTTTATTTAACCTTTTAATAATTATAAAATACTTTATATTTTTATAGTCGGTAATAATCTAAAATAAGGTTATTATATTACCTAATTTTATATTTTATGTTTTTAAATAATTTATTATTATTAAAAGACTTTTATAATATTTTTTATAATTAATTTTAAAGTTTAATTTCTTAAAATAATAAATAACTGGACGTAATATTCTTAACTTATTAATCTGGAATAAATAACTTTTACATATTATTCTTAAATAATTTGCTTTTAATATTATAAGTTTTTTGGGATTTTATTATGCCAAAATCGGTCCCGTTATAAAGGCGTTTTTAAAAGGTTCGAATATTATTTTTTTCTTTTTCCAGGTTAAAATTATTAGCGGTATCGATATATCTACGTAATAAGCTATAAAATCGTAATAAAAATTTGCAAACCCCAGAAAGTTTCCGATTTCTTTAAACGTTTTAAAAATTTTCCATTTTTTGATTACTGTTACGACCCGACAAGCTCCGGTTTCAAGATACGGTCAGGCAGGAAGCACACGGGCCATCTCCCGGGTTACGTGACGATAATCACTGCCAAGCCAGTAATTATTAATAATCAAAGGTAATCTTAAGTAATTATAATTATTATTAACGGCATATTTACGAATAATTAAGCTAAAAAGGAAAAGGATATATACGTTTATTATTTCCATTGTTTAAATAGTTTCAGCTTACATTATAATATCGTTACCTAAGGCACTTTTTGTATTACGAAACGTAATAAGATTACTATATTTATTACTTAGATTCCTATAATACTCCTATTAACATAAATCCGTACGACTAAGGTTTAATAATTGGTTAAACCGTTTAGCCGATACATGTTATAAGTTTTTATTTAATAATACCGTCAAACTCTGAATAATATTTAACATTATTAAAATGTCGACTAACGTTTAGGAAACCCTTATTTAACAGCTTTAGGCTCGAATTCGGGAACTGGAAAGAAAGTTCGACAACTTAGGGTTACGCCACTTACCCAAACCTTTTTCGCCCGCATAAAGCTCAAAAAACCGGAACCCTATAATAAAAAGGGCAACCCTTAGATTTTCCTAATTTAGGTACGAATTTACTTTCGTTTTCTGGACTTTAATAATCCAGCGAATATAATTTTAATAATAGGAATATACCTAACGGAAAATATAGTTAATTAGTTTAAGCCTATTATAAGAAAGTTCTTAAAAATAAAAAAATCGGATAAAGAGGATTTTATTAATAAGATCTTTTTATTTTATACCAATTTTAAAAATAGAATACGCGATAATTTCGGTAATCCGGATAAAAAATAATTTACGGCTTAATAATTTTTGTAATTCCGATAAAAAGGATTCGTATTCAAATATGCCGTAACTTTTAAAAGTTTTGCGGCTAAGGCCGGATAAGGAAATAATAAGGCTAATACCCTTATCGATATATTTTATAAAGGGCTAAAAGATAATATAAAAAATAAAATTATTCGGATCGAACGATTAATTACCTTAAACCGGTATATTATGAAGGTAATTAAAATTAATAATCGACAATTTGAAAAACGATAAAAAAAGAAAGAATAATATGCCTTATATTCGGGATATAACAAATCTAACCAGGGGAAAAAACGAGACGTACCCCTTATTTCTTACAGAACGGCGCTAGGACTTATGGAATTCGGCGTTACCCACAAACAAAATTGGATCCAAATTAAATGCTTTAATTATGGCAAAATGGGACATAAGGCTTATAAATGCAGAAAACCCAAGAGGTTATGGCAAAATAATTAAACCTTTATACTGGAAGGATAATTCAGGAATAATTAAGAAAACGATAACAAAACTATTAATATAATTTAAACCAAGTCTGTATCAGGTTTATAACAAAAGGGCTAATAGGGATTATCCCGATAAAAGATTTAACAAAAAATACGAAATGCTAGAAAACTGGCTTAATAAATATCGCGAATATAATAAAAGATATTATAAGGATAATTACGCAAATACCAAAACTGGACAGAAAAAGTTTATTCTGGAACCCCTAATTAATACGGCAAAATATATATTATATATTGTCGACGACGGAAATATTCCGATTACGAAAAATGGAAATAGCATATTTACGAACGAATTACCCGTACGTACTATAAGAGATTTTATTTTCCAAACCGTACCGGAAATAATAAGGATGATAAATAATGGTATCGATATTTTCGAACCATAGCCTTAAAAAATATTTAACAGTTGGCCGAAATAAAAAATTGGCCCGAAAAAAAATAATGCCCGTAAAAAAACCGCTTTTATTATTATGGATAATGTAATTACTAAATGGAAAAGGAATTAATTTAGCGTACGGTAAAAAAGCATTACCAAAAAATTATTACGAATCTTTATTTTTAGTTGGTATTTATTATAGATCCCCAAAAAAGGAAAATTGTTAAAAAAATACGTTAGTTTATAAAAAAACTTTAAAATAACAGCCAGAATAACGCATAATAAGATATAGTTGCAAATATAAAAAAATAATTTATTCGATAAGAAAAAGAAGGGCAAAATAATTAGAAATAATTAATACGGCTCGAAGGAATAGTACGCCGATAATAATGATAAATATAGCAGCTTAATGCGTTAAACGAAAAGATATAAGCAAAGTTTGACAAATTCGAATAAAAATTAAAAAAAAAAGTTATCTATAAAAAAGCCGTAAAATAACGAAACTTAAAGGAGTTAAAAGGAATTCCCGAAAAAGGCTTTAAACGCGACGATAGGAAATATTAACGACCTTAATATTTTAAACGTACGAATCGGAACGTATTAGTATATTGCAATAATAGATTACGGAATTCTGGGCGGAAATTATATTGTACCAGATATAGTTAATAAGCTTAAATTGCCATAGAGATATAAGTTAGTACCCTATATAATAACGAATGCCGAAAATTAGGAATTCGTTTATAATAACGGAAAAATCATACGCAAAATTAATTATCTCGAAATTTTTATTAAAGGACGATATTAAACAATTAATTTCGATATCGTTCTATTCGGGAATTACGATATAATCTTAAGATTACCATAGATATGCCAATACGGAATTTTGATTAACGGAAAAGCTGGCCAGGTAAAACTCGTTTTATTTCCTGTTAATAAATAAAAAAAGAAATTAAGGTCTTAATATTTAATCGATAATGGTAACAAATGCAGGCATAAGAACATAATAAATATCTTATTACCTAAAGGAACAAGACATAAGAAAAAAAACGGATATCAAAAAAGAATACGATATATCGTTATTATTATTAGAACGAAATTAAAGCGACTGAATAACAATTTAAAATAATAATAACAATAGCCCCAAAAGTTGGATAATTTAACCAATATGCTATTATAATACCACAGATATAAGCAGCTTTTCAAAAAGGAACTTAATACGAAATTACTAAAATATAACGAATAAGATTATGAGATAATTCTTCAAAAAGGATTTTCGACAAAGTTTTATTTTATTTATAACTTTAACGGAAACGAATTCTGTACTTTCAGAAAATACCTGGAAAATCGGTTACAAAAAGGATAAATTCGACTTTCGAAATCACCAAAAGGTTACTTAATGTTTTTTGTACCTAAGAAAAACGGAAAATTAGGACTTATAGTTAATTATTAATAACTGAACGATATTATTATTAAGAACTAAATACCATTACCCCTAATTACGGAAATAAAAGACGGATTTTATGAAACCAAATGGTTCATAACATTCGATCTCAAAAATGAATATAATCTTATTAGAATTAAAAAAGAATACGAATAAAAAATAACTTTCAGGACGAAATACGGATTATTTAAATATTTAGTTACACCAATAGGACTTACAAACGTATTAATAACCTTTTAGCGAATAGTTAATTATGTGTTACGAAAATACCTTGATGTTTTCGTCGTTTGCTATCTCGACGACATTCTTATTTTTTAAAAATAAAAAAAAGCATACATAAAATACGTTTATAAGGTTTTTTAAGCTTTATAAAACGTAAGGCTATTTATTAACGTAGAAAAAAGTTAATTTTATATATAGGAAATGAAATAACTGGGATATATTATTATCTCAGAACATTTCAAAATCAACTTTAAGAAAATCGCTACAATAACAAAATGGCAAACGCCAATAACGGTTAAGGAGGTACAGGTATTCCTTAAATTCATTAACTATTATAGGAAGTTTATTCGAAACTTTAACAGCATAACCATATCTTTAACGAATTTTACGAAAAAAACAATTTATATGGACGCCAAATACGGAAAACATATTCCGGGATATTAAGAATACGATTACTAACAAGCCAGTACTAATTATGTACGATCCAAACCGTCTCGTTAAACTAAAAACCAATACTTCGGATTACGCGTTAAGCGCAATAATCGGATAACGAAATAATTAAGATAAATTATAACTTATTACATTCTTTTCGTACAAATTAAAAGAAACCGAATTTAACTACGGCATCCCAGATAAGGAATTTATGGCCATTATTATGGCATTTGAGGAATTTAGGCATTTCCTAAAGGGAAATTTGTATTAGGTTAAAGTTTATACGGATTATCAAAATCTTACCCGATTTACCACAACCAGGGAACTTACAAAACGACAGCTTTGATATACAGAAAAATTAGCGAATTTCGACTTCGTTATTATCTACAAGAAAAAATTAGAAAACGGCAGAGCAAATGCTTTAAGCAAGTAACCAAACTTCGAAAAAAAATTGGTCAAAATTAGTTATATAATTTTTGATATTACTACAAAAGGATATTTACGCGTACGGCAAATTGCGACAATTCGGCAACACTTAATAATATGTATCAAAGAATTTAATAATATAACAACAGTCTCCCAGAAAATCAAAGAACGAACAAAATGCAAGTTCCAAAAAAATACCAAAAGGGTTTAATACGAAAAATATACGAATATCAGTTACACGGATAGTTAAGGACTTACAAAACCTTAAAGCGATTTTAACGCATATATTCTTTTTTTAAAATAAAATTAACAGTATAAAAAGTTATACGGCAATGCGATATTTGCGCTAGAGCAAAGATTCGACGATATAAGCCATATAGAAAATTATAGCCATTACCAGTTACAAAGCGACTATAGTACTTAATTACATTCGACTTTATTACTAAACTTCGTATATCAAAAGATTCAGCTACAGGAATATATTACGATAGCACTTTCGTAATCGTCGACCGATTTACGAAATTTTCCTATTTTCTACCATATCATAAGGATATAAACGCCGAACAACTGGCATACATTTTTTTAAACATATTTTTAGCATATACGAATTATTAATAGAAATTATATCAAATAAAGAATCAACCTTTATATCAAAATTTTAGCAAAGCCTTATGGCATAGATCGGCCTAAATTATAAATTATCCAGCGTATTTAAACCAAAGACGGATAAATAAATAAAATAAACGAATTAAATTTTAGAAATTTACTTACGATATTACATTAATTACGAACAAAATAACTGGGTTAAGAAATTATTAATCGTATAATTAGCTTATAATACCAGTTATTACGAAAATATCAAAATAATACCTATAAACGCAAATTTTGGTTTTATTTCAAAAATTTACCAAAAAAATACGTAACGATAGTCTAATTAATATTAAAGTAATCCTTATATCAAAATAATTATAACAGCTATATTAAGAAATAAAAATAAAAATAAAGTTCGTACGGAATTAAATAAATAAATATTATAACCAGAAAGGTTTAAAGGGATTAACTTTCGAAAAGGGGGAAATAGTTTTTTTCGTTACTAAAAATATTTAAACAAAATAATCTAGTAAAAAATTTGTTTTTAAATATATCGGTCCATATAAAATCACTAAAAAAATTTCAAAAAATAATTACCAATTAAAACTTTTACCAAAAGTTAAATTTCATTTAATTTTTATGTTTTTTTACTTAAGTAAATAACCAATATAATCAAAATATATACGGCATAAGACGATATGGAAATAAAAGACGAATAAGTATACGAAATGAAGAAAATCCTCGATATGCGAAAATAAAATAAACTTACCTCAGGTCTGATTAAATGGAAAAAGTACTTAAATTTCGAAAATACCTGGGAATCTGCCAAGAGCCTTATTAGCGCCTAACGTTTATTAAAAAACTTTTATTAGCAATAACGGACGCGTCCTAATTAATAGCCGACCAATCGGTAGCCGAAATATCGGGCCAATCGGCCGCATATATTAACGTGGCAGTCGTAACGGCAGCCTTTAATTATTTTTATTCCCGACGTTCTTATTTCTTTAATTCGTTTAACGATTGGAACTTACGTTATATTATGATAACGTTTTTCGAACGAATTAACGCTTTTTGCTTACGTAAACGAATAAAATAAAAAAAGTTTTATTTATTTTTTCTTAATATTTACGTTAAGCTTTAAAGTAAAGCCGTTAAAACTTTAATAATCGCTTTTCGGCAAACGTTTTTTCGCGTTCTAAACGTTAATGCTTACGACGAATATGTTATAAAGAAAAAATAAGTACACCGGTACCATTATAAAATTAACCTTAATTAATATATTTCTTATACCTTAAAACATTTTCCATTATTTTACATTTTATGTTTTTCGAAAAATAATAAAAACAAAATATAATTTCGTAATTAAATTCGTTAAAGGCTTTTATAAGGTTAATATAATAAACGGTAAAAAAACGGGGAAAACGACGAATTTTAAAAATGCGAAACGACATAATTAAGAATAAAAAAAAGGGATACTTACCAAACGAAAAAAAAGAAAAAAAAGAAATCTTAAGGGCAAGATTTGGGAAAGAGGAAGATCGTATTACGACTCGATAAGCTCCGGTCTCAAAAAACGGTCAGGCAGAGAGCATACGGGCCACCTCCCGGGTTACGTAACGGTAATCACTGCCAAGCCAATAATTATTAATAATTAAAAATAATCCTAAATAATCGTGATTACTACCAACGGCGTAATTACGAATAATTAAGACAAAAAAAAATATATATACGCTTATTATTTCCATAGTTTAAATAGCTTTAGTTTGCAATATAATATCGTTACCCAAGGCACCCTTAGTATTACGAAACGTAACAAAATTACTGTATCTATTACTCAGATTCCCACGATACTTCTGCCAACATAAACCCGTACGATTAAGGTTTAATAGTTGGTTAAACCGCCTAGCCGTCACAATTACGCGCAATTTCTCGAGGTTTATTCGTATTCCCTTCCTGGCATCTATGATAAATCTAAAATATTTTGTCGTTTTTACGGCGAATTCGTATTTAAAAATATCTAAATTTCAATCCGTTTTTCCCAAACGGCTTAAAACCTTTTTTATGTTTTATATATAATCTTCTTTAAATCCGGAAGAAAAAATAAAGATATCGTCTATATACGCTAAGCAAAAAACGTCGAGGTACTCTCTTAAAACCTCGTTAACGTATTATTAAAAGGTTACGGGAACCTCGCATAAACCGAATAATATTACCAGCTATTCGTATAAACTAAAACGCGTTTAAAATACCGTTTTTTACTTATTTCCCTTTTTAATTTTAATTTTATAAAATGTTATTCGGATATTTACTTTTATAAATTATTTAACGTAAAAAATAGATTCAGGGTTTCCGAAATAAAAGATAAAAAATAACAGTTTTTTTCGGTTATTATATTTAATACCCGATAATCGCAGCAAAAACGCAATATTTCTTCGGTTTTTTTTACAAATAAAATCGAAGCCCCTATAGGCGAATTATTTATGCGGATATATTTTTTATTTAAAAGCTTCGTTAGGATTGTTTTTTAAAGTTAACAGCTCTCCCTTAATCATATTATATAAAGGACCTTATAATACTAGCATTTCTTTTCTTATTTCGTTTTTATATAATAAGATCGTATAATTTACTTTGGGGCGGGGTGGGGGTAAGGCGTCGCCTAATTTTTTATCAAATAACTTCCAAAAAGCTTTTAACTTAAACGGAAATTTTTTGTTAACCTTTACTTTTTTCTTAAACGTTAACATCTTATTAATATCGGCCAAAATAATTGAAAATAATTAAATTTCTTATTTAATCTTTTTAATTTTTTTATCCTCCGAAATTCCGTCCCGAAGGCGGCAATTAAAATTCTTTTTACCTTACGAATTATTCGTACGTTATTTCCTTAGGTTTCGTATCTTTTTTCGTAAACTCTTATATAACTTATTGCGTTTACCGTCAAAAAATATTTTTGCGTTAGGTATATAACGTTATAACGCTTTATTTAAGATTTTCTTAAAATTAAGAAATAATTAGAGTTATTAATAATATATGCGAATATCCTAGTCTTAAAACCGTCGATATCTATCTTTATATATATTATTTCCTTAATTTCTTTTCGCCGTTATCGGTTTTTTTTTCGAAATTTTCTTAATCCGTATAATTTTATTAGAATACGCGGTAACCGTAAGCATTTTACGAACGTTTCGTTTATTACGGCAAAATATTTATATTCCTAATTAATATAGGTTTTTACAAATCTTTCTTAATTAATATACATATCGATAATAAATAAAATACCGTCTATATTTTGCTTTATAATTTTTATTTCGGCCTAGATCACCTTTTGCTCCCGAACGCGCCGATAGTTAGGAATTACTTTTTTCTTTTTTCGCTTTTAGATTTTAACCTTTTATTTTCGTCCGTTTTTAACGAATTAATCCTTTTTTACGGTTTTTTTATTAATGAAAAGACATAACGGTTCGCCCTATAATTAAAACGTTTGTAATGCAGGTAAAGGCCTTTCGTTTTACGGATATTCCGTTTTTTTAAGTCATTTATTACGTATATTATTTCGGTACTAAAGGTAAAATTTGGAGTTTTTATTTTTATTATCTTATTACCGAAATACCCGTTATATTTATATCGTTATTTAGATTATTTTCTGCTTACTTATTACTGTTTAATTAAGTTATTAAAAAATTATTCGTTTTTTTTGCCGCATTATTCCTTTAAGGCGTCCGGCAATTTTTATTACTTTATTTAGTTATACGTTATAACTTTTTAAATGATTTATTAGGATTAAAACTTAAATAAGCTTTTTATTTAATGCTTTTTTTTAAAAAAATGTAAGTTATATTTTTATTATCCAGATAATTCCTTTTACGTTTAATAACGTTGTTTTCGAACAAAAAATAAAATAACGCAAATTTCGCGTTATCGGCTTATTTTAAACTCTGAAAACACTTCATTACTTTTTTCTTTATGCCGATTATTATATTATTCGTATAATATCTGAAAGAAATTAACGAGATTATAACTATTATTTAAACTTTCGGTAATATAATAAATAATAACCGTACGTTATATATTAATTTCGAACTTTTTATATATAATATAAAATTACTTACGAACTTTTCTTACGAAAATAACGTTTATTTCGAGCTTATAAGTTATAAATATGTATTATCCGGGAAAATCTTTTTTTATTCCGTTAACCTTTTCCGGCCAAAATAATAACTTCCGTTTGGCTCCTATTATTAATTCGGTCGTTCGAGCCGTTTTTAGAAAATGGCCTAATTACGTTTCCGATCGTTATTAAGTCGAAAAAAGGTCGGTATTCGTAAAAGCTATTACGTTTCGAATTTGAAATTAAGTAATAAATTATTTTTAAACTATTCAGCCGCTTGTATTAACTCTTTATTTACCCTCTATTACGCTTTTATATATTTACGGAACTAAGCTGCTTGTTTTTTGCTTTTTTCGAACTGGTAATTTATACATTACTTTATAGCTGCTATCGAGCTTATTAGGGTTTCCGTTATAACGTTAAATACCCTTTGTAGCTCTGGGTCGATAGGGGCCCTTTGTTGGGCCCTTTAAGGAACGTTCGAAAATCCTGACATCTAATTCCGAATATTTTCTGTTTTGTTAAATAATAAGCTAGAAAATATGTAAAAGGTTTTACCTAAGCAGTTTGTCATTAGTTGCCAATAAGCATTTACTTTTTAGCTAAAGAGAAAAAAAAGAAAAAAAAGAAAATACAGTAATATATACTCGCATATAAGGCGCTGCGCTAATGCTACTTAGTGCTGGCGTTTGTCCGGTGTTCCATACTAGGGCTCCATACAGCCCCATCACAAAACCGAACGAAACGCGTACGTAAAAAAAATAAAGATATAAGCGCAAAAAAAGAAAATATAAATAAAATAAAGATAAAAAATGAATTATAATAAAGAATTAAACGTAATATAATACGTATTAATTATGACGGCAATTATTTATAATATAATATAATAATAAATTATTAACAATTATATATAACCAGATTTATAAATCGTATTATATTAAAATAATAATTTAAAAAAAGGAAATAATTATAAAATCATAACCTTTATAAAAATAAGGTCGGTAACCGATTAACTACCGATCAATTACCAACTTACATACTAATATAAATATATTATCTGGCAGCTAATAGGAAACGGTAGATCGAAGTAATCTAATATATTCACTTCTTGGAATGCGCTTTGCAACTGGTCGGAGATCACCTTACCCAGCTTACAGCTGTCTATTATCTTACATTTTTTAAGGTTTGTTCTATTTCTTTTTGGCTTTATTACTGGAACCTTTACCGTTATTTCGCTTATCGGGTTTTTTTAAGATATCGATGAAAATTTGTCGATCCGCGAAACTAACCTTGTCGATATATTTAACAAAAGATTATATTTTAAGTTTTATGTATAATTTATTTTCAACTTGAAACTTTAAGCCGTCGTATTAAGGATAATATAAAACGTTTGAAATTAAATTAAGAAGAATTATTAAATAATTAAATTCGATTACCTATTCGGTTCTTAATTTACTTTAACGAAAAAAATAACATTATTTACATATAATTTTTTATTTAAATTTCTATATACAATTTGCATTTTCTGTTTAAATATTTATATTTATTAGAAATGTAATTAATTATATCCTAAAAACTTTTAGCATATTTTTTATAAATAGTCTTTTATAATAAACTTAAATTATAAAAATATTGTTCTCTTCGTAATTCCCATATAATTATTAAGCTTTAGTAATTTTTTATTCAGAAATTTTTATAAGTATAAAATACAATCTAATTTAAACAAAACATCATTTTATATTAGTAAATCTATTTTAGAACTCAGGTAACATTAATTTGTATTCTTTAATACTTAATATTTTATAACAACTAAAAAATAAAATAACATTTTCGCAAAATCAATTCGTATTAAATAAAAATAAATTGAAACCCTTTATTATCAAGCATATTTGATATTTTCCTTTTTTAAGACATTGAATTACGTTGGTAAAATATATAACCTTTTCTTAAATATTAATATCTTTTTTTATTCTTTCATTTACCTCCGTACTTGTTTTTTTTAAATTTCTCAGTTTTAAATCTTTAAATTTTAATAATAGTTCGAATAAAAAAGATCTTATATTATTAGTTAATTTTGAAAATCTTTCATTTAATAAAAAATCGTTTATTTTAATTTTTGGCTTTTTACCTGTTAATAACGAAAATCGAGTACATTATTTTTTTAATAAGTTTTTATATTATCTTTTATATTAAGTTTAAGAAAGTAGATATTGTAATTATATAGTAAATCATATATCGATTATTTATCGATTATTGATAAAAAACTGATGAAATAGAACCTACCTATTATATATTTATCTACAAATATATATAATATTCGCAAAACGTTTAAATATACAAATAAAAATAAAGAGAAAAAGTAATTTAATAATGTTATAGCTGCACCATACCATCACGTCACTAGGGCAAAAGATCGATGGAATGATCGCAATTGTGGCAATCATCCTGGTGCTTACAGCTGCATATATACTCTGGAGCTCTTATGGGTGACCAGGCCGTAACAAATAATTTATTCGTTAAAAATGTTTACGTGTTTTTCTCAAAATAAAAAACGGTTATCTTTAATTATAAACTTAAAGTATGAATTAAAAAACGAAAATTAAGGAATATTATTTACGCAAAAACCCGACTTTTTTATATTCTAATTTTTAACGTAAGTATATTATAAATTTACTAGATTTATAAAATCTCGTCCTAGATTACTGTTATGATCTGACAGGCTCCGGTCTCAGAAAACGGTCAACAAGGATAACACGGACCACCACCCAGGTCACGTGATGAGTGCTTAGTAAAAGTCTGCTGAGCACGATTGATCAGCATTAAGCAACTGTTTAGCAGAATTTTATTAAGCATAGTTAAGCAGAAATAAGTAGTAATACTGGGAACCAATATATATATTCGTTATTTCCATAATTTAGATAGCTTTAGCTTATAATATAATATTATTATCGAATGTATTTTTGGTATTACGAAATATAATACGTTATAATATTTATTACTGTAAAGTTTTACGATATTTCTGTTAATATAAATCCGTACGATTAAGATTTAATAATTGGTTAAATTTTTATCCGTTATACGTTATAAGCTTTTGTTTAGTAATACCGTTAAATTCTGAATAATATCGCCGATATTATGTTTACTATTAGTAACACGAATAGCTTATTTATTAAATTCTTAATTACCCGGATACTGGAATGGAATCCCAAAAGGAAAAGAAAAAGCCTTATTCTTTTTGTGAAAAAGTTTTATGACGCCTAGATGCCATAAATAAACGTATTATTTAGCTTAAGAAAAATATTAATGATCTTAAGACGTCCTTTTAAGCCGCCTGTAAGAAATTTAAGAAAAAAAGAAAAATTTCTAAAATTAGAAACTCTTTTCAAATAAGCTAGATTATTTAGTTAAATTCCACCAAGGAATTAGAAAAAATTTTAAATTCTTTAAATTAAACTTTTTAACGGAACTGTATTTAAATTACAATTATTTTTAACTTAATACCGAACATATTTCGAGTATTTTCTTATTTAACTTATTACGTGTACTATATGAATTAAATTCGTCATTAAACGATTTATCGGAAATATAATTATTTGGTTCGAGCCCGTTATAAAAACGTACGTTACCTTGCTAATCGAAAAAGGAAACCTAAAAATAATTCGAATTTATAATAATTATAAACAATTTAAATAAATATTAATAAAAGTTTTCGGAATAATAAATGAAAAAATAAAAGCCGAAATACAAATTTAATAATTACGATAAAAAGGATTAATATCTAGTTACGGTAGTACGTTAGTTTAATTAGCCGTTAAGTTAAATTAAAGATAAAAAATATTAATAATTAAGTTTTTCGACGGCTTAAAAATACAAAAGGAAGTTTTTAAATTTAATTAGCTTAATTATTTATTAGATTATATCGTTATAGCAGTTAAAATTAACGATTAATAATATGCCTAACGCAGTAAACGTGTTAAAGGAAAAAATAATAATAAGCCTCGATATACGGGTAATACCAGCGTTTTTCGACGTAATAACATTTTTACGACATAACACCAGGACTTATGGAATTAGGAGCTACTTATAGGAAGGACTAAAGCCAGATCAAATGTTACAATTATAACAAAATGAGACATAAGGTAACATAGTATAAAGCGCTTAAAAAGCCCTGTTAAAACGATTAAAAACTAATACTTAAAGGATAATCTAGAAAGAATCAAAGGAACGGAAGCAAATTTATTAATATAATTTAGCTTAAGTATATACTAGGTCCCCTATAGCGAAAAATACAGTATAAAATGCGAAAAGCTAGAAAACTGACTCAACAAATGTCGTAAGTATAATAAGAAATATTATAAGGATAATTACGCGAATACTAGAATTAAATAAAAAGAATTTATCTTAAAACCTCTTATCGATACGGAAAATTATACGCCATATATTATTAGTAACAAAAATATCCCAATTACGAAAAATGGAAATAACATATTTACGGATAAATTACCCGCATATATTACGACAGATTTAATTTTTCAAAGCGTATTGGGCATAATAAAAACGATAAATAATAATATCGATATTTTCGATCTATAATCCCAGAAAATATTTAGCAATTAGCCGAAGCAAAAGGCTGGCCTTAAAAAAAGTAATACTCGCAGGAAAACCTTTTTTATTATTATTACTAATACGACTATTAAACGGAAAAAAGGTCAATCCAGCACATAATAAAAAAAATACCAAAAAGTTATTACAGATTTTCATTTTTAATTAATATTTATTACAAACCTTTATAAAAAAGGCTATTAAAGAAAAAATACGTTAATTTACAGAAGAACATTAAAATAACAATAAGAATAACGTATAATAGGATGTAATTAAAAACATACGAAAACAATTTATTCGATAAGAAAAAGAATTACAGCAAACTTAAAAGCAATTAATATATTTCGAAAGAATAATACGCCGACAATAACAACAAATATAGCAACTTAATGCGTTAAATCCAAAAGCATAGATAGATTTCGACAAATTTGAACAGAAGTTAAAAAAAGAAAATCGTCTATAAAGGAACTGCAAAACGACAAAACCCAAAAACATTAGAAAAAGCTTCCAAAAAAGGCTTTAAACGCGATAATAAAAGCCGTTAATAACCTTATCACTTTGGATATACAAATCGGAACGTATTAAT
Source organism: Monosporascus cannonballus (assembly GCA_004154925.1). NCBI lineage: Eukaryota > Fungi > Ascomycota > Sordariomycetes > Xylariales > Monosporascus > Monosporascus cannonballus. The sequence continues at coordinate 51,326 of QJNS01000119.1, read as the reverse complement.
ACACTATAATAATAAACTACAAAGCTTTAGGCGTGAATTATATTGTATCAAATATGGTCAATAAGTTCAAACTGCTATAAAGATATAAGTTAAAACCTTATATAACGACAAATGCCGAAATTTAGGAATTCGCTTACGATAATAGGAAAATTATACGCAAAATTAATTACTTTAAGATATTGTTTAAGGATAACATTAAATAATTAATTTCGATATCGTTTTATTTAGGAATTACGATATAATCTTAGGATTATTATAGATATGCCAATACGGAATCTTAATTAATAAAAAGATTGGCTAGGTGAAATTCGCCTTATATGCTATTAGCAAACAAAAAGAATTAAGATCTTAATATTCGATTGATAATAGCGCCAAATATAGGCATAAAAATACGACAGAAACCTTATTATCTAAAGGGACAAAATACAAAAAAAACGGGTATCAGAAAAAAATACGACGTATTGTTATTACTATCAAACTAAAGCTAAAATAACTGAATAGCGATTTAAAACAACAGCAGCCCAAAAATAAAAAATTCCAACTAATATGTTATTATAATACCATACATACGAATAGCGTTTTAGAAAGAAACTTAATCGAAAATTACTAAAATATAACGAATAAAATTATAAAATAGCTTTTAAAGAAAAGTTTTTAACGAAATTTTATCTTATTTATAACCTTAGCGGAAACAAATTACGTACTTTTAAAAAAATACTTGGAAAATCGGTTACAAAAAATATGGGTTCGACCTTTGAAATTACTAACAAGATACCTTATATTTTTCGTACGTAAGAAAAATGGAAAATTACGATTTATAGTTGATTATCGATATTTCAACGATATTATTATCAAAAATCGAATCTCGTTATTCTTAATTACGGAAATAAAAAACCGATTCTATAAAGCTAAATAATTTATAATATTCGATCATAGAAATAAATATAATTTTAGTAAAATTAAAAAGAATTCGAATAAAAAATAGCTTTTAAAACGAAATACGGATTATTTAAATATTTAATTATACTAATAGGATTTACGAACGTATCAATAACTTTTTAACGAATAATTAATTATATATTACGAAAATATCTCGATATTTTCGTTGTTTCCTATTTCAACAACATTTCTATTTTTGTAAAAAACGGAAAAAGCATATATAAAATATGTTTATAAAGTTCTTTAGGCTTGATAAAACATAAGATTATTTATTAATGCGCAAAAAAAGTAATTCTATAAATAAAAAGTAAAATATCTAAGATATATTATTATCTTAAAATATATTAGGATAAATCTCAAGATAATCGTTGCAGTTACAAAATAACAGACGTTAAAATCGGTTAAAAAGGTACAGATATTCTTTAAATTCGCCAATTATTACAAAAAATATATTCCAAACTTTAGTAAAATAACTATACCTTTAACGAATTTTACGAAAAAACTAGACTTTAAGTAAGTAACAAATACGGAAAAAATATTTTAGGATATTAAAGATGCGATTATTAACGAACCAATATTAATTATATACGATTTAAACCGCTTTGTTAAATTAAAAACCGATATTTCGGATTACGAATTAAACATAATAATCGGATAAGGAAATAATTAAAACAAATTATATTCTATTACATTTTTTCGTATAAATTAACAAAATCGAACTTAATTAAGGTATTTCAAATAAGGAATATATGGCTATTATTATAACATTTAAAAATTTAGGTACTTCTTAAAAGGAAATTTGTACCAGGTTAAAGTTTATACGGATTATTAGAATTTTATCTAATTTATTACGACTAGAAAACTTATAAAATGATAATTTCGTTACGCAAAAAAAATGATGAACTTCGATTTCGTTATTGTTTTCAAAAAAATCAGAAAATAACAAAGTAAATACCTTAAGCAAGTAATCAAACTTTGAAAGAGAATTAGTCGAAACTAATCATACAATTTTCGATATTATTATAAAAGGATATTTGCACCTATAATAAATTATCACAATTTTGACAATATTTTTCGACATATATTAGAAAATTCAGCAATATAACAATAATTTTCTAAAAAACCAAAAAAGGAACAAAATACAAGTTTTTAAAAAATACCAAAGGGATTTAATATAAGAAATATATAATTATCAGTTATACGGATATTCAAAGATCTATAAAACTTTAAAACGGCTTTAACGCATATATTTCTTTTCTAAAATAAAATTAATAAAGAACAAAATTATATAATAATACGATATTTACGCTAAAACAAAGGTTCGACGATATAAATCATATAGAAAATTACAATTATTATTAATTATAAAATAACTATAATATTTAATTATATTTAATTTTATTATCAAATTTCTTATATCAAAAAGTCTAATTACGGATATATATTATAATAGTATTTTCGTACTCGTCGATCGATTTACGAAATCTTCCGATTTTTTATCAGAATATAAAGATATAAACGACAAATAAATAATATATAGTTTGTAAATATATTTTCAATATATGCGGATTATTAATAAAAATGATTTTAAATAAAGGATCGATATTTGTACCTAAGTTTTAATAAGGCCTTATAATATAGATCGACTTAAATTATAAATTTTTCAACGTATTTAAACCTTATATAAATAAATAAATAAAACGAATAAATTAAACCTTGAAAATTTACTTACAATATTATACTATTTATAAATAAAATGATTAACTTAAAAAATTACCGATCGCATCATTAATTTATAATGTCAATTATTATGAAAATATTAAAATAATATTAACGAATATAAATTTTGGTTTTATTTGTGACGGCTTAGGATTTAACCAACTATTAAACCTTAGTTGTACGGGTTTATGTTGGCAGGAGTAAGGTGGGAATCTGAGTAATGGATACAGTAACGTATTACGTTTCGTAATACCAAAGGTGCCTTAGGTAACGAATTGTTATTATAAGCTAAAATTATTTAAACTATGAAAATAATAAGCGTATATATTTTTCTTTTTTTTGTTTTAATTATTTATGATTACGTAAACGGTAATAATCATAATTATTTGGGATTACTTTTGATTATTGATAATTACCGGCTTGGCAGTGATCACCGTTACGTAATCCGCGGAATGGCCCGTATAATCTTTATTTGACTATTTTTTGAGGCCAGAACCTGTTAGGTCGTAATACGATCTCCCTTTTCCCCAAATCTTGCTCGTAAGAATTTTTTCTTCTTTTTTGCTTAATAAGTAACTTTTTTTATTTTTAATTATATCGTTTCGTATTTTTAAGATTCGTCGTGTACTTCGTTTTTTTACCGTTCGTCGTACTGATTTCGTAAAAGTCTTTAACAAATTTGGGTACGAAATTATGCCTTGTTTTTATTATTTTTTCGAAAAACATAAGGTATGAAATAATGGAAAATATTTTAAGATATAAGGAATGTATTAATCAAGGTCGGTTTTATAATAGTACCGGCGTATCAATTTTCTTTTTGCAGAATATTTGTTAAAAATATTAACGTTTAAAGCGCGAAAAAACGCTTATTAAAAAGTAATTGTTAAACTTTGAACGGCTTTACTTTAAGGCTTAAGGTCGTTATTAGGGAAAAATAAATAAAGCTTTTTTTTCGTTTTATTCGCCTGCGTAAATAAAAGGTGCTGGTTCGTTCAAAAGACGTTACTATGGTATAACGTAGGTTTTAATTATTAAATAAATTAAAGAAATAAAAGCGTTAAAAACAAAAATAATTAAAGGCCGCCATTACGGCTGTTACGTTAGCGCAGGCCGCGGCCGATTGGCTCGATATTTCGGCTATTAATTGGTCGACCGTTAACTAGGACGTACCCGTCGCTGCTAATGAAAATTCTTTAATAGGTGCTGGGCGTTAATAAGGTTCTTAACGGGTTCCTAGGTATTTTCGGAATCCAGGTACTTTTTTTATTTGATTAGATATTAAGTAAGTTCGTTTTATTTTCGCATATTAAAAACTTTTTTTACTTCGTGTATTTGTTCGTTTTCCATTTCCATATCGTTTTATGTCGTATATATTTTGATTATATCCGTTACTAATTCGAATAAAGAAACGTCACAAATTAAATGGAATTTAACTTTTAGTAGAAATTTTAATTAATAATTATTTTTTAAGATTTTTTTGATAAATTTATATGAACCAATACATTTAAAATCGAATATTTTATTAGGTTATTTTATTTAAATATTTTTAATAACAAGGAAAATTATTTTCCCCTTTTCAAAAATTAATTTTTTTTAACTTTTTCTAGTTATAATATATGCTTATTTAGTTACGTACAAATTTTAATTCTATTTTTATTTCTTGGTATTGCTATCGTACTTATTTTAACATAAAAATTATTTTGATATTAATCGGATTATTATTACATACTTTTTATAAACTTTTGAAGTAAAACCAAAATTTACGTTTGTTAATATTATTTTAATGCTTTCGTAAATGCTAATATTATAGGTTAATTATGCGATTGGTAATTTTTTAACCGAGTTATTTTATTCATAATTAATATAATACCGTAAGTAAGTTTTTAAGGTTTGATTTATTCGTTTTATTTATTTATTTGTTCAAGGTTTAAATGCCTTAAATAATTTAGAGTTTAGGTTAATTTATATTATCAGATTTTGTTAAAATTTTAATACAAATATCGATCTTCTGTTTAAAATAATTTTTATTGATAATTTATATATATTAAAAATATGTTTAAAAAAATGTTTATTATTTGTACGGCATTTATGTGCTTATAATATGGTAAAAAATAAGAAGATTTCGTAAATCGGTTGACGATAACGAAAATATTATCGTAATATATTTTTGTAACTAAACTTTTTAATATAGGAAATTTAATAATAAAATCGAATATAACTAAATATTATATTTGTTTTACGATTAGTAATAGCTATAATTTTCCGTATGGCTTATGTTATCGTGTTTTCGTTTTAGCGCAAATATCGTGTTGCGGTATAACGTTTGTACCGTTAATTTTATTTTAAAAAAATATATGCATTAAAACCGTTTAAGAGTTTTGTGAATTCCTGGATATCCATATAGCTAATATTCATATATGTTTCGTACTAAATCTCTTTAGCATTTTTTCGAGATCTATATTTTATTCGTTTTTTAGTTTTTTAAAGGCCGTCGTTATATTACTAAATTTTTAATACATATTAAAAGGTACTGCCCGAATCGTTGTAATTTGTCGTAAGCGTAAATATGTTTTTATAATAGTATTAAAAATTATATAGTTAATTTTAATTAATTTCTTTTCGAAGTTTAATTACTTACTTAAGATATTTACTGTATTATATTCTAAACTTTTTCTGTAAATAATAACGAAATCAAATTTCGTTAATTTTTTGCGTATTTTAATTATTATTTTATAAATTCCCTAGTTGTAATAAATTAAGTAAGATTTTAATAATCCGTATAAACTTTAACCTGGTACAAATTTCTCTTTAAAAAATACTTAAATTTGCGAAATAATAAAATAATAGTTATAAAGTCCTTATTTAGAATATTATAATTAAGTTTAACCTTTTTTAACGTATACGAAAAGAATATAATTATAAGGAACTTATTATATATTTACTTAAAAATATAAATAATATCCGAAAAACGTTTTAATTTATAAATAATAATAAAACGAAAAATAATTTAATATATTTATTAAAAAAATTTGAGATATTTTTTGAATTAAAAATTTAAATTGATAATTAAAAAATAAAAAATTAAATAAATAATTATTTATATAAAAAATCTAAACTTTATATATTTTTTTATCCTTTATATTTTTTATAATTTTTAGGGATCTCGAGAAACCATGGTATCTGTCGTCCACGAATTTCCTAATATCTTTGGAAATTAACAGAGACCCGAGGTTTATCCGATGGAAAGTGGAGATCCTGAGCGTTTTCAACTTCCTGGGCCTCCTTTGGGCCTAGTGGAGTCCCTTCTAAACGTAATAATAATAAGGTATAATTTGCCTTAATTATTTTACTATCCGATTATTACGCTTAATATATAATCCGAAATATCGGTTTTTAGCTTAATAAACCGGTTTAAATCGTATATAATTAGTATTAATTTTTTGATAATCGTATCCTTAATGTTTTGAAATATTCTTTCCGTATTTAACGTTTATTTAAATTTTTTATAAGGTTTATTAAGGGTATAATTATTTTATTAAAGTTTCGAATAAATTTGTTGTAATAATTGGCGAATTTAAAGAATATTTATATTTCCTTAATTATCGTTAATATTTGTTATTTTATAACTGTAATGATCTTTTTGGAATTTATCTTAATTTGTTTTAGGGTAATAATATGTCTTAAATATTCCATTTTTTATTTATGGAATTAATTCTTTTCTGTATTAATAAATATATTTTACGTATATTTTTTCCGGTTTTAAAAATATAGTAATATTGTCGAAATAGCAAATAACGAAAATTTCAAGGTATTTGCATAATATATAATTAATTATTTGCTGAAAAATTGTTAGTACGTTCGTAAATCTTATTAACGTCGCCAAATATTCGAATAATTCATATTTCGTTTTAAAAGTTATTTTTTATTTATATTTCTTTAATCCTAATAAAATTATATTTATTTTTAAAATCAAATGATATGAATTAATGGATTCCGTAAAATCTCCTTTTCATTTCCGTAATTAAAGGTAATAATATTCGATCTTTAATAATAATATCGTATATTTATCGATAATTAATTACAAATCGTAGTTTTTCATTTTTCTTTAATATAAAGAATATCGGATATCCTGCTAATAATTTCGAAAGTTGAATTCACCTGTTTTGTAACCGATTTTCCAGGTATTTTCTGAAAATATATAATTTGTTTTGATTAAAGTTGTAAATAAGGTAAAACTTCGCCGAAAAGCCTTCTTTAAAGATTATTTCATAATTTTATTTATTATATTCTAATAATTTTATATCGAGCTTTTTTTGAAAAAGCTGTTCGTATTTATAATATTATAATAATATATTAATTAGACTCTTTAATATTTAAAGTTATTATTCTTATTATTTTAAATCGTTATTTAGTTACTTTAATTTCGTTTTAATAATAGTAATAATACGTCGTATTTTTTTAATACCCGGTTTTTGATATTTTATTTTTTTAGGTGGTAAAACTTTTATTATATCTTTATATCTGCATTTATTGTTATTATCGATCAAATATTAAAACCTTAATCTTTTCTTTTTTATCTATTAATAAGATATAAGGCAAATTTTACCTAGCTAATTCCGCCATTAATTAAGATTCCGTACTAACGTATCCATAATAATTATAAAATTATATCGTAATTCCTAAATAAAACGATATCGAAATTAATTATTTGATATCGTTTTTAAATAAAAATCTTAAAATAATTAATTTCGCGTATAATTTTTCTATTATCGTAAGCGAATTCTTAAATTTCAACATTTATCGTTATATAAGGTTTTAACTTATATCTCCATAGCAGTTTAAGCTTATTAACCATATTTGGTATAATATAATTCCTGCCTAAAGTTCCGTAATCCATTATTATAGTATACCAGTACGTTCCAATTTATATATCCAAAGTAATAAAGTTATTAACAGCTTTTATTATTATGTTCAAAGCTTTTCGTAAAAGTTCTTTTTAACTTTTTTAAATTTTGTTATTTTGCGGCTTTTTTATAAATAACCTTTTTTTTAATTTCTATTCGAATTTATTAAACTTTGTTTATATTTTTCCGTTTAACGCATTAAGGTATTATATTTATTGTCGTTGCCGGCGTATTATTTTTCGGATTATATTAATTTTTGTTAATTTTAATATAAGTCTTTTTTATCCAATAAACAATTCTTTTATATTTTTAATTATATCCCATTATATGTTATTTTAATTATCGTTTTCAAGATTATTTATAAATTAATATATTTTTAATTACTTTTTAGTAATACTTTTTTACCGTACGTTAAATTAACTTTTGTTTTTATTTGGTAATTATATTATTTATAATAATAAAAGGGGTTTTTCTTACGGGTATTATTTTTTTCGGGCTAGTATTTTTGTTTCGGCTAGCTATTAAATATTTTTGGAGGGTATAATTCGAAAATATCCATATTATTATTTATTATTTTTATTATTTCTGGTACGGTTCGGAAAATGGAATCCTTTATAATATATACGGGTAATTCGTTCGTAAATATGTTATTTCAATTTTTCGTAATCGGGATATTTTTGTCGTCGACAATATATAGTATATATTTTGCCTTATCGATTAAGGGTTCCGGGACAGATTTTTTTTGTCCAGTTTTGGTATTCGCGTAACTATTTTTATAATGCTTTTTGTTATATTCGCAATACCTGTTAAACCAGCTTCCTGGCTTTTCGTATTTTTTATCGAATTTCTTATTGTAATAGTCCTTATTAGGCCTTTTGTTATGGGCCTAATACGTACTTGGCTTAGATTATATTAATGGCTTTGTTATCGTTCCTTTGGTTGTTTCTGAACTGTTTTTCCGGTACAGGTATCCAGTTATCCTGTCGTGGTTTCTCGGGTTTTTTACATTTGTAAGCTTTATGTCTTATTTTGCTATAATTAAAGCACTTAATCTGGCTTTAGTTTTGTCTATGGGTAACGCCGAGTTCCATAAATCCTAACGCTGTTCCGTAAAAAGTAAAAAGCGCGTTTCGTTTTTTCCTCTGGTTGGACTTATTATACCCCAATTATAAGGCATATTATTTTTTTATAATTTTTTAAATTATTAATTACTGATCATGATTATTTTTATAATATACCCGTTTAAAGTAATTAATTATTTAATTTAAATACTTTTATTTTTTATATTCTCTTTTAACCTTTTATAAAATATACCGATAAAAATACTAATTTTATTATTTTCTTATTACGTTTTAGCCGTAAAACCTTTAAAAATTACGGCGTACTTGGACATAAATCCTTTTTATCGGAATTATAAGAATTATTAAATCGTAAATCTTTTTTTATTCAAATTACCGCAACTATTATGTATTTTATTTTCGAAATTGGTATAAAATGAAAAACTTTATTGGTAAAAATTGCTTTATCTAATTTTCTTATTTTCAAATAAATTTTCATAATGGGTTTAAATTAATTAACCGTATTTCTTATTAAGTGTGCTTTTATTCTTAAGATTTTATCCGCTAAGTTATGAAGGTCTAAGAAGTAAAAGTAAATTTATACCTAAGTTAAAAAGATTTAAGAGTTATTTTTCCTATTATAAGATTTTAGCTTCCTTGGTTTTATGCGGGTAAAAAAGGTTTAGGTAAATAACGTAACTTTAATTTATTGGATTTCTTTTTCCAGTTCCGAAATTCGAGCTTAAAGCTGTTAAATAAGGGTTTCTTAAGCGCTGGTCGATATTTTGACAGTATTGAATATTATTCAGAATTTAACGGAATTATTAAACAAAAACTTGCAACATATAATGGTTTAATGTTTAACCAATTATTAAACCTTAATTGTACGAGTTTATATTAGCAGGAGTAATATGGGAATTTAAGTAATGGATATAATAATATATTACGTTTCGTAATATTAAAGGTACCTTAGGTAACGAATTATTATTATAAGCTGAAATTATTTAAATTATGGAAATAATAAACGTATATATCTTTTTTTATCTTAATTATTTATAATTACGCAAGCGGTAATAATCATAATTACTTAAGATTATCTCTAATTATTGATAATTACCGGCTTGGCAGTGATTACTGTTACGTAACCCGAGGGGTGGCCCGTATGATCTCTGTTTGACCGTTTCTTAAGGCTAGAACTTGTTGGGTCGTAACATTATTTTTAAAGTTTATAGAAAAATACGCGATAATAATTTAATTAACATTAGAATAATTTTTACGTTAAAATAATTATAATAATTATATTAGAAAATAAAAACACAATTAGAATTCGTACGTAATTAAATAAATAAATATTATAATCAAAAAAGGTTAAAACAATTAATTTTGGAAAAAAAGAAAATGGTTTTTTTCATTACCAAAAATATTCGAATTAAATAACTTTATAAAAAATTTGATTTTAAATATATCGGTCCATAAAGAATCTTTTAAAAAATCTCAGAAAATAAATATTAATTAGAATTTTTACGAAAGGTTAAATTCTATTCGATTTTTTATATTTTCTTATTTAAATTAGTAACGGATATAATTAAGATATATACGGCATAAAACGATATTAAAATAAAAGGCAAATAAGTATACAAAATAAAGAAGATTTTCGATATGCGAAAATAAAACGGATTTACCTAATACCTGATCAAATAGAAAAAAATATCCGGATTCCGAAAACACTTAGGAACCTGCCAATACTTTCATTAGCGCCTAACGCCTATTAAAGAACTTTTACCAGTAACGACGGAACCACCGGAAATAATCGCGTCCCAATTAATATTTTTAATGGACCAATCGATATCGCCGATACTAGACCAGTTTACGGGATTAGCGGGAGGAATTAATGCGGCTATGGAAGCTTCGGCAATAGCCTGTTCCTAGTATTTTTGTTCCTTTAATTCCTTATGTAATTGCAATTTCCATTATATTATTTTTAATTTTTTAAACGAAAAAAAGCTTTTTATTTCCGAAAACGGATTAAACGCGCGATAACCTGATTTATCTTCTACTAATAACGCTTTTGCAACTCCAAAAAACGTTTTTTTACAAGAATCTTTTTTCGTTTTAGGCGTTAATTCTCGGTATAAATGTTTTCCAGAAAGAAAAGAAAACGTTAATCCTATTACAAAAATATTTATGTTTAACGTAAATTTTATATTTTAAAACGTTTTTCATTATTTCGCATTTCCAACTCTTAAAAAAATACAAAATATATGCCATAATTTCAAAAATAAAATCGTTAAAAATTAAAAAAATGTTTTGCCGACAAATGGTAAAAATATCTTGACGACAACTTTTAGCAATATAACCCGACATCGTAAAAAAACTGATAATACTTATCGGGAAAAATAAAATCTTAAGGGCTAAATTTGGGAAAAAGGGAAATCGTATTACGATTTGACAAATTCCGGTTTCAGGAAACGGTTAACGAGAATAATACGGATCACCTCTCAGATCACATGATAAATGCTTAGCAAAAATCTGCTGAACACGACAAATCAATACTAAACAACTAATTAGTAGGAATTTACTAAGCACAATTAAGCAAAAATAAGCAGTAATACCAGAAACAAATATATATACGTTCGTTATTTCTATAATTTAAATAATTTTCGCTTATAATATAATATCGTTATCTAAGGCACTCTTAGTATTACGGAACGTAATACGTTATTGTATTCATTATTACAGAGTCCCACGATACTCCTGCCAACATAAACCCGTACGACTAAGGTTTAATAGTTGGTTAAACCCCCTAGCCGTTACAATTACCTAGATTAATTATATTACCTTAAGAGCCAAGTCTTTAAATCCGCTATTTAGCCGTAACAAGTTCGCGCTATGCTTTAAAAGTAGGTCTTTTCAAGGTAAAACCTCTTATTTTGATGATACTTTTTTAAAAACATTTTTAAAATAAAATTACGTTTATTTTAAAATTTTAATAAAGCCTCATAAAATATATTAATTTAAAATACAAATTATTAAATGCGTTTAAACTTTAATCGAATAACTAAATAATACAATTAAATTAAATGTAAACAAATTATTTACAATAAAATATAAATTAAGAACAAAATAATTAAGTTAAAAGTTACTTATTATATATTGAACTTATGATATTAAATACTAGAACAATATTAAAAGAAATCTAATCAATAGTAAATTTAGTTTCATATTTTATATTTATAAAAACGAATACAATATATTTATAAATATCATAAAACCTTATACAGCAATACCTTAAATTATATTAAAAAACGAAATTGAGTTTTGTACGTTATTGAACAAGCGAATTTAATAGTTTAATTTCGCAAAAACATTAATTTATTTTAATAAAAAAGGTTTAAATAAAACAACTTTATAAAATATTAAACTATAAATATATCGGTCTTTATAAAGTCACTAAAATATTTTCAAAACATTGTTAATTAAAATATTTATTGAAAATTAAATCTTATTTTCCATATTTCTGTTTAAACATTAATAAGAAATATTATTATAATAAATATTAAATAAAAAAACTCTTTTTAATATATAAATCCAAAAAACTAACTAAGCGATTATTTAAATAAATAAAGTATTTAAATTTCGAAAATACTTGAAAACTGCTCAAAAGTCTTTTAAATATCCAATATTTGTAATATTTTTTATTGATAGATTTAAAATTTGCATTTTAATTAACGCTTTATAAAGACGGTACTTGTAAATAGACGGAATTTTAATTAATAACATCTAGTTTTTAAAAATTTAAAATTTTATTATTAATTCTTCGTTGTAGCGTGTATAATCGTTAAGTTAATTCAAGAATCAAAAGGCTCGATTAATAAAGTTGATATTTTATATTTAGTATTGTTGGTAGGAATAACAAATATAGGATAACCTGATAAAAGAAATCGAGTAAAATCTTTTTAATAACTAATTTTCTTTTGAAATAACAAGTTTCGGTGAAATAATAATTAATTATAAAAATAAAAATGCGTGTTTTATTACGTAGCGAATTATAACCTATAAATCTTTTATATTATAGAACTCTTTTTTATTATTTTATAAGTTTTTGTTAAAAAGAAGTTTTAAAAAATTAAAGCATAATCTTAAAACTTTTTACTTTAATTACGTTAGCTAAAATGTAGCGTTATACGGTTTTATAAAAGTAACGCTTAAAAACATAACTATTATAATCTAGTTTATTAGAAAAGCTTTTATATAGCTAACAATATTACGACAATTATTATAATCGCAATTATTTTATCAATTTTTTGTCTTAGTAGCGTAATAGTATAATATAGCTATCTTATCATAATCGCAAAACGGTAAGTAATATTATTAATATTGGGTTCGATTTTCGGACTAGCTATTGCTTATAAGATTTTTTCCTAAACGTATATAGGTAGTACGTAGTAGATCTTAAGGGTTAGGCAGTTATGGGCCCGCCGATAAGTTTTGAGGTTTGCCTTATCGTCGAGCGGGATAACCTTCTAGACTTGGAGACCAAGAACTTGAAGAGAAAGCAGCGTGTAGCGGCCTGGTCCATTGTAAAACCTTTTATACAGCTATAAGCACCAGAATAATTATGACAATTGCGATCATTTCACCGATCTTTTGCTTTAGTGGCGTAATTGTATAGTGCAGCCATAATAATAACCCAATATAATTAAGGAAAAAAGAATTTACTAGAAAAAAATTTTTTAAAAGTAAGATTTTAGAAAAAGAAAAATGGTATTACGATCTAGCAAATTGCGATTTTTAAAAACCGGCGTAATCAAAACAACGGAAAAAGTAAGTAATTCAAATTACATAACGGATTACCAATTTACTAGTAATAAGCTAGCAAGCTGAATTACTAACTTATCAATAATAAATTAATAAACGAAACTATTAACTTATTAGCAATAACATAATAAACAAATATAAATATATGTATTCGTAATATTTATAATTTAAATAATATTAACTTTTATTAACAATTCATTTTAAAAATATCTTTAGTATTATAAAAATAGCTAAGTTATTCTATTACTTAAATACTCATGATATTTCTACTAATATAAACCCGTATCACTAAGATTTAATAATTAGTTAAATGTTCTAGCCGTTATATTAAGCGTAATCTTAAAACAGAAAAGAAAAAGTATTTCTTTTCCGAAAAGCAAGATAGAAGAGAATGTTTTAAAAGAAAATATAAGCCTTAATACATCAATAAATATTTTATATTTAAAAAATGTTATTGGTTTTTTATTTCTATATATATATTCCACTTTAACTTTTTTGAGTTCTACTAAGTTATTAATTTTAATTTATAATTAAATATAGTTACTTTTGTTTTTATCACTAATATTGTATTAAAAAGAATTAATTTGAAAGATTATTTCGTAATAATTATAATTATAACTAAAAACATAAGCCAAATTTAAAAATTCGAAACTATGAAAAATACTATTTTAATTATTAAATACTAATAAATATCGCCTTTAACTTTAGTTTTTACAAAGATAATAAAAAAATTTATTTAATTAATTTATTACATAGTTAATTTCAGTTTACTAATTTATTTAAACTACGATATCGTAGATTATATTGAAGTACAGTTGGTGTTGGATTGTCTAGCTGTGTTACGGTACAGAAGAACAAGAGTCTAGTCATTACACCACTTAAAAGTGGAACGTTGTCAGGTCGAGCCCTGACGGCCTTGTTCTGCCCTATATACCTACAGGGTGCCACTTGGAACTGTGACAAGCTGCAAGGTTCTAGCTAGTTGTTGAGCGTCAACGACGCTTAGCGTCGAAGGTTCTAGGATCTCTAAGTGGGTCGATAATAGTTTATAAAATACTGACCTGTCAACTTTTATATGCAGCTTCTATAGTATCGAAGAACGCCAGACCATTTTTCTTCCTCTAATCGTCTAATAAAGCCGTTCAACATTCATACACCTAGGAAAGGAGACCGGTCCGAACTTAATATTATTGCTTTTAATATAAAATATCCATATATTAATTAACTAACGTCTATAGGCCAAATATTTATATTTTAAACTATATAAAATAAATTTCGATATGCGTTTTAATATTAAAACCAAGTTAAATATACAAAAAGTAATTATACGGAATAATGTATATAAGAAATATTTGATTTAATATTTTGAATACAATGATGTAAATTTAATACATATATAACAGTATAAGTTTTACTTGAAATAATATTATATTTGTTAATTTGTTGTTTAGATAAAGTTAGGATAAACACAGAATAGAAAATGTTGAACTTTATACAATAAATTTTTAATACGTAAAAATATTTTTATAAATCTTTAAGATTTTAGCTTATTTATACGGATTTTTAATTTATAGTTAATTAAAATAATATAGCGCGCAGGTTTTAAGGAAAATACTTTATTAGTAGTGCGTATATTAAATAAAGTTCGCAAATAGAACTAAATTTATCAACAATTTTATTAATTGTAAAATATCTTTTTAAAAACTAGTATTAGTTTAATTTTCTCATACGTTTTAATTTAAGAAAATAACAATAAATGATTTTATTAAATAAAAGTCTATATCGAATAATATACATTTTTATAACAACCTTCAGTTAAACTATATTTAAAAAAATATCAGGCTTAAAAGTTCGAAATTTTGAAATTTTGAAAAAATAACTAAAAAAACCACAAACGATCATTTTGCTCCAATATTTGAGACTACGATAATCTTTTAAAAGTTTACTAAAAATCTTGGAATATAAAAGCTTATAAAATTAATATCTTATAAAAGAAATGCATTTATATTAATTTTAAAAGCTATAAATATTTACTATTTAACTCAATTTCTTTTATATAGTTACGTTTGTATTAAAATCCTAGTAATATTTATAAAAACCAGTATTATTTAAACAGGTTTTCAAAATATTAAAATTATCGTATTAATTATGAACAGTTAAACACTAATGTAGAACATAAGCAAGCTGGCTATATAAGTGAGCTAGTCGACCAAGGTCTTTACAAGTGATTTATTTTTTTAAAAAAAGAAATTCGTAACTTTGTACATTGTATGTAGTAATTTATTCTTTTAAAACTTCGAAATTCTATATAAAATCTATATATCAACCTGTATCATATTTTTAGAAAATGTATAAAAGTTATATTTTTTATGCTATTATAAGATAAAGAATTTTTAGATTTAAATTGGAACCCGTTTTTAATACCTCTATAAATACCTTTTTTTTAAAAATTTGAAACAAGATATTTTATACATACTGTAACTTTTAAAAGCGGTGTAAAAATATGAAAAAGTTATATCAAATATTCGCAGTTTTATTTACTAATCAAATTGTATATATTTTGTAGATATATATATTTATAACTATATCGAAACTGGTAAAAATAAAATAAGAATTTGCTTTTCTTATAATATTTATAATATACCTTTATATTTCTAGTATATCTAATAAAGATTTTATAAAGTTATAAAACGCTTAAAAAATATAACGCAAAACAGCTAGGTCGTTAAGATTATATATTAATATTAAACAAAAAACCGAATTTATGTAATAACTACATAAGATTTTTAAATATTTTATCTTAAAAATTCCCCATTCGATATATTAGTATTGATAAAGTTTTAAAACTTATATTTTTGCGAAATTATTAAAAATGAATATCAAAGATATATTTGAAAAGAATCAAAATAAAAATAACACCAACCATTATAATTTTATTAAAACGGTAAAATTGTTAAACTAATAACGTAATAGCGTAAAATTACTAAGCGTATCTCGCTAACAAGATATAAACCCCAAATATATAGCAAACTTTTAATATAATTGTTAAATAGTTTTTCGAATTCAAATTTTATAATATCGCCATTTAATATAAGATGTTTAAAATATATTACAAATAAATGTTTATATAATAATAATATTATTATTATTATTAAAAAAGTACATTTTAAAAACGACATTATATTATCAATTAAATTGTTTTACTGAACATTAACCTTTTGCTAACTTTTTATCTATTTGTATAAATATTACTAGGTACTTTAATAAATATTTTATAATTCTTTTTTTAAATTTCTAAACAACTTTGTTTTGCTTCTTATGTTTTAATTTCTAAGTATACAGTTCTTTATATTAAATTACCGTTGGTAAATACTATAGCACTGTAAAATATAATGATTATATAAATTATATCTTAGTTTAATATTTTACTTAATTAATAAGGTACTATATATTATATTACTTACGTATTATTTTATAATATTTTTAATATCAGGTATTTTATATATAATTTTATAATAATTAAGACGTTATATCTATACATTCGTAATAGAGTTTTATATTATAAATATTTCTAAATTATCTATTTTTATTAAATATAAAGTTAAATAAAAAGACCAAAGTCTAGTTTTACGCCTTGTTTACTAGCAAAACTTAAAGTATTTACTATTTAGTTATAATTAAACTGAATGTCTTAAAGCTATGATATATGTGTATAATATAATATATTAGTTATAGTTTATATAAAAACGATATTTTGTATAGTTTTGGTATTTTATAAGTAATTTTATATAAAGACTAAGCTGCGAACTTTCGCTAATATAACTTTAAAACGTTTTATTGCTAATTGTTTTAACTTATATTTCATATATCTTAATTATATAATTAAAAAAATTTATTATAACATTTAAAGTTCAACAAATACAACATTTAAAATATTATAAAATAATATCGCTTTTATAATTTTATATTTTACTTTCAGTTTAAAAGTTATTTTTAAACATTATAGATTTTAGTAGTAAATCAAATGTAAAATTGAACTTTTATTATATTAGTGTATCTGATATATTTTCTGTTCGTATAAAGTAAATAATATAGTTTTAATAATTAGCTGTTTTATTTTTATCGCTTTTGTTAATTTATTAGTATTTATATAACTCGCGTTTAAGTGGAAGTTTATATATATAGATAGGTGTATATATTAATTAGGTGGGTCCGAGGTCAGCCAATTCATATGTGTGTTTAAAAGATGACCTTTCCCTTTTTGGTGTGCTATAGCACACCTGGCTAACCCACATTACCAGGTTTCGTACGCGCCACAAAATGGGCAGCGGTCTAGGGTACTGATTTATCCGTAGGGGTCGCATAGTACGGCTACCTTTACTTTCCCTATATGGGACGTGCCAGATTCAAATACGGAAGTTGGTTTTTAACTAAGCGGATTTTTCGACATAATAACATTTGTCGACTTCTTGATAAGCCTACTATGTTGAAACGAGGCAATACCCCTCTTTCCCTTTCACCACATCGCACTTCATTTTCTCCATTGCGTCTTACGCTTCATATTGAGCACCTTTTCAGCATCCATCCTCCTACATCTGCTGTCGTAGGCTAAGACTATTTTCCTAGCCATCAAAATGTCGACTACTTCGGGAGAGAACCCAGCGACTATCGAAGCTGTCAGTGCTCGTCTGCCCTTCCAACGCCCCCTCCCCTCCCGTTTCCCCCCGTCGGCTTTGTCTACGGACCCTGAATTTACGTTTCATTGGGACTAACCCAGACAGTTAGGACCCAGCACTTGTCGGCGCTGATGACGGTGACTCCTCTGTCGATACAGAGAGGCAAGTCTCGCCCGCCGCCGTGACGATCGCATTCTGTTTATATCTAGCCTGGTAATGCCCCCAGGATACTTGCTGACAGTTCATTACCTAGCCGAGCAGAGTCAACGGCATCCATCACGGCTAGTCTCCTGGAGTACCGCAACATTCATGGCCGCACCTATCAGAATTCTAAAACGACCGAATACTGGTACATAGACCCTCCCTTCTCAAACTTGATGACCAGCCACGGTGGCGATTCTTACACTACTACCAGGGCCCCGAACGATGACAGACATTTGGAAGCCTTCGATATAGCGTATAACTCCCTCGATATATCACCAAATGAGGACCCCATACTGACCATTTCATACTGACAGACATCAATGGTTGACGATGATGTTGGGCAACAAGCTATTCATCGCACCAATCGGGGACAATCCACAGGTAGTCAATCCCACCAATCACCTGCTGTGCGACACCGAGTCAATTAACTGCAAATACCCAGCGCATCCTGGATGTCGGCACCGGAACAGGCATCTGGGCCATGTCAGTATACCCTGTCGATAACCCGTCTTCTGACCTCCTCATCTAAGCGGCTTTCAGTGATGTGGCAGACGAGTATCCCTCCGCTGAAGTTATCGGCATTGACATCTCGCCCACGCAACCAACCTGGGTGCCGCCAAACCTGCGCTTTGAAATCGAGGATGCGCAACTGGACTGGACATATAAGCCCGAGTCATTCGACTTCATCCACGTTCGCTACATGTACGGCGCTATTAAGGACTGGCCAAAGCTTTACTGCCAGCTGTATAAGTTTCTAAAGCCCGGCGGTTGGTTCCAGCATCTAGAGCCTGACATCGAGATGCGCTCCGAGGACCCAAACCTCGAAATCGGTGAAGATCAGTAGGTATTGAAAAGCGCCACGATTCTGTGAATAACTGCCGTGCCATGCAGTCATCCCATCGTTCCTTAGCTCCTACGCCAAAACAGGCACTCCGCTGACAATCCACTCCAGCGTTTTCAAGCAATGGGCAAAAGTGTTCTATGACGCAGGCGACAAGCTGGACCGTACGTTCAGGGTCACACAAAACATGAAGTCCTGGGCAGAAGACGCCGGCTTCGCCGGCGTCGTCCACAAGAAGTTCAAGATTCCTCTCACCGGTTGGCCCAAGGACGACAATCTTAAGCAGCAAGGCATGTACTGCGGATACTATTTGGACCTAAGTCTGGACGGCTTTGCCATATACCCGATTGGCCAGGTCCTGGGCTGGAGCTTCGAGGAGGTGCAGGTTCTTGTTGCTAAGATGCGTGCTGCCGTCCGTAATCCCAAAAACCAAGGCTTTTGCTACCAGTACGTGCTTCCCGCAATAATAGAACGAAGCTTTGTCGGTTAATCAATGTTATCATCTGCCAGCCACATGGTGTACGGTCAGAAGCCCGAGGCCCCTCCCCAAACCGCCCCCTCGGAGTGAGCCGTTGCCGCTCTTGCTATCCCATCCTCTCATTAACCAGTACAATATCCCCTCCATTCAAACTCAACTTGTTAAGAGCAAGGATGACAACTAGAGTCAGGCGGCACTACAACAACTCACTCAGCATTATCTCCGGGAGCTCAGGCGTCTGCTAGCTCGTTCTCAATTTTTTTTTCAATGTACTTCTGTGTTACGCTAAGAATTAACCAATCAAATCCTATATAACGAGCGAACAGAGCCTGAGTTGTCGAATATAAGACATATCAGTTGTAGCATTAAATTAATATAATTAATGGAATATATGTATATACCTGTGACGGCTAAGGGTTTAACTAATTATTAAACCTAAGTGGTACGGGCTTATGTTGGCAGGAATATCGTGGGATTTGGAGTAACTGTCAGATATAAGGGACATCAGTTGTGTGTGTATTGATGACTAGTTGCAGGTGCTCTAGAACGCGCACTGCACTTTAAGGTGATCTAGTCCCGGAACATATATGTTCCGATCAGAGGGAATCTTCCGTATATGGGGTGCTAGAGCACCCCCTGCTAGCTGACAGTAATGGATATAATAATTGGTTACGTTTTGTAATACTAAAGATGTTTTAGGTAACGAATTATTATTGTAAGCCGGTGTTATTTAGGTTATTTGGAAAATTGATAAACGTATTTATATACGAAGTTATATTAGTGGTCGAACTTATCCCGTTCGATTATTCGTCGGGCGTAGTTGAATTAATTATGTTCGATTACTCGTCGAACGTGGTTAAACCAATAAAGTTTGATTATTTTTACTCCGTGATTTTTTTTTTAAATCGAAAATAACTAGTATTTTATTTTAACCGTTCTTTTAAGCTGTTTAATCGGCGTATTGTTCTTTTAAGTTATATTAATTATTTTTAGTTTTATAATAAATTAATTTTTTATTAGGTAATTTATTTTTTTATGTTTTCGACTATATCCTATTATGCGTCGTATTAATTGATATTTTAAAGTTTGCCTATAAATTAACGTATTTTTTAATAATTTTTTTTCGTAAACGTTTATAATAAATACTATCTAAAAATAAAAATCTAGAATAATATCTGGCAATATTTTTCCATTATATACTAGATTAACCCTCTTTTTATTTAGTAATTATATTATTAAAAATGATAAAAAGGGTTTTTCTGCAGGCGTTATTTTTTTCGGGCAGGTTTTCTGTTTCGGCCAGTTATTAAATATTTTCTAGGGTTATTGATCGAAAATGTTAATATTATTATTTATTATTTTTGTTATTTCTAATACGGTATAGAAAGTCGAACTTTTTATAATATATACGGGTAATTTTTTCGTAAATATATTATTTTCATTCTTATAATTAGGATATTTGTTACAGGAACCAGGGTTCCTGCCTCCAAGAAACCTACCTTTGAGGCCTAGCGCGGACCTGTCACGGCTAAACTCCGGACAGGGAAGCTTGGCTTGTTCCGTGATCTAAGTGATCTAAGTAATTTAACCAGATCATATAAATCACATAGATCTACGATATACTCACTTTGGGAGTTGGGATATATAATAAATCGGTTTTTCATATAAATAGCACTTATTTAATTTCGTTCCTTAATTATCAATCTAAGCTTTTAGTTTAAAGATAACCGTACCGTTCTCTAATTAAGGGAAAAGTTTTTAAATCTCTTTAACGAACAAACCATTAAATCATTTCTCGCCTTATTATTACCTGCAAATCAAGACCCCATTTCGGATATTGCTCATACCCCCAGGTGGATGTATGACAGGTTCGTTACAATATTCTCGTCGTCGACAGTATATGGCATGTATTCTGCCGTATTGATTAGGGGTTCCGAGATAAAAAAAAATTTTCTTTCCTATCCTGGTATTCGCGTAATTATCCCTATAATATTTCGTATTATATTCGCGATATTTATTAAATTAGCTTCCTGGTTTTTTATATTCTTTATTGGACTTCTCGTTATGGGGGGCCTAATACGTACCTAGGTCGAATTATATTAATAGGTTTGCTTCCGTTTTTCTAATTCTTTCTGGATTATTTCTTCGGTATTAGTTTTTAGTTATTTTAACGGGTTTTTTAGGTGCCTTATATTATGCTGCCTTATCTCTCATTCTGTTATAATTAAAGTATTTGGTCTGGTTCTAGTCCTTTCTATAAGTGGCTCTTAGTTCCATAGGTCATGGTTCCGTGTCGTAAAAAATATTACCGTGTCGAAAAGCGTTAATATTAGCCGTATATTGGAGTTTATTGTTATTTTTTTTCTTTGGTGCCCTTAATGCGTTAGGCATATTGTCGATCGTCGATCTTAACTGCTATAACGATATAATCCGATAAATAATTAGGCCGATTAAGCTTAAAAAAGGTTTTTTGTATTTCCTTTTTTAGGTTGTCGAAAAATTTAATTATTAATATTTTTTATTTTTAATTTAGTTTAAAAGTTAATTAAACGAACGTATTACCGTAATTAGATATTAATTTTTATCGTAATTGCTGGATTTGTATTTTAGTTTTTATTTTTTCGTTTATTATTCCAAAACTTTCGTTAACATTTGCTTAAATTATTTATAATTATTATAAATTCGTATTATTTCGAGGTTTCGATTTTTAATTAATAAGATAATGTATTTTCTTATAACGAGCTTAAATCAAATAACTGTATTTCCGGTAAATTGTTCAATTATAAACTTTATTTATATAATAAGCGTAATTAATCGAATAAAAAAATACACGAAACATATTCGGCATTAAATTAAAAATAATTATAACTTACTTAAAGTTTCGTCGAAAAGTTCTGGCTTAGAAAGTTTAAGAACCTCCCTTAATTCCTTGGTAAAATTCAGCTGGATAACCTGATTTATTCGAAAGGATTTTCCGGTTTCGGAAGCTTTTTCCCTTTCTTTAAGTTTTTTATAGGCGGCTTAAAAGGACGTCGTAAAGTTATTATTATCTTTCTTAAGCTAAAAAAAATGCGTTTATTTATAATATTTAAGCGTCGGAGAACTTTTTCGCGAAAAAGGCGAAGCTGCTCCTTTTCGGATTTTATTCCGAAATTCGAATCATCAAAGACTTCATAAGTGAGCTATTGGAGTTACTTATTAATAAACATAATATCGGTAATATTGTTTAAAGTTTAACGGTAATATTAAATAAGAATTTATAACGTATAACGGCTAAAAGTTTAACCAATTATTAAATCTTGATTATATGGATTTATATTAATAAAAGTATTATAAAACTTTATAATAATAATAATTTAGTAATATTTCTTAATATTAAAGATATAAAAAATTATATTATAAATAATTAATATTAATAAGTATTATAAGCTGGTATTATCTAAATTATAGCAATAATAAGGATATATATTTTCGTTCTAGCTTAAGGTATTTAAACGGCTTAAACCTTTAAGCCCGTTAAGCTCTTTATGCTTTGCCTTATCGTGATCAGGACCCCATTTTGGAGGTTGTGGCTGCGCCTGCGGCGCAGCAGCCGTAGCCACAGCTATAGCTTTTAATCAAGAAATATCTGTCAGGGGTCCAATGTATCAGCTAAACTCCTTTAAGAATAATACCTACAAAAATAATAAAATCTCCAAAATAGGGCCTGATAGCAAGTTGTGATTTTTTCGTTCCGTTTGATACGTTCCCATACAAATTGGCAGAAATTATTAATATTAACTTTGGTAATATATGTTAATTACGAAATTTCCAGCATTTTAACCTATATAATTTAATGCAAAATTAAAATATTTATTTTTTAATATAATAATAATTTTAATTAATACGAAATAAAGATTATTTTAATAAAAAAATAACTTAAAATCCTTATTAATATATGTTATAATTTTTTACCTTTATTAAGTTAGCATAATAATAATATAACCTTATAGGTTAAAATAATAATATATAAGGTTTAAAATCGTCCGTAATAAGTTCCGAAACATATTTTTTTTTCTAATTAGTTAAATACGGGTAATATATTTGAAAATTTGGGGTAAATATTTTAAATTTTCGAATACTTAATTTTCCAAAGCGAAACGTTTATTTTTATCCGATATTTTTACCTGTTTTTTGCCGATATAAACGTAATTAACCCATATACCAACGTTATGTATACGGCCGACAGCCTTACGGAAACCCTATGCTGTTGGTTTATTCGCCTTATATTAAGCATTATGCTTAATAGGTAAGGCCGTATTTTACGGAAAAAATAGGTCGATACGGTATACAATCTGGTTTTCGGAAACCTTAATATTTTTTTCATTATTAAAATAAGTTTCGGAAAATTCTTAATTATTTATGTTTTTTTAATAACTAATTTAATTATTATTTCAGTCGTATTATTAATTAAGTTAACGGAAAAATAACGAATTTTTATATTAATAATTTTATATTTTATTTTTATCTTAATATCCGTAAATACGAAAAAGCTTAACTTAAAAATATTTAACCGCATAATTGCCAGACGGCATAACCATATTATTCTTAATCTTAAATAAATATCGAACGATTAATTCCAAATTGTTATATTAAATTTGGTTTTCGAACGACGATATGGTTTAATTATTATCGATAAAGCATATTTATTATTAAAAGAAAAAATTTTCCGGCTTAAATATGTTAATATCCGTAATTTACGTTTTATTTTCCTCATTTATATATATTAGTTTATGTATATAATAATTATTAGTAATAGTATAAAAAAAAGATTACGAAATATGGCGGTTTTCGTTAAATCGACGGCTTAATTAAATATAGTTATAAGGCGGAGGTCCGACATTTTAATATTAATCTGTTACGGCTGCACCATACCTTTACACCACCGGGGCTCAAAAGATTGGTGGAATGATCGCAATTGTGGCAATCATCTTGGTGCTTACAGCTATATATATACTGGAGCTTGTACGGTACCCCCAAACCGTAACATAATCGTTCCGAAATCGATATTATTATTTTCCTTATACCTAAAGGTTAACGTTTAAAATAAAGATATTTAAATTTCATTGTAATTAATATATCCGGATTATTAAATAATATTTTTTTAATCCAATTTAATAACTTACGTTTTATTATTAAAATTATTATTTATGTTAATAATACGACGAAAACTATAAATGTCCGTAATTACCTAATTAAAATTATGATAAACCGGAGGTATTTATCGAAAGTTATAAAAAAATTTATTAAATTTTATAATTTTGAAATACTTTACGGGAGTTAAATTTATATATATAATAATTTAAAGTAATTAAATAATTTTATTCGTATTGTTATATTTATTATTATTTTTGAACTAGGTATAGATATCCCGGATATTAATCGAATAATATAATAAGATATAATGTAAACTTTTTCGATTAAGAATATATAATAACGATTTAATCGAACGGTTTGTAATTATAAGTAGTTAAATATAATTAATTATAACTAAGCCATATTATTTATGCCTTATTAAAAATTCGATAAATATAAAACCGAGCCGTTTATTTTAAAAAAGAATAAAATGGCGAAAAAGATTTAAGCTTAATAAATTAAAAACTGTATTACTTATAAAAATATAAAAGCCATAATAAAAAACGACGTAACGGATTCGGATAATAAGAAAAACGATACGTAATTTATTACGAATAATCCCGATTAAAACGAAATAATTATTAAATTTTAATCTTAATTTTCGGCCGGTTAAAATATTACTTTTAGATTTCCGAAATAAAATAATTTTGATTTCTAGTACCGGATAAAAATAAGGCCTTAATAGTACGCGTTATTTAACGGCAAATATATATGTAAAACGATCTTAATATATTTAAAAAAAAACAAAATTATTATATTGGAAAAGGATCGTAATAATTTAATTCCGGTTGGATTTTATTATAACATATTTACGTTTAATTTTTTCCATATACCCGAGCCTTTAAATTCGAAAATATTTGCGTAAAAATAATTAAAAGCTGGTTCGATAAAGGCGGCTATTTAGGAAATAATAAAGTCTTAATATAAACGATAAGTAAACAAATTATTTTTTACGTAATTGTTTTCGTTTGGCGGTAAAAAGGTAAAATGGATATTTATTTTTATTAAATTTAAACGGTTTTTATTTAATAAATTCCCGAATAAATTAAATAAAATTAAAGGTCCATATTTAATTCAGAATATAACCGAATTAATTAAGGCGGTTTTCGGTTTCGATAAATAACAGTATTAAGATATTTTAAAAAACCGCTTATTTTCTGTATTATGTATAATATACGAAAAAGTTGTATTTTCGATTTTATAAAAAACATAAGCAGTTTTCCGCAAACGGCGGAATTCGCTTAATCGGAAATAATAGCGCTATATCCCTATACCGTAAACCGATCCATATAAATCACGGACTGTTATTACGTTACAAATTCGATAAATATCGGAAAAAATTATAAAGCCGCTTTAAGTTACGCCCCGTTTTAATTAAAATATATCGCATACGGTTATTTGGTTTAAATTAGTAATTAACGGTTTAATAATAATCCTAATAATTTAAATATTAAACCGGCATATAATTTATACGGTTTCGTAATTTAAAATCGCAATTTCGGTTATGGCGACGCCTATATTTATATATATAATTCGTAACGTATTAAGTAATTTTAATTAAAAGCTTATTTCGTCCCTTTAATTTATAACGTTAACGTAAAATTTATCGTTTCTAAATATTTTTAATTTTCTTGCCTTATTTTCGTTACCGTATTTATATTCGCATAATTTATTTGCTTTTATATCATTACCGGAATTGCCGGCGTTGCCAAAACGTAATAATCCGCAGTTTAACGTTATAAATAATATATCGAAAAAAAATCGAAATAATAATCTTTATCGAAATTAAGGAATTACGTATTAAGAATAAACGGTATCTGTCAGATAATAATATTAATAACAAATTAAAAAATAATTACGATATTAAATTAAAAAATAAAAAACGAAATTTTGCCGTTTTTAATTAAGGCCGATAACAAAAAATATGTTCGGTTTCGTCGCGGTAATATAATTATAAAATGCGATAATTATAAATATTTATATAATATTAGTTAAAATTATTAATATATTATTTACTTATTAAATTTGTTATTTTTATTAATTTTTAATTTATTAAACTTTATACGGAATATTAATTTGTTTTAATCCGGATTAATTATATGCCGTAATAAATATATAATAAATTTTTTTAATTAGAAAAATTAACGGAATTTTATATTACGTAATTCGAATTATAATTTTTCGCGGTTATTAACAAATTATTTTTTTAATTTATAGCTTTTAATTTACGACGCCGAACTAAAATTTCTTAAATTTTATTTTCCGGTTATTTTTTCGAATTCGTTATATTAATTTTTGAAATATT
Source organism: Monosporascus cannonballus (assembly GCA_004154925.1). Taxonomy (NCBI): domain Eukaryota; kingdom Fungi; phylum Ascomycota; class Sordariomycetes; order Xylariales; genus Monosporascus; species Monosporascus cannonballus. The sequence continues at coordinate 24,209 of QJNS01000119.1, read as the reverse complement.
TTTATTTTTTTTAACTTTCAAAGTATCTTAATTCGGATTAAATAATTAAGGTAAAAGATTAATTATACGGGTAAATAAATAATATGGATAATATTTCGCCAATATTAAAAAAGTTATTTTTTTGATATTAATATAATTATTTTGGCGTCCTTTTTTTTAAATATTAATTCGAAACGTTTAGGATTCCGGGTTTATAATAAATCTTTATTAATTACGCTTTATAACTTTATCCTTTTATAATTACAATTAATATCTGTTGGCGTACGGTCCTAATCAGTATTTTTCGAAACCGCCCATATATCTTATCGTTATTTTATTAGAGATTTTGGTAATTATTTCTTTTCGAACTGGGGCTTTTTGGTTCCCTTAATAAAGGTTAACGGCCGGATTTAATTTTCTTCCCTTCGCCGCGTTTTCCCTTTGTCGGCGTAGCTGAATCCCCGGTTAATTCTAGGGATTTCTTTGTTTTTTTCCCGGCTAATTCTAGAAATTTCTTTATATCAAAATTTTACATAAATATAATAATAATCGGATATTCCGAATAACCGTCGAAATTTTTAATATTAATACCAAATATGCCGTAATATCTAAAATTTTAATCTTTATATAAGGTTATTTACTTAGCAGCTAATTATATTTAATTATGAATTTTCTTTTTATTTAATATTATAAAAATAACGTTTATATAATATATACCATAAGATATATTACGGTTTTATATTTTTTTTAATCGGAACCATAAAATTATCATATCCTTAATAATATTTATATTATGTAAATCGTTATGGATTATAAATTCCTAAAAACGGTTAACGCCCCGAATTATACAATCTTTTAAAAAATATACGCCGGTTAAATTTATAATATAAAGGACGTTTGCTTTATAATTTTAAAAACTTATTATTTAATAATCCGTATTATCTATATTAATAGCTTTATTATTATATTTTGGTACAAAAAAATAAATAATATTATATATTATTTAATATTTTTTTCGAAATTCGGTAAAAACAAAATTTAAGAATTATTAAAATATATAAATATATTTCTTATTAACTTTTTATATATTATATATATATAATCGAAATTCCGAAATATTTATTTAAATATTATTCCGAACTTATTATGAATAAAATATGCGTTAATATATATATACTGGTAAATAACTTACATTTTTTAATATATAATAATAAAATTTACCTTATAAAAACTTTATGGTATTAGGATTTTATCAAATAATTATTTAATTTAAGAAAGTTTTATTTTATAAATTAAGGCAGGGTTTAAAAAGATGGTATATATAATAAGAAATGAAATACGGAAAATAACATTATAATTAATATAATTCGTATCGAAAATTAACTTAACGCCATTATAATCTTTATATATATTCCAATTTTTTGTTAAATTACTATATATTTTCCGAATTCGATTACCGTATTTTGCTTTATTAAACGGTAATAATATTATTATAATAATTACATAATATTAAATATATATAAATAAATAATTATAATTAAAGAATTTAATAATATTATAAGTTTACTAATATAAATTCGGCTTAATTAAAATTAAAAATATAAATAAAAAATATAAAATATAATAAATAAAATAAAGTTTATATATTAAATAATTACCGAATATATTATTAATAACAATAAAAATATATAAAGATTTATAATATACGAATAAAATTTGTAAATAATTAATAAATTATAATAATATTTTAAGGTCATATATATAATTAAGATTAAAATATATATAAATTTTAGGATTATATTTTTATAAATATGTAAATTATTAAATCTATATAAGTTATTAAATAGAAATAAAGAAATTAACGTTATTTTTTTATAACGAAATAATAATATATAAAAAACAACTTAATAATTATATATAAATTATATAAAATCTATATTTTATTATAAATTTCTTAATATAATTTATAAAATTATATTAATTAAATATATAATACATATAATTATTATAATTACTTAATTATAATTTCTTATAATTCCAAATACTTATTATATTTTAATATATAAAATTATGTTATTTATCATACAATAATTATTAATTAATTTTCTTTTTATTTATTACCCGAAATCTATATTATAATATATATCTTTATATATTCCATAATATTATAAAGGGTGGATAAATTCCTTGCCGATATAATAAAGGCAGTTTCCGTTATGGCTTCCGATAATATGCCCCGCATAAACCCAAAAAACCTTATTCGCCCGGCTAAAAAAATTAGATTCGTTAATAATATCCCCGAGGAACAACCTGCTCTTAAAGAATAACCTGTTTCCAAAAAATAACCTGCCCCTAAGAAACAACCTTAAGGACGGGTAATAAGATCTCGGACCAAAAACAGCCGGAACAGGTATTAAAATAAAAATAATCTGCTCCCGAAAAACAGCCTTAAGGACGGGTAACAAGATCCCTAACCAAAAAATAGCCGGAACCTGTACCAAAATAACCTGCAATAAGGCGAAATCGACGACGTAATTCCGATTAAAACATTTTCGTATTAACTAAGTAATATTCGATTATCCCAAAATAAAAAATATTTCTTACGAAAAATACATATTATATATAACCGATTTCAAATACCAAATATATATTACAAAGTTATATTAATATAGCGGAAAATTAAAAGAAAATAAATATCTTACGTTTTAATATTAATACGAATATATATTAATTAAGAAAATCTTATAATTATTAAAAATTTATAAGTTCGGTAATATTACAAAAAGCTGATATTACGAATAAAACTTTTTATTACGGAAAAATACAATATTTATATAAATATTAAATATTAATAATATAATTCGGAATATCTTTTATAATAATAATTAGCAAAATAATATTTACGTTATAGCGGATTATATTGGCCTTATAAATTATTAAATTGCTAAATTAATTTCGAATTTTTAATTAATTACGATTTTTATAATTTAATAAAAAAGTTATATAAACCGGGTATTATATAAACGATATAAAAAAAGGTTTATAATTTTATAAATTAAACTGTTTAATTAGAAAATATATATTATGTAATTATTTTATAAATATTATAATTTATAGAATTATACGAATAATAAATATGCAAATTACGTATAAAAACGCGGCGAAAAATATTTATACGTAATGCCTAAATTTTTAATATTATTATATAATTTAAATAAAGATTTTTAAAAGGATTTAAACGTAAATATTACGCCTAGGACGAATAAAATTTTGGAACCCGAAAACGTAAAAAAAGTTATTAATATATAAGTTATAATAATACGTAAAAAAAGGTAAAACGAAAGGAAAAAATCTTCAAAAATATTTAAAAACGTTAACTAATAAATTAATTGCAAATAAAGTATACGGGTTAACCCGAAATTATGCGTTATATTTAATTATAAGTAATATAATGTTTTTATATAACTTTATAAAAAGCAAAATATTTAAACGGAATATAATTAATTAAGATTATGCAAATTATATACTTAATTACTTATATTAATTTTATTAATAATTATATCGTATATCTTATCGTAAAATATTATCTTTTTATTTACGGTTTTATTATTAAAAATAAATAAATTACGTTAATATAATAATTAAATAATTACGGTAATATATAAAACGATCTCGAAATTAATTAATAAGAATTATGTAAATAATAAAATTATATTAATATTAAAATTATAATATAAATATTATATTGCTTATATAAAGATATATTATAAAATAATAAAACAAATAAAAAATTATATTAATAATTCGTTTTCGTCCGACAAATCCTTATTTTACTTATTTAATGATAACGATAACAATAACGAACTGCCTTAATCAGGATTATTAATTAAGTTATCGATAATTTGTACTATAAGATTATAACTTTTTTCCATATATGGGATATTACGGTCATCCTAAACCAAATTATTCTTAACGAATTTAATACCAAAAGTTTTTCGGGTAATTACGTTAAAATTATTTATAAATTAATTTTCGTTTTTTGCCGTATTTAGTTAATTAAGCTTATTTACGTCATTAATAATAGGTACGGTATTATTAAAATCGATAAACTTAATTTCCATAGTTTTACGGCCCGTAACCAGAATATTTTCGGATTTTTAGTTAACCCTTTTAATCCGAAATAAATATCCCTTAATAAGCCAAAAATTCCAAAGCAAAAAATAAACGCGTTCGAAAATTTCGTTATAAAAATCCCGAATAACGTAACGCCTATTTCGTAAAAAAACATAACGGGCACAAAATTCGCGTTATAAAGATATACGATACCTAATTAAAAACGAATCTCGGAAAAAAAAATATTAATATTATATATATTATTTTTCGACCGGCGGAATTAGCTAATAAGTTACAAATTATAATATTCGCCCTTTTAATTAAATATTTTCCATATTTTTTTTAAATTTTGTCGAAACCAAATTTAATACTAAAATTAAATTAATAAGGATTTGATTTGATATTATAAAACGTAATATCTAATTAAAATAAAACATTTTTTTGCCGTAATTAAATTAACCGGCCTTAAAAAAATAATAATATCGGTATTAACCGTTTAATATAATTAAAATTGCCATATTATATAATATACGAAAAATATAAATAAACTTAGGTTTTTTAAAAAAACGATAATAATTTCGTAATTTTTTATCGATAAAAGCAATATCGATCAATAATTACTTATTATTTTTAATAAAATTAAAAAAGTTATCGTTTTATAAAACATCGGCCGTATTAAAAATATTTCCGGCCTTATAATTATCCGATAAAAAGGCCTTAATCAGCACGTTTTAATTAAAACCATACCGCTTAATAAATAATATAAATAAATTATATTCCTAAATTAAAAAATAAAATATTTACGGACGGTCCGTTAAATTATTTATATTACTTAATAACGTATTATTAACAAATAATAATAAAAGATTTTCGTTAAAAAATCCTTATTTATTAATACGTTTTAATTAAAATCCCACGATATTTTCCTTATTTATCCGGCGCAACCAAAATATTTAAAAATTATATTATGTATAATAAATTTAAATTTAATAACGGTTAACTAAGAACATATATATTTTATGAATTCGGTAAACTCGGTTGTCGAAATAAAATTTTCGATCGAGATATTTCGGGAAATTTTATATATATTAAACGTTTTTGTTATAAATAAATCGTATCAAATACGTAATTCCTGCAAAAATAACGTAAATATACGAACATTATATATATAAAAAATAAAAGGCTTAAAAAAATAAAGTTTTGGCAATTTTTAATATAATTACGTTATTTTATTTAAAAATTGATAATCCGTTTCCAAAATTATTTATATTTTATATATCTTAATTATATTATCGAAATAATAAATATATATAATTATAAGCAGGAAATTTATCTATATATAGAATAAGGTAAAAACAGGAAAAAGTTACCGTTTTTTATTATATAAATCAGCTATTTCGGTTTAATTAACTTATATTTTTCAAATATAACTAATTATTTTCTAATTTCCATAAATAAAATAAGAATATTTCGAAAATTAATAAGATTATTTTTTTAAATTTACATATTTTTAAAAAAGTTTTTAATAAACATTATAAGTACCGTCGATAATGCATTTATTTTCGTTAATTATATTTAACGAAATCGAACGGCATTTATTATACGATATATGTTTTAATTTGGGAAAACCGGGGAACTTTTATTTATTACGTTTAAAAAATATATTAATAAAAACCGGGAATAAAATCCGGATAATATTAATTACGAATTAATAAGAAATATTAAGCGGTACCAGATATTATTATAATATTTTATAAAATTATTTTATTTTGTAATACTAATTAAGCCGAAATATGGATTATTTTAACTCTTTTTTAAAAATACGGTTGTAATAACGGATAAAAGCGGTAATAATATTCCGTATAATAATATTATATTAAAACGTTATATTATGAAAATAATTTAAATATTAAAATTATCATATTAAAATAAAATATCGTTTTATTATATCTAGTTATAAAGCGTAATTTATTTTAATTAAAATTATATTATTATAAAAAAATTAATATAATTACCTTAATTATTTTATTAACCGAATTATATTTTTATTTAATGTAAAATAACTTTTGGAAATATTAAACCTTTTTAATATATTGATATTATTCCGTAATAAATCCGAAAATAATAAAAATCTGCCCAGTAAATAAGGTAAATAATTAGCGTTATTTTGGAAATTATTTTAATTATAATAATTAAAATTATAAAAAAATATATATAAAAATATCCGGATCGTTATCATTATAAAACCGGTTTGTTTTTTATTTCGTATTATACGATTACTATTTTTCCTTAAATATATAATTATTTAATTTAAAAGCTGAAATTAATTAAAGGTAAACGTTTTTATAAAATGTTAATTTTCGTTTAAAATAATATAAATTACGTTAATTTCGAATAATAATTTTTTCGGCGGGCGGCAGAATTTAGGCCCTTTTATAAAAATTATAAGCTTCCTCTATAATATATTATAATATTTATATATAACGGGGTTTTAATTAATAGGAATTAGAAATTCCTGTTAATTTTCGCATGTTAATAATTGTTCGCGTATTTTTTTTAATACGTTAATTAATCGGTTAATCCAAACGGTCGAATTAATAATTCGGTCTAAATTATCGTATAAAACCTAATTACGAATAAAATTTTTAAATATTATGTTAATTTTTTTATGTTAATGCCAGAAATTTAAGGTACGCGTATGTATATTTTGTTTTAAGGACGTGGCCCGGTAAAACTGAGAGAATTCGGATTTATCGTATTTTAAGAAAGGGGATAATAACGTAACGGGTTTAAACTGTAACTGTAATATATGTTAAGGTATAAAAGTAATAAATAAATTTTAATCAAAATTATTATGATATTAATAATAAGCCATGGTTAAGGTAATCGTATATATATATATATATTTACAAAAACGTATTATTATTAAATTATTACGAATTTTTGTTTTTTTGAAAAAGCAAATATACCAAACGAAGCCGTTTTTACGTAATTACAACTTAGGCCTCGCTGGCTCGTTACGGGGATTTGGGATTTGATTGGTTAATATTTAGCGTTATGGAGCGGTACTTGAGTGACTTTGAAGAAATTGGGAAAACGAGCCAGGGAGGCCTGAGCTAGCTGAGGTAATTTATGCTTGCTCCTTTGCCGGCTTAAAGGGCCTAAGGTGTTTGGCGCCTTGAGACCTTTGAGCTAGTTACGTAATATTTTGGCGGGGATCGGGTTTTGTCTTTATCGTTGGCCCGACCGTCCGTAATGAAGCCAAGACCGTTAGGTCATAACAGCAATATATTAATTAATGGACAATATATTAATTAATGGACAATATATTAATTAATGGACAATATATTAATTAATGGACAGTATATTAATTAATGGGCAATATATTAATTAATGGACAATATATTAATTAATGGACAATATATTAATTAATGGATTAATTAAAGCCTTATTACGAAAAGCTTTTAGACATTTTAAAAAATAATTAAGATTAATAAATATTATAAAAGCTTTGGATTAACGGAAAACAGCTTTAAAGGTTATTTTAATTAAAGAATTAGTTAATTAAGAGGATTTAATCGCTGGAAAGAACGTGGAATAGATAATTGTAACTTTAGGAAATAATAAAATGTAACGATTAACGCCGTAAATACTTTAAGGCGTTAAGGGGGTATATCAGCTAGCTGGGGAGGACGGAGCGCTCCCCATATACGGAAAGGTCCCATATTGATCGGCTCATATATGTTCCGTGGCTAAATTACTTAAAGTTATACGCGTGCGATAATACCTATAACTTAGCTGAATATAACAACCTAACTGATGTCCCCTATATCTGACAAAGCTACAATTGGGGTTTGGACACCCTAATCCACCTTATAAGGACTCGCTGTACTGTGACGGCTAGGGGGTTTAACCAATTATTAAACCTTAGTCGTACGGGTTTATGTTGGCAGGAGTATCGTGGGAAACTGAGCAATAAATACAGTAACGTGTCATATCTCGTAATACCAAGGGTGCCTTGGGTAACGAATTGTTATTGCAAACTGAAGTTATCTAAAGTATGGAAATAATAAGCGTATATATCCTCGCTCTGGCTCAAAATGCTCAAGCGGCTTAAACCCTTAAGCCCGTTAAGCCCTTTGAGCTCCTTCGCCGGCTTAAGGGGCTCAAGGTGCTTGGCACCTTGAGGCCTTTAAGCTGATTACGTGACATCTTGGCGGCGGTCGGGTTTTGTCTTTTTCGTGGGCCCGACCGTCCGCAAGGAAGCCAAGATGTTATGACCTAACAGGCTGCGGCCTCGGGAAACGGTCGCAACAAGAATATGACTAAGCTATGTGGGTCAAGTCACGTAATGGCTCGACAGGATCTATCGTAAAGCCCATATAGCCAGGCTCGACAGGATTTATCGTAAAGCCCATAAAGCCAGGCTTAATAAGGTCGAAAAAAACAAATTTAATACGCTTATTATTTCCATAATTTAAATAATACCAGCTTGCAACATAATATCGTTACTTAAGGCACCCTTAGAATTACGAAACGTAATATGTTATTATATTTATTACTTAATTTCTTACGATATTCCTATTAATATAAATCTGTACGATTAATATTTAATAATTAATTAACTGGTTTAGTTATTATACGTTATAAAATTTTGTTTAATAATACTGTTAAATTTTGAGCAATATCGCCGATATTATATTTATTAATAAGCAACCCGAACAGCCTATTTATTAAATCCTTAATTACTCAGATACTGGAATGGAATTCGAAAAGGAAAAGGAAAAACCTTACTTTTTTCGCAAAAATGTTTTTCGACGCCTGGATGCTATAAACGAACGCATTATCTAACTTAAAAAAGATAATAATAATTTTACGACGTCCTTTTAAATTATCTATAAAAAACTTAAGAAAAAGGGAAAAACTTTTAAAATCGAAAAATCTTTTCGAATAAACTAGATTATTTAGCTAAATATTATTAAAGAATTAAGAACAGTTCTTAAGCCTTTTCAGCCAGAACTTTTCGATGAAATTTTAACTAAATTATAATTTTCCTTAATTTAATACCGAATATATTTCGGATATTTTTTATTCGATTTATTACGCCTATTATACGAGTTAAGTTCGTAATCTGACGATTTACCGGAAATACGATTATTTAATTCGAATTAGTTATAAAGAAATACGTAACTTTATTAATCGAAAAATAAAACCTAAGGGTAATACGAATTTATAATAATTACGAATAATTTAAATAAATATTGATAAAACTGTTCGGAATAATAAATGAAAAAATAAAAGCCGAAATATAAATTTAGTAATTATCATAAAAGGGATTAATATTTAATTACGGCAATCCCTTGATTTAATTAACCGTTACGTTAAATTCCAAATAAAAGATATTAACAGCTATATTTTTCGATGGCTCAAAAATATAAAAAAAGATTTTAAGTTTAATTAGCCTAATTATTTGTCAGATTATATCGTTATAATATTTCAGATTAACGATTAATAATATATATAATATATTAAAAGTATTAAAAGAAAAAAGGAATCCTAATATATAGTTAATATTAACGTTTTTAATATATTAATATTTTTTTACGATATAAACCTGGAACCAAATTAAATAATATAATTGTAATAAAATAGAATATAAAATAACGTAATATAAGATATCTAAAAAACCTCGTTCAAATATTTAAAAGTTAATATTCAAAAGAAAATTCCGAAAGAATTTAAAAACCGGAAACAAATTTAATAATATAATTTAATTTAAATATATATCAAGTCCCCTATATGTCATGGCCCAACGAGCCACGGTCTCTAGAATCGGTCTGTCATAACCTAACCACAAATGCGCGGTAGGGCAGGTCACGTAATAAATCACCAACTTACTAGTAATAAGCCAGTAAGCCGGATCACTAACTTACTGGTGGTAAGCCAGTGAGCCGGATCACTAATTTATTGGTAATAATCCAATAAACAAAATCAAGATATATATACTTATTATTCTTATAACTTAAATAATCTTAATTTATAATAATAATTCATTATTTAAAATACTTTTAATACTACGAAATACTATACCTTATTATATTTATTACTGAAAATTTTACGATATTTTCATTAATATAAATCCGTTTTATTAATATAAATCGGTATAATTTAAATTTAATAATTAATTAAACCGCTTAGCCGTTATACGTTATAAACTCTTATTTAATAATCCTGTCAAACTTTGAACAATATTACCGATATTATATCTATTAGTAAGTAACTCAAATAGCTCATTTACCAAATCCTTGATTACTCGGATTAAAATGGAATCCGAGAAGAAAAAAGAAAAACCTCGTTTTTTTTCGCGAAAATATTTTGTAATACCTGGATGCCATAAACGAACGCATTATTTAGCTTAAGAGAGATAATAATGATCTTACGATATCCCTTTAAGCTGCCTATAAAAGACTTAAAAAAAAGTTCCCAAAATTAAGCAGCCTCTTCGAACAAGCCAGGTTATCCAGCTAAATTCCACTAAGGAATTAGGAAAGGTCCTTAAGCTTTCTAAACCAAAACTTTTCCACAAAATCTTAACCAAGTTATAATTATTCTTAACTTAATGCCGAATATATTTCGGATATTTTCTTATTCGACTTATTACGCCCATTATACGAATCGAATTTGCAGTTAGACGACTTACTGGAAATACGGCCATTTAATTTGAACCTGTTATAAAGAAATACGTTATTTTGCTAGTTAAAAAACGAAACCCAAAAATGGTATAAATTTATAGTAATTACGAATAATTCGAAAAAAATTAACAAAAGCTTTCGGAATAATAAACGAAAAAACAAAAACCGAGATACAGATTTAATAGTTACGACAAAAAGGATCCGTATCCAATTACGACAATATGCAGGTTTAGCTAGCCGCTAAGCTAAATTAAGGACAAAAAGCATTAATAGCCAAGTTTTTCGACGGCTTGAAAAGAAAATATAAAAAAGGTTTTTTTAAGCTTAATCGGCCTAATTATTTATCGAATTATATTACGATAACAATTAAGATTAACGATCGACAATATGTATAACGCATTAAAGACACCAAACGGAAAAATAATAGCAAACTCCGATACGTAAGTAATACTAGCGTTTTTCGACGTAAAAACACTTTTTACGGCATAAAACCAGAATCCATGGAACTAGAAGTTATTTACAAAAAGGATAAAAGCCAAACCAAATGCTATAATTGCAACAAAATAAAACATCAAGCAATATGGTATAAAGTACTCAAGAAATCACGTTAAAATAATTAAAAACTTATACCTGAAGGATAATTTAAAGAAAGCTAAAAAAACGAAAACAAATCCATTAATACGATTTAGCCTAAATATATACCAGGTCTCCCATAGCAAAAAACATAATAAGGGCTGTTACGATAAGAAATTCGACGAAAAACGCGAAAAACTAGAAAACTGGCTTAATAGGTATTGCGAACATAACAAATAATATACGAATAATTACGCGAACATTAAAACTGGACAAAAAAGGTTTATCCCGGAACCCCCGATCGATACGGCAAAATATATGCCATATACTGTCGACGACGAAAATATCCCGATTACGAAAAATAAAAACAATAAATTTACGAACAAATTACCCGCATATATTATAAGGGATTCGATTTTCCAAACCGTATCGGAAATAATAAAAACGATAAGTAATAATATCGATATTTTCGATTCATAGCCCCAGAAAATATTCAGCAGCTGGCCGAAATATAAAGCTGGCTCGAAAAAAATAATTCTCGTAGAAAACCCCCTTTTATTATTTCTAGTAGTACGATTACCAAACGGAAAAGGAATTAATCTAATATATAATAAAACAAATATTACTAAAAAAACTATTACAGATCTTAATTTTCAATCAATGTTTATTACAAATCCTTACGAAAAAAAGTTATTAAGGAAAAAATACGTTAATTTACAGAAAAATATTAAAACGATAATTAAAACGATACATAATAAGATGTAGTTAAAAATATAAGAAAACAATTTACTTAATAAGGAAAACATTAGAGCAAAATTAAAAATAACTAATATAATTAAAAGAAATAATATGCCGGCAATAATAACAAATATAATAGCTTAATACGTTAAACGAAGAAATACAAATAAGGTTTAATAGATTCGAATAAGAATTTTAAAAAAAAGATCGCTTATAAAGGAGCCGCAGAACGACAAAACTCAAAGGAATTAAAGAGAATTCCTAAAAAAGGCTTTAAACGTAACAATAAAAACCGTTAATAACCTAATTGCTTTAAATATACGAATCAGAACGTATTAGTATATCGCAATAATAGATTGCGGAACTTTAGGTGGGAATTATATTATATTGATTATGGTTAATAAGCTTAAATTATCTTAGAAATACAAATTAAAACTTTATATAACGATAAATGCCAAAAGTTAAGAATTTGCTTACGATAACGAAAATGTTATACGCGAAATTAATTATTTCGAGATTTTTATCTAAGGACGATATTAAATAATTAACTTCGATATCTTTTTATTTAAAAATTATAATATAATTTTAGAATTATCATGGATACGCCAATACGGAATCTTAATTAATGGAAAAACTGGCCAGGTAAAATTTACCTTATACTCTATTAATAGATAAAAAAAAAGAATTAAAATCTTAATATTCGATTAATAATGGCAACGATTATAAACATAAGGACACGATAAAAAACTTATTCTCTAAAGGGACAAAATATAAAAAAAATAAGTATTAAAGAAAAATACGACGTATCGTTATTATTATCAAAACGAAATTAAAATAATTAAATAACGATTTAAAATAAAAATAGCCCCAAAAGTTAAAAGATCTAACTAGTATATTATTATAATATTATAAGTACGAATAGCTTTTTAGAAAAAAGTTCGATACGAAATTACTAGAACATAGCGAATAATATTATGAAATAATTTTTAAAAAAGAATTTTCGACAAAGTTTTACCCTGTTTACAATTTTAGCGGAAATAAATTACGTACTTTCAGAAAATACTTGGAAAAATGGTTACAAAAATGATAAATTCGACCTTTGAAATCACCAGCAGGATATCTTATATTTTTCGTACTTAAAAAATTAAAAGATTACGACTTATGGTTAACTATCGACAATTAAACGATATTATTATTAAAAACTAAATGTTATTACCTTTAATTACGGAAATAAAAAAACATTTTACGAAATCCAATAGTTTATAACATTCGATCTCAAAAATAAATATAACCTTATTAAAATTAAAAAAGGATACGAATAAAAGACAACTTTCAAAACGAAATACGGATTATTTAAGTATTTGGTTATACCAATAAGATTTACAAACGTATTAATAACTTTCTAACAGATAATAAACTATATATTATAGGAATATCTCGATATTATCCTCGTTTGCTATTTTAATAATATTTTTATTTTCTCAGAAATGGAAAAAATATACGTGAAATACGTTTATAAAGTTTTTTAAGCTTTATAAAACGCAAAGTTATTTATTAATAGAAAAAAATTAGTTCTATAAATAAAAAGTAAAATATTTGGAATATATTATTACTTTAGGATATATTAGGATAAGTCTTAAGAAAATCGTTATAATTATAAAATAACAAACGTTAATAATAATTAAAAAGGTATAAGCATTTTTTGGATTCGTTAATTATTATAAAAAGTTTATTCGAAATTTTAATAAAATAATTATACTCTTAATAAACCTTACGAAAAAAAGATTTAAATAAATGCCAAATATGGTAAAAGCATTTTGAGATATTAAAAATACAATTATTAACGAATTAATATTAATTATGTACGATTTAAACCATTTCGTCAAACTAAAAACCGATATTTCGGATTACGCGTTAAAAGTAATAATCGGACAATAACATAATTAAGGCAAATTATACCTTATTGCATTTTTTTCGTACAAATTAAAAGGAATCGAACTTAATTACGACATTCTGGATAAAGAATTTATGGCCATTATTATGGCATTTCGAGAATTTAAATATTTTCTCAAAGGAAATTTGTACCAAATAAAAATTTATACGGATTATCAAAATCTTACCCGATTTATTATAACCAGAAAATTTACAAAATAATAATTTCGTTACGTGGAAAAATTAACGAACATCGACTTTGTTATTATGCATAAAAGAATTCAGAAAATAACAAAGCAAATATCTTAAGCAAATAATCAAGCTTCGAAAACAAATTAATTAAAATTAGCGATATAATTTCGTTATTACCAAAAAAAGATATTTACGCCCGTAATAAATTACAATAATTTAGGTTATACCTTTTAATATATTTTTATAACGAACCTATTATATATTTACTTAGAAATATAAATAATATCCGAAAAAAATTTTAATTTATAAGTAATAATAAGGCAAAAAATAATTTAATATATTCGTTAAAAAAATTTTAAGATATTTTTTTAATTAAAAAATAATATAATTATTTTTAATTAAGAACTTAAATTAATAATTAAGGAATAAAAAATTAAATAAATAATTATTTACATAAAAAACCCAAACCTTATATATTATTTTTATCCTTTATGTTTTTTATGGTTTCTGGGGATCTCGAGAGACCATGGTATCTGTCGTCCACGAGTCTCCTGGTGTCTTTGGAGATTGACAGAGACCCGAGGTTTATCCGATGGAAGTTGGAGATCCCGAGCGTTTCCAATTTCCTGGGCCTCCTTTGGGCCTAGTGGAGTCCCTTCTGAACGTAACAATATTAGAAAATCCAGTAATGTAACGATGGTTTTCCCAAAAATTAAAGAACAAATAAAATATAAATTCCAGAAAAATACCAGAAAGATCTAATACGAAAAATATACGAATATTAGTTATACGAATATCCAAAAATCTATAAAATATTAAAACGGGTTTAACATATATATTTCTTTTTTAAAATAAAATTAATAGTACAAAATATTATACGGCAATATATTATTTGCGCTAAAACGAAAACACGACGATATAAATTATTCGGAAAATTACAGCTATTATTAATCGCAAAAGGACCATAATATTTAGTAATATTTAACTTTATTATTAAACTTTTGGTATTAAAAATTCCAATTACCAGAATATATTACGATAATATTTTCGTAATTGTCGATCGATTTACCAAATTCCTTATTTTTTTATTATATTATAACTATATAAACACCGAACAAATAATACATATTTTTTAAAATTGTATTTTCGATATAGAGGGATTAGTAATAAAGGTTATCCTAAATAAAAGATCGACATTTATATCTAAGCTTTGGTAATATCTTATAATATCAATCGGTTTAAATTATAAGTTATTTAACGTATTTAAACCTTAAATAAATAAATAAATAAAACGGATAAACTAAATTTTAAAAACTTATTTACGATATTATATTAATTATGAACAGAATAGCTAGGTTAAAAAATTATTAATCGCATAATTAATTTATAATATCAGTTATTACGAAAATATCAAAACGATATTAACGAACGTAAATTTTGGTTTTACTTTAAAAATTTACAGAAAAATACGTAATTATAATTTAATTAATATTAAAATAATTTTTGTATTAAAATAATTACGATAATTATATTAAAAAAACAAAAACAGAATTCAAATTCGCACAAAATCAAATAAATACATATTATAATTAAAAGAATTAAAGAAATTAACTTTCGAAAAAAGAAAAATAGTTTTCTTTACTACAAAAAATATTTAAATAAAACGACCTAATAAAAAACTTAACTTTAAATATATCAGTCTATATAAAATCATTAAGAAAATCTTAAAAAATAATTATTAATTGGAATTTTTACCGAATATTAAATTTTGCTTAGTTTTTACGTTTTTTTTACTCAAGTTAATAGAAAATATAATCAAAATATATATGTCGCAAAACCATATAAAAGTAAAAAACGAATAAGTATATAAAGTAAAAAAAAATATTCGATATACGAAAACAAAATGGATTTACCCAGTATTTAATTAAGTGGAAAAAATATCCGGATTTCGAAAATATTTAAGAATTCGTCAAAAATCTTATTAGCGCCCAGCGCCTATTAAAGAATTTTTACCAACAACAACGGAGCCACTCGAAATAATAGTATTCTAGTCCATAAAATCTAAAACAGGAAGCCCTTGGTCCACCGTATACCAATTAATAACGTCCACCTTATCTAAAGCCTGTACCTCGACCATAAACTTTGACTTTAACTATACAAGGTCGTTAAAATCGTCCAAAAGTTAAAGGGCACGATTAACAAATTTTGCACCTTGAGATTAATAGTATTAGCGTTAACGATATATATAAAAAAACGCGCAAAAACTTCGGATAAAGATTTTTTGGCCGTTAATTTTTCCTATTTTAATTTTTTTAACTTTGCGATATAACGGTAAATTATAAAAATAGGAACTTTTGTTTTATCGTACGAACAACCTCGACGAACATATTCCTTATAACAAAGAACTCCGTTTATTATTTGGCAATTAAGTTACCAGACAAAAGAAAAAAAAACAAAATATCGTATTAAAACTTTCGAACTTAATTAAATTAGCCAGGGTAAATCGTTATTCGTATTTGCAAAAACGACATTTGGACATATCGAAAGACATATTAAATGGATATAAAAAACATACTGAAAAAAAAAGGAAATCTTAAGGGTAAAATTTATGAAAAGGAGAGAATATATTATAGCCTAACGAGCCACGGTTTCCAAAAACGATTTGTCATAACCCAATTACAAATACGCGATAAGGCAGGTTACGTAATAAATTACGAACTTACTGGTAATAAGCCAATAAGCCGGATTATCAATTTACTAGTAGTAAGCTAATAAGCCGGATTACCAATTTATTGGTCGTAATCCAGCAAGCAAAATCAAGATATTTATGTTTATTATTCCCATAATTTAGATAATTTCAGCTTATTATAATAATTCGTTACCCAAGGCACCTTTAATATTACGAGACGTAATACGTTATTGTATTTATTGCTCAGATTTTTACGATACTCCTGCTAATATAAACCCGTACGACTAAGGTTTAATGGTTGGTTAAATCGCCTAGCCGTCACAATATAGCGAAAGGCTTAATAAAAAATATATAAAATTGAAAAACCTAATTTAATAAATATTACGAATATAATAGAAACTATTATAAGGATAACTACGTAAATATTAAGATTAAATAAATTTTTTTATTCTGGAACCTTTAATTAATACGGCAAAATATATACTATATATTATCGATGACGAGAATATCCCGATTATAAAAAATAAAAATAACATATTTACGAACGAATTACGCGTATATATTACGAAAAGTCTAACTTTCCGAACCGTACCGGAAATAATAAAAATAATAAATAGTGGTATTAATATTTTCGATGTATAATCTTAACAAATATTTAATAATTAGCCGAAACAAAAAGCTAATTCGAAGAAAAATAATATCCGTAAGAAAGCCTTTTTTGTTATTACTAATAATGCGATTATTAAATGAAAAATGAGTTAATTTAGCATATAATAGAAAGGTATTGTTAAGAATTTATAACTGATTTTTATTTTTAATTAATATTTATTATAAATCTTTACGAAAAAAAGGTTATTAAGGAAAAAATACATTAGTTTATAAAAGAATTTTGAAATAATAATTAAAACGACGTATAATTAGATACAGTTATAAATATAAGAAAACAATTTATTTAATAGGGAAAAGATTATAGCAGAAATAAAGGTAATTAATATAATTCAAAAAAATAATACGCCGATAATAATAATAAATACAGCAGTTTAATACGTTAAACGCAAAATTATAAATAAAATTCGATAAATTTAAATAAATGTTAAAAATTTATTTATAAAAAAGTTGCAAAATAATAAAACTAAAAGAAATTAAAAGAAATTTTTAAAAAAAGCTTTAAATATAACGATAAAAGTTGTTAATAATTTTATTGTTTTGGATATATAAATCGGAATATGTTGGTATATCGTAATAGTAAATTGCGAAATTCTGAGTAGAAATTATATTATACCAAATATAGTTAATAAATTTAAATTGTTATAAAGATATAAATTAAAATCTTATATAATATCAAATATCGAAAATTAGAAATTCGTTTATAATAACGGGAAAATTATATGCGAAATTAATTATTTCGAGATTTTTGTTTAAGAATAATATTAGATAATTAATTTCGATATCGTTTTATTTAAGAATCACGATATAATTTTAAGATTATTATAAATACGTTAATACGAACTTTTAATTAATTGAAAAATTAGTTAACTAAAATTTATCTTGTACTTTATTAGTAAATAAAAAAAGGAAAAATTAACATTGTAAAATTCAATTAAATATAATGACAAATATAAATATAAGAATATAATAAAAACTTTATTATTTAGAAGGATAAAATATACGAAAACGAATAAATATTAGAGACAAATATAACGTATCGTTATTATTATTGAAGCCAAAGTAAAGTAACTAATTAATAATTTAAAATGATAATTTTAAAAGTTACAAAATCGAATTAGCATATTATTATAATATTAAAAATATATATACTTTTTAAGAAAAAAGCTTAATAAAGAAATCTCAGAATATAATAATAAAATTATAAAATATTTTTTAAAAAGGATTTTCGGTAAAATTTTATCTTATTTATAATGTTAATAAAAACGAATTACGTATTTTTAAAAAATATCTAGAATATTGGTTACAGAATAAAATGGATTTGATTTTCGAAATTATAATCCGGCTTTTTAATGTTTTTCATATTAAAGAAAAATGGAAAATTATAATTTATAATTAATTATCGATAATTAAACGATATTACCGTTAAAAATTAAATATTATTATTTTTGATTATAGAAATAAACAACCGATTTTACGGAATTAAACAATTCATAATGTTCGATTTCAAAAATATAATCTTATTAGAATTAAAAGAATATAAATAAAAAACAACTTTTAAAACGAAATACGGATTATTTAAGTATTTGATTGTATTAATATGATTTACCAACGTATTAGGAATTTTTTAACAGATGGTAAATTATGTAGTACGAAAATACCTTATTATTGTCGTTATATATTACTTCGATAATATTTTAATTTTTTCAGAAATAGAAAAAGCATATATAAAATATGTTTATAAATTTTTTTTAAGTTTTTTAAAATGTAAAGTTATTGGTTAACGTAAAAAAAAAGTTAATTTTACGTATAAAAAATAAAATATCTGGGATATATTATTACTATAAAATATATTAAATTAAGTTTTAAAAATATTATTAAAATTACAAAATTACAAACGTTAACGACGGTTAAAAAAATATATGTATTTTTTAAATTCGCAAATTATTATAGAAAATTTATTCGAAACTTTAATAAAATAATTATATTTTAACGAATTTTAGAAAATAAAAAGTTTAAATAAACAATAAATACGGAAGATATATTTTAAAATATTAAAAATGTAATTATTAACGAATTGATATTAATTATATGCGATTTAAACCGCCCTGTTAAACTAGAAATTAATATTTCGGATTACGTATTAAGCCTAATAATCGGATAACAAAATAATTAAAATAAATTATATTGTATTGTATTTCTTTCATATAAATTAAAAGGAACTGAATTTAATTACGGTGTTTTAAATGAGGAATTTATGTCTATTATTATGGTATTTCGAGAATTTAGATATATTTTAAAGGAAAATATATACCAAGTTAAATTGTACCCGGATTATAAAATTTTACCCGATTTATTACGACCAGTGAACTTATAAAACGATAATTTTATTATGCCAAAAAAAATTAGCAAATTTCGATTTTATTATTATTCACAGATACAAATTAAAAAATAATAATATAAATACCCTAAATAAGTAACCAAATTTTGAAAAGAAATTAGTTAAAATTAATTATATAATTTTCGATATTATTATAAAATGATATTTGGGCTTACAATAAATGGTAATAACTCGAGCAGTACTTTTTAATATATATTAAAAACTTTAACAATATTACGACGGTTTTTTAAGACTTTATAAAGTAAATAAAATATAAGTTTTAAAACGAATATTAAAAGGATTTAATATAAAATATACATAAATATTAGTTATACGGATATCCAAGAATTTATTAAATCTTAAAACAGCTTTAACGTATATATTTTTTTCTTAAAATAGAATTAACGGTATAAAACATTATACGGCAATATAATATTTGCGCCAAAATAAAAACTCGACGATATAAGCTATACGAAAAATTATAATTATTATTAATCGTAAAATAATGATAATACTTAATTATATTTAATTCTATTATTAAAATTTCTTTATAAAAAGATTTAATTATAATAATATATTACGATAGCATTTTCGTAATCGTCGACCGATTTACGAAATATTCTTTTTTCTTATGATATTACAAAAATATAAACATTAAATAAATAATATATATATATTTTTACATATATTTTTAATATATGGGCATTACAAATAAAATCCATTTTAAATAAAGTATTAATATTTATATTTATATTTTAAAAAAACTTCATAATAAAATTAATTTAAACTGTAAATTATTTAGCATATTTAAGCCTCAAATAAATAAATAAATAAATTACAAAAATTGAACTTTAAAAATTTACTTACGATATTATATTAATTCCGCATAAAATAATTAAGTTAAAAAATTATTAATTACATAATTAACTTATAATACCAGTTATTACAAAAGTATTAAGATAATATTAGCAAATACAAGTTTTGGTTTTATTTTAAAAATTTATAAAAAAATACATAATAATGATTGAATAAATATTAAAATACTTTTTACGTTAAAATACTTACGATAATTATATTAAGAAATGAAAACAAAACTAAAATTTGTACAAAATCAAATAAGTAAGTATTATAATCTAAAACAATTAAAAAATAAATAATTTTTAAAAAAGAGAAAATAGTTTCCTTTGCCATAAAAAA
The DNA here is from genome assembly GCA_004154925.1 of Monosporascus cannonballus. Classification (NCBI taxonomy): domain Eukaryota; kingdom Fungi; phylum Ascomycota; class Sordariomycetes; order Xylariales; genus Monosporascus; species Monosporascus cannonballus. Next base: position 3,058 of record QJNS01000119.1, on the reverse strand, counting down.
TATTTAAATAAAACGACGTAATAAAAAACTCGATTCTAAATATATCTGTCCGTATAAAATCGTTAAAGAAATTTAAAAAGAATTACTAATTAGAACTTTTACGAAAAATCAAATTTTATTTAATTTCTTACATCTTTTTAATTAACAATAAATATAATCAAAATATATACAATATAAAACGATATGAAAATGGAAACCGAAAAAATTTATAAAATAAAAAAATTCGATATACCAAAATAAAACGGATTTGTCTAATATCTAATTATATAAAAAAGCACTCGGATTTTGAAAATACTTAAAAACCCGCCAAAAGTCTTATTAATGTTTAACGCCCATTAAAAAGCTTTTACTAATAACGCCGAAATTAATAAAATTAAAGGTCCTTTAATTCATAAATAATTAATTAATAAATGCCAAATTAAATTAATTAAAAAAAGATACGGCCTTTGTCGATATAGCTTTGATAACCTTTAATTTAACTTATTTTTTTAACGTTTTAACTTATTTAACTTTTTCAGGTAACGAAATCCGCAGGATAATATACGTATTACATAATAGGCCTATAATTTCTTTTATTTTCGAAGCGGGCGATTCTTGGTCTACGCTTATTCCGCCTTTTTTCAGCTTTTTCGAATTCCGTTTTAACCTTAAAGTAATTAAAAATAAGCGTTTTAATCTAAAAAATAAAAAAACCATTAACGTCGCAAAAACCTTAGTTTCGCGTTACGTATATTTCGTATCGAGAGAAATTCGACGAAAAAATACGATAAAATAATAATCTGCAATAAATACAATAAGAATATATAAATATATTTATAATTCGAAAAATAATAAGTTTAAGTAAGTTATTTTGCTTTTTCGTTTTTCTGTTAATCGGTTTTTTAATGCGACCCGATATAATGGCAAAAAAGAACTTATAAAAAAAGAATTTTCGGGACGAACATTATAAAGAAGGAGAATCATATTATAACCTAACAAATTGCGGCCTCGGGAAACGGTCGTAATAAGAAAATAATTAAGTTATGTAAATTAAGTTACGTAATAGTTCGACAAGATCTATCGTAAAGCCCATAAAGCCAAACTCGACAGGATCTATTATAAAGCCTATAAAGCCAGGCTTAACAAAGTCGAAAGAAACAAGTATAATATGCTTATTATTTCCATAATTTAAATAGTACCAACTTGCAATATAATATCGTTACCTAAGGCACCCTTGGAATTACGAGATATAATACGTTACTGTATTTATTGTTCAGTTTCTTACGATATTTCTGTCAACATAAACCCGTACGACTAAGGTTTAATAATTGGTTAAACCGCCTAGCCGTCACACAAAACCGTTAGATTATAACATGTACATATTATCACACGAATTTAACTAATTCTAATTTTTTATACTTGCGATATAATAATAATAATATTAAACAGTAAAAACTTTTATTAAACGGAATCTTTGTATACAAAAATTATTAAAGAAACCCGATATATAATAATATCACTGGTAATTATATTATTACAATTTCAATGGTGTTACAGTCGTCCATCTTTTAAACTTTAATTTTAGCTGTATTGGCCTTAATATTTATTTAAAAAAATTCCAAAAAAATGTAAAACATAAATATTTTTTAAGTAATTCCAAATGAGGCCTTATTGGTTTGCTACGGGGATGTGGTATTTGATTAGTTAAAAAAAAAGTACATTAATATATCGAAAACGAGCCCGGGAGGCCTGAGCTGGCTGAGGTAAGTGGTTATTGAGTGGGACCACATTTTTGTCCCCTTATTGTATCATTCACTACCAGCAGTTTGTGCGACACCTCAGGCCTGTAGGGATGATAAGCTTTTCATCACCTCGGGTATGAGTTAGTTTGTAGGAACTACAGACGGTAAGTCTATATATATATTGCAACAACTACATACTTGTTGGAGATTGGGGGGCGTTAGGTTCGCCGCAAAGGTGATAAGGGGGCGCTTTCGGTGGGAAAGACAACAGCTCCAAATATGGCTGAGGAGAAAGAGGCGAGTGACGCAGACTCAAGGAGCTTGGGAAAAGGAAAATGAGTGCACATCGCCCCGCAACTGTGCCGCGCTAGGAGCCGGATCAAGCACGCGGACCGCCTCAGGGCACTGGCGTTCCTACTACAGGGCATCAAGGATAACAGTAATTACGCCCGGTCGGGCTATTAGCTCCACGCCTACCGCAGGAAGCACCAAGCGGCTGTTAGCGTCTTAGATTATTAGCAAAAGATCGGGCGGTCGAACTGTTTTCAGTTCAAGCGTTATATCGTTGTATATGTATTCCTACATAGCGGAGTGTGGATAGGCTGATCGAGCTCGATATGTGCGGGGAATAGGGCCATGTTTCACCTTGCTATGATGAAAGTGCACGCCCCGAAGTGGCAGCAGAACTAGTGGCCTTGGACGATTGTATGAGTATGGTCTGAATCCATCTCAGAGGTTCAAGGGAAATCAAATTACTTAAACAGTATGATGCCAAAAGCCCCTAGCAGATCGCGCGTTTTTGGTGTAACGAAGCGCGAAGCACGACGCAAACTATGAGAGGGTATGTGTGCAAGTTCGCCCAGCTCCAGGCCGGCTGTGAGAGCTCTTTCTCATCAAGATTCGTCACTTAGGGTGGCCAATCTCCAGTATATTTTCGGCTCTGCCCTTGTCATAGGAAAAATGGGGTTCTAAAAGGCTCCAATCACTTAGTGAGCTCCACCAGGGGCTATAAAAAGGGCTTCGATCAGCTTTAATGCGCTTGGGAAAATCTTTCCCTCCTTAAAGTCAAAGCTGTCAATATAGCCTCAATTTCTTCTGTGACAGCCCTTCTACTGTGATTTACACATACACATATGTATATGCACACTCCTGTTCCAATTACGTCCAAGACTCGCTCAGGCCATAGTGTCTGTCTTAAGGAAAGTGGTGCAAGAACGAAAGTCTGGTAACAGTTTCGTAGTTAGGTAGCAGTAGGAATGACCATTAGCGCCTACCTTCTTAATGTCTTGGGGTTAGGGACCCCTTTATCTACACTTTGAGACCCCTGCTGCATCCCC